>NQII01001824.1:136731-276827 GCA_002778355.1 Clitarchus hookeri
TCCTCCATCGCCAACCCTTATCAAATTATCCTGAAAGCATTTTTAATGCGAGTCCATTACGCGCGCGCCCGTACTCGACCCGTTTCTCCCGCCCTCGACGGGGCGGTGGCGGCGGCAGTAACCGATGCTTGTCAAGTCCGCACGGCCGAGGCGGACGTGACTTCGCAAGAAATGCGGAAGGTGGTTCTCGAATGTGTAACAGCTTCTCCGACACCCGTTTACCATTCGCTGCATCCCCATCGACGTCGCTCGTCCAGCAGTTTTTTATTTGGAGGGGAAATCCTATACTCCAGAGTACGGCGGAAGAGGCGGGGGCAAGTTTGGCTGTCGCCCCTCCAATTTCCAGCGAGCAGGGGCGTGGTTCTCCCCCCAACCTCCCCCCTATTTTCCCAGGGTGGTCGGGTTCGTGTTCACTAGTTCAGTTCGTAATAAGTATAACTGATGGTATAAACTTCTCGCGTCATTGTTTCTCAAATGTATTATATTTTCATATGTAAATTGTTCAGTTTCTTTTTTGACGCTTTTATAATCAGGATGGCTAGCATCAGGGAAAACAAGGAAAACCTGGAAGAGTCAGGGAATATTACATTTATGGAAAAGTCAGGTTAATATCGGGGAAATTTATGTGATGTCAGGGAATTTATAAAAATGGTTGGTTAGAACTACACTGAGGCGACAAAAGTCATGGGATACCTCCTAATATCGTGCCGGACCTCCTTTTGCCCGGCGAAGTTCAGAAACTCGACGTGGCATGGACTCAACAAGTCGTTGGAAGTCCCCGGCAGAAATATTGAACCATGCTGCCTTTATAGACGTCCATAATTGCGAAAGTGTTGCCGGTGCAGGAGTTTGTGCACGAACTGACTTCTCGATTCTGACCAAGCCACGGTTTTCCAGTTGTCTAGGGTCCAACCGATATGGTCACGAGCCCAGGAGAGGCGCTGCAGGCGATGTCGTGCTGTTAGTAAAGTCACTCGAGTCGGCCTTCTACTGGCATAGCCCAGTACAGCCAAAGTTCGCCGCACTGTCCTAACTGACACGTCCGTCGTACGTCCCACATTGATTCCTGCGGTTATTTCACGCAGTGTTGCTTGTCTGTTAACACTGACCATTCTGCGCACACTTGGTCTCTGTCATTAAGTGCAGGCGGTCGGCCACTGCGTTGTCCATAGTGGGAGGTTATGCCTGAAATTAGGTATTCTCGGCACACTCTTGACACTGTGGATCTCGGAATGTTGAATTCCCTAACCATTTCCGAAATGGAATGTCCCGTGCGTCTAGCTCCAACTACCATTCCGCGTTCAAAGTCTGTTAATTCCCGTCGTGCGGCCATAATCACGTTAGAAACGTTTTTACATGAATCTCTTGACTACAAATGAAAGCCCAACCAATGCACTGCCCACTTATACACTTTATATGTGATACTACTGCCATCTGTATATTTGCATATTGCTATCCCGTGACTTTTGTCACCTCAGTTTATATTCAATATGAAAATAAATATGGGATTAGAACACTTCACCTACGTCTATCTCATGACTTTACTGTGCAGTATTTTGATTTATTCCACTTTTGTATAAAGATTTAAAAACCGGGGGGCAATTTTGCTTTATTATTATATTATACATATATTCGTGAATGAATTTTTATTCTGATTGTATCGTTTAAATTTTTTTAACATGCCATATTTTTGTGTAATGACTTTAAAATTTATTTTATAAATATTTGATCTTGCTTTGATAAGCATTGGCATGCCATGTTGGTGGTCCCATAAAATAAACTTGTAACTTTTGACGAAATAACATAAAAATACTTGTAATTTTTGCCGTGTACGTTGATTATGGAAGAACAACAGGATACTTGGAAAAGTTACGGAATATGTTACAAGAGTACAGCTAGCCATCCTATATTTTACATTGCCTTTACAAGCAAAATTTTAATACTCTGTTCTTTTAAATAGTTGTATCTCGTGCACTGAAAGAAGACCAATAAATTTTTGTTGGTGGCCACAAAATTATCTTGCCAATATGGGCAAAACATTTGATAGTCTTTTCAGTATTTAGTGGGAACCACAAAATGACTTTTTTCAGTCGCCAATAAATTCAGTGTTGTTAACGTGCGATGTGTTAACACCGGCGCAGGTAACATAAATATATAAATAAGAATTCATTACATCTGCGTAAGGAACTGTGAGTTGAGCGTCAGGTGATTGTGTGACGGAGACATTTTAAAGTACCATTGATAACTGGGAAAAACAACAATATCCTGTGGTCGGTCAAATCTACAAGCTGAAGCACTTTCAAGAGAGAATTGTAACAGTTTTAAAAATTATGTATTTATGACGGAATATTTAATGAACTATCATCAAGGCTTTTTAATGTAGTTTTAAATTTAAATGGAATTTGCGGTGCCTTAAAAATATAAAATCAGCGTTTCAGTTAGTTATAACTTACGTTAAGCTATGTTTTAGATACGGCAAGTGGCTCTACTGAGGCACGGTATTTAGATGCAGTGACAAGAAAGTTGTCAGAAATATTCGAATTTAGAAACTTAATTTGATCACTGATTTGAAAATTAAACTGAAGAGAGATTAATCTTGTTTCATTCAAGCCGTAATTCATAGGACTTAAATGATCAAGTTACGATGGACATGTCCCACCTCCAGGTGCCCGCAGTGGTCAAACGTTTTTAATGGCGTGTTCATATGACTTTCCTTTTCTGCGCTGATTCGATATTCGCATCGACCACGTCGGTGCTTTACTTCCCTTGTTCGGTATTCATTTATAGATGTTTGATGCACGGACCAAAGGGAAAAAAAGGTTTTAAAAAAAATCAATTATAAACTCCCTACACGACCTCACGCACGGGTGTGGCCGTGCTATTTCGCGTGGAGTCAGGGATTTTAATGCGGAATACATTTGCCTTTCATGTCCGTCGTTGGCTGACTACCAGCTTCGTCCTTTAACTGGGTTGCTATGGTAACCCAATAACAATCTCGCATGGCATGCATGCACAGTGTGTGTATTCTTTACCTTTCCTTTACACTGATTGCATAAAGAAATACGAGTGAAAAGTAATATGTACGAAATTTACACTGGAAACGAGTAGCGAGAAAGCTTAAACAATAAGTTTTGTAGGCACAGAAATAATTCAGCTGTGATGATTTCGTTCTTTGTAGTTTACTTCTAAAATAAAGTACGCACGGCTGTGGCTTTCTCGGAATTCGGACCAGAGTCGTTGGTTATTCAAAGGAGCGGAGGGGAGAGGTTTTGACGGCTCTTAACATCGAGGTTTTGAGAGCCGATGAGGGTGAAGTGAGGTGAATATACAAGGGCGGGGGAAAGTTGGGAGATCCCCGAGAAAATCCGCCGACCAGCGGCATCGTCTGACACATTTCCCCCACGCGAAAATCCGGAAGCGATCCCCCCGGGAATCGAACCAGGTTCGCCTAGATGGGAGGCTAGTAGTCTAACCACTACACTACCGCTGCCCCTTGGTTATTCAAAGGTAACGAACGCGTGTTTGAAAAAAAGAATGCATTTTACAAGTGGGTTAAGAAAAGTGTAATGAATCGGAAGGCTTGAGGTAAGGAAATTGTTTGCACTTAAAGTTTAGGTAGAAATCCTCCATCGCCATCGTAGGCTACAAAATAAGATGAGAATAATCATTAGAAAACACTAAATAAAATGAGTAAATCTCAAAATAAAATTAATAACGTTAGTAAAACGGTCGAAAAGTAGAAATAACACAATTTTTACTTACGTATAAAAGCAATGAATATTTCCCGGATACATAACAAATTTTGCAAGAATTATTTTTGAGGGCAGGTGAGACTTCAACAATCCTACGTCTCCGTTAATGTTACAGCTGGGCCACGCCTTGTTGCACCGCTTAGTAGACTCTGGACCAGTAACGGCGAAGTAGTCAAGTGTCGACTAAATACCGCGGCTGTAGTCCATTCACGGCTACTTACAACTTTTCTTAATTCCTGCCAAAGTTCTCCTTTCAGGACATTTCTCCGCCTAGTGCAAGCAAAACTTAACCAAGACTAGAATTTACACCAAAGTTTCTACGCACCGTATTCGTGCGCACTCAATGTAGTAATATTTTCCACGAGAACTATTTCTTACTAGGCATTACCAACACACCTATTTTCTCTCGGTTTTTTATTTTTATTAATTGTAAATACAATTTTATTTTATTTTATTGAAAAATACAAGTAAAAGTTAATTTAATCAAAAATCACGGTATGTTAACAAGAAGTAAAAAACGCTTCTGATACGTAACATATCTAGGAAGCAGTCAAACACATCATACGTGGGGTGATTTTTCAAAGGTTTGCTTCAAAAAGTGTGAAGATACAGCGAATGGAGTATAATATGGGCTTGAGCGTAGAAAAGAGTATGAAGCCTGGCATTCAAGTCATTGGACTCGCAGAATTTCTTGGGACTATTTGAGTACGAGTAGATTTGATCGAAAAATTGCTAAATGTCCAATAAAAAGAACACAAAGAAATACAGTCAAAGAGGGCTAGAAACTGGACACAAAAAAAACATTATTCAGCTACGAGCACCACCTAGAAGAAAAATCGACCACTATACAATATAGACAAAAACACGAGGCAAAGTAAATAAAATGATAAATATAAAGTAAATAGTTTATTAACGCCCTTGTGTATTGCTGGTGGCAACCAAAATATTCTTATGTAATAAATTACAAATTGTCCTTACTTGAAGCGTCGTAAATTTGAATATTTCTTTGCACCATTACACCATTGCACCTCTTCGACTTCTTGTGTACTTCAAACTTGATTTATCGCTTTTTTTATAGTTTTTTTTTGTTTACCCACACTGCGTTAACCTCTGGGTTGATACTTGCGAAGGCTGTTCACTGTAAACTGAGCACTTTCGAAAGCACTGCTTAAGATCTACTTGTACTCGCATTGTGTATTCTTCCGCCATGTGTACAATTAACATTGCCATGTTCCTGATCGCGTTATTCGTGCGTCGGTCAATTGAAACTATAAAAAATTATTAGAAATTGAAAAAAAAAAAATTTACGAATGTGCTCATTCTTACGCGTATGTGCATTTGAAATAAACCGAAAGTCAAAATAATAATTCCAATATTTACAAATGTTTATATAACACTTTTAATTCAACGTTAAGACATGGAACTACTTTCCCTCCCTCGTTGCCAACTTAACTGGGCGTATGTCAGTAAGTGTGCCCGTCAATATACTTGCAGGTAGGGACAGTGACGTCTTCGAAAGGTTGATTTCGAAAGTGCTCATGTAACCGTGAACCGCCCATGTCACATTTCAGGTAACCGCTCATCGTCAAACCGTTCTACACAGGATCTCCAATGTTGACAATATTCCGAGTTGTTTTGTTATTCAGACTGTAGACGTTAAGCGATTTTGTTATGTCTTCGTTTCGTATGACGCCCTATTTGTCACCCCTATGCCAGATCGAAGAAACCTGATTTCCGAGGCTTCGAGTCTGCTTTTGCCCTTATTAATGATAATCCACGGTCGGTACTGCCAAGGTCTTGTAACATTTCAAAACCGTTTCTTTTCTAGCTTCATTTCTTATATATTTATACTTATTGTGCCCCATAACCTGTTGAATGTTTGGATTTCCGTTGAATATCTACATATTCATATCGTGAGAGTGTACAACCGAGGAATTAGAATTGGTTAACCTGGATCACTTGCTTATGTTTAATGACTAGACTGCAGCGGATTTGTAGTAGGACACAGAAAGCCTTTGATACTTGTTTTACTTATTGAAACTTTTATAATTGTACTGCTCAATTGTTTCTCGCAATTCAAATAGTATTTACTTTTTTTTAAGAATCGCCTGATGTTGGAATTTTCTTTAAAAATGTCGTTTTACTGTCGGAGACAGCGAGAAGGCGCCAAGTACTCGGGAACTTGTTACACGCCTGCTTGAAGCAGACGACAATCCCAGTAAGTGGCTCCGCAGTTCCTCTCGCCCCGGAACTGGCGAGTGGAGCGTCAGCAACTTCTTCATCCCAGGAGCTCATTTGGGAATTAGCCCGAGGTCGTAAAAGCGTAAACTTGCCTCCTCCAGACGCGAACAAGACGCCCCGCGGCGACGCCGAGGGAAACTTGAAGCTCATTAGTCGGGAAGAAGTGCGCTAAGTGTTAATGAAGAACGTCTTGGGCACCCCTCACCCCCTCCCGGTGACGAGGACTGACGGTTCCCATGGGAGAGTTCAAGTGGCTGCTGCGAAGGGGAGGAGGGAGGATTAGCTTACGCACCGCTAGGACTCGGCGGGATAATGGCGCCGCTGTATCGCCGCTAATAAACCACTCCGCGTTAAGGAAGTTCCTCGGGATGAGTTGCCGCGGGAGGGAGTTCTCGAGGCTCTGCAACCCCCCCCCCTCCCCCGCGAGAAGGTGGCCGACTGCAGTTGGAGTCTGTTACTCACCGGAACTAGGTTCGCCAGCTGCCCGCATCGTACGGCATTTCTCGTATCCCGAGGCCTTAAAGGTTTATGCCGTGTTGGAATATCGCTGGACGTAATACATCCCGTATCTCGGAATTCTTCGAAAGTAAACTGGATATTAATAAGTAAAGTGTCAATAAGTCATCATTTCCGCGATTACAGATAGATTTACGCTGCTGCTCAATACCAGTAGCAAGATATTTTGTAAGAATGTAAAATTATAAAAAATTACTATCTGAAGTCACAAAACTGACGAGAAATGAATTGTTTACATGCAGGTAATATTTTTCTCCTGTATATGTTCTGACAGGACGTTAACTTATGTGCACTGCTGATTTTTGCACGTTACAGATAATATTTACAACTATTTTTAATAATAATTTTCTTTGATAGAGTTGTCGGAAACGTCCCTTATGACAAATCTTAAAGAGTTGGCAACCCTAATTGGAACATTTTATTGCTGTTGCATATTAAGTTTAATGTCCGATTTTTAATAAATCGTGTTGTGGCTGTGCAAGCGACACTGCCGTGGGTTTGACGTGAATACACCTGTGTTAGCAGTTAATATTTTCTTTGACATATGGGGATGAAATTAAAATAACGAAAAGGATTCTTGACGTTTATGGCTTAAACCGAGATAGCTAGACGAAATCTTTAACATTTGGCACCAAATCAGCGCGATAGCATATTGGAGTCGCGGCAAACACTGCCCGGAAATGTTCGCCCACGCTCACGCCCACAGTTGCCGTCAGTCGCCGCGGGCCCCCACCCGCGCCTCGAACGCCTACTTGATCGAACGAGCGAGTGAAGGGTTTTGGTCGACTCTTAACATCGAGGTCGTGAGAGCTGATGAGGAGGGTGAAGCGAGGCGAATATGGAGTAGCGCCGGAATGAAGGAAGCGGGGAGACCCCCGAGAAAACCCGCCGACCAGCGGCATCGTCCGGCAAGATTCCCACATGCGAAAATACGTGGAGTGACCACGCCGGGAATCGAACCCTGTTCGCCTAAGTGGGAGGCGAGTGGTGTAACCACTACACCACCGCGGCTCCCTTATAGAATGAGACCACATTTATTTCAATCGTGTCATCAGTCACGTAGTTATATTGTTGGAATGGATCATCTTGCCAACGCCACGTCACCGTTATCTGCCCTGGTACCACACACGTGTCGGGCCTGATTTTAAACAAGTATTCATGCTAAAACCTCATTTATTCTAAGGTTAGGTTATCTCCATGTATGCAATATTGCGCATAGTTAGAATCCACTATTTGAAGGGTCTAATACTATCTAGAAAAGTACGGAAAGTTTATTTGATAACGCGTGCTTATGGTGCAATGTAGAAAATCCGCTTTGTGTTAGTTAATGTTGCTGGGATAAATTTTTTTTTAAAACACATACGGACAGAAATTCCTACTTTGAGATTTTAGTATACTTCATTGTTGTCCACGAAATCAACACGTTTCCATTCATCTTTAAGTACCATTGCCAGTAATTTTTTTTTTCACGTGTGACAATTCACTCGAGCAAGCTGCGGAAAACATTTTAAGGTTAATATTTTAAGTCACAGCTGCCAAAAGGAAACAACGCACGAGAGAGAACATTTTGATCGTTGCTCTTGTAGTCTTTCGCACATAAGTTGCTGACGTGACTAATGCGCCTACTTTCCTCTACATAGATGCAAACATTTTCGATGAAGTTCTTGAAAGCTTTGTAGGCAGGTCTTGACAGCTTGTTGACGTAGATGTCATTATAGATGAACCAGGAACAAATGCAACAGTTGTGAGAATTACAAATACACGCGTGCCGTGCCCGGAACTCAAGTCCAGAACTCCTTGAACCGTAAACTGGCACGCAACAAATTGCATTACGGAGATAGCACTACGAGCATACATTTCGTTCGTAATCAGACTAATGTTCCGGTAGACAGGGTTTGCTAACCCGAAATATTTAAACAGGCCCTTCATTTTGAAAACTATGTGAGTTACTTAAATCATGTTAATTCACATGGTCTACCGTACCTCTACTTGTGTGCAAAATGATAGGAATTAGTTGATTGTTCCCCGGAAAAATACATAAATGTTTTATTTTCTCACCTGTCACTATCCTACGAAAAGACGGCAAACATATGCTCATACGTATATTTTATGCTTTTAGCGGATACTGACTGATTTTGTATTGGAAATTAATGAATGAAGATAAGGGTAGTATAAAGATTGTGATTAAGGGCTATAATTACAATCGAGAATTAGCACAATAATTGTGCTCAGATAAGAATAGTAAGTGTTTATAAAGTGGATAGCGGAAGGACAAAACAACTTAGAAAAGGCCAAGGGTGGGAGTAAAGACCGAGGGTGGAAGTAAATGCCAAGGGTGGGAGTAAAGGCCAATGGTGGGAGTAAAGGCCGAGGGTGGAAGTAATGGCCAAGGAAGGGAGTAAAGGCTGAGAGTGGAAGTAAAGGACGAGGGTGGGAGTAAATGCCAGGGGTAGGAGTAAAGGTCGAGGGTGGAAATAAAGGTCGTGGGTGGAAGTAAAGGCCGAGGGTGGAAGTAAATGCCAAGGGTGGGAGTAAAGGCCAAGGGTGGAAGTAAAGGCCAAGGGTGGAAGTAAAGGCCAAGGGTGGGAGTAAAGGCCGATGGTGGGAGTAAATGCCAAGGGTGGGAGTAAAGGCCAAGGTGGGAGTAAAGGCCAAGGTGGGCTACTAATGTCTGCTACTGAGCAGTATATCCGAGATACACTTAGGACAGTTTTGCATGGGTGTCCTAATACTTTTGATCAGATAGTGAATGTAATTTAATTAAATAAACTGAATTCAATTTTTTGAATGGAGAAATTGTTTTCTTTGTACCTCAGTAGTATGTATTCCATGAAAATAGAATTGCAAATTTGAAATCTGTAGAATGCATTTCCCACTGTGAAATAAAACTTACACTGTTTTAGTTACAAAATCATAATGCAGAAAACTTTCACCACAACAGATAACTGTACATCATATCATTTTTGGCTGCTTTATATTGACAAAAGAGTGTTTGGTAGTAAATGCAAACGTGGACAGGAAAAGAAGGAAAATAAATAATTTATAGGCAGCAGTTGCTTGTGACATAAAGGTGTACTTCACAATAGTAAATGTCAATTTCTTGTAAAGCTTAGTTTTTTCTTTGTTTATTTCTAAAACAGCCCTCGACTGGTATAAATGTATTAATTTCTCAATAGTAGCACTTGTTCACAACGCCACATTTTCAGCTGCACGTGACAACCTTGCTAGACACCAATGAACATCACATTTTGCAAACGAGACAATTTTATTTCAAAAACTAAAATTGAAATACGGATGGGTTGCATAACAAGTTTTGAGTACATATTCTTCGTACAATTATGAGATTGGTATGCAAAAATGATGTAAATTTTAAATTGTTTATCTTGTTTCATTTTTTCCTGAAATTTCATTTTGTTCCATTGTTGTCCTTTTTCACAACGTAAAAGAATGCTATAAGCTATGACACCTGCCAAAGCTGAGGTTTGGACGTAGGTGTTGTAATCTGTGCGGGATAACTACTAAAGGTCCTTCACACTCGCTGGATGACTGTACTTATCTGGCTTGCTGTGCTGGTAGTTGTTCTTGCAGATGAGGTCCGGTGAGCTGGAACTGCTCTCGTCCTGTCACGGGCGCCTCGGTGACTCGTCTCGACGTCCCTCCTCCTCGGGTCGACGCAGGACTCTGCGTCTGATGGCGGCTGGCTGCCGTTCTCGTCTCCTGCGGAATCACTCCTCCCTCCCGGAATCTCGTCGGCCGACTGCCATGTTTCCTCGGACTCCTCCGGTTTTGTAGGCCCTCATTGCCATATTAAACTGCCCCGGTTTCTCCAGGTAGCCGCGGACCGCCCCCCTGGGTAATCAACCGCGAGCGTGTACTCCAGCTCTCTACTTGGGTCCAGCGTCTGCTGTTTTGTTCTGGTTTACCAGTTTCAGCACTCCGTTCTGTCCGTGCGGAAATAATTGAAAAGGGGCCTCTCGTTGCGTTCGTCCAAACGCTCTCTCGGTTTTTATTGTGGTCGAAAGCCTGGGACAAAGCACAGCCTGGCGAGGTCATAAATACGTCTCGCCGTTCCTGCCTGCTCGCGGAGTCTGGCGTCTGTCCTTCTATTCTAGCTGGAGGTTTGTTGTTTGTTCGGCGTTGTGGGAATACTTCGGGATCTCCCCCTGGCCGCTGCCTTCGTGTTCTTCCCGCTGTCACCTGATTCCACACCGTGACGCTATTCTCCCGCATGTCCGCCTTCCCATGCAAATGGTCGTCTTGTAGGGCCGATCTGGCGCCGTTCCCTTCGTCACGGCTGCCAGGCCCTAAATCCTGATTGATGTCGTTCGCCTGCGAGCTTCGTTAGAGCGTGGTACGGACGAATAAAATATAGGGACGCTGTGGGCGTCAGCTATAAAATTAGAAAATAAATTAAACCTCTTGAATAGTAGTTGTGTTGTTACCAGTTTTGAGTCGTATAATATATTCAGCATTTGTTATTGGAATTTTTTCTTAGACCTGACATAGTATATCGCTCAGTTGGTTTAATAACTGTAATTAAATGTTGATTACCTTCTGGGAAGAACTACAGATGTGGTGGTAGTGCAAGAAATCAGACAGTAATTTTCTATAGAATATAATTAAATAATGTTCTATGGCATAACAGTCACATTTTCTAAAATTATTCTCAGACATAAATAATGGCAAAAAATATATAAATCCGAGATGGAGACCGACTGTCCCCCTTAATAAGGTGCAGTATAAAATCAAAACATCAACATTTTTTATATTATTACAACTAAGATATGTATGTACATAATTCAAGAATCAAACACAGTGCACTGTTTGTGTGTGTGTGATGGCATATGATGACCGAGGCAACCCACTGTTTGTGTGTGCGCATGAGGGCATGTGAAGACTGATGCGACCCACTGTTCGTGTGTGAATGAGGGTGTGTAATGACTCAGGGTTACTACTGTGTGTATGTGTGAGGGCGTGTGTTGACAGGCGTCCCACTGTTCGTGTGCGAATCAGGATGTGTAATGACCGAGGCAACCCATTGTTTGTGTNTGTAATGACCGAGGCAACCCATTGTTTGTGTGTGCGCATGAAGGCTTGTGAAGACTGATGCGACCCACTGTGTGTGTGTGTGAGGGCGTGTGTTGACAGGCGACCTACTGTTCATGTGTGAACGAGGATGTGTAATGACTGAGGCTACCCACTGTGTGTATGTGTGAGGGCGTGTGTTGACAGGCGACCCACTGTTCGTGTGTGCATGAGGGTGTGTAATTACTGAGGCGGCCGACTGTTCGTGTGTGAATGAGGGTGTGTAAAGACCGAGGCGACCGACTGTGTGTATGTGTGTGTGTGAGGGCGTGTGTTGACAGGCGACCCACTGTTCGTGTGTGCATGTTGTGTGTAATGACTGAGGCGACCGACTGTGTGTATGTGTGAGGACGTGTGAAGACTGATGCGACCCACTGTTCGTGTGTTAACGAGGATGTGTAATGACTGAGGCTACCCACTGTGTGTATGTGCGAGGGCGTGTGTTGACAGGCGATCCACTGTTCGTGTGTGAACGAGGATGTGTAATGACTGAGGCTACCCACTGTTTGTGTGTGCGCATGAGGGCATGTGAAGACTGAAGCGACCCACTATTCGTGTGTGCATGAGGGTGTGTAACGACTGAGGTGACCGACTGTGTGTATGTGCGAGGGCGTGTGTTGACAGGCGACCCAGTGTTCGTGTGTGAACGAGGATGTGTAATGACTGAGGTTACCCACTGTGTGTGTGTGTGAGGGCGTGTGTTGACAGGCGACCCAGTGTTCGTGTGTGAACGAGGATGTGTAATGACTGAGGCTACCCACTGTGTGTGTGTGTGAGGGCGTGTGTTGACAGGCGACCCAGTGTTCGTGTGTGAACGAGGATGTGTAATGACTGAGGTTACCCACTGTTAGTATGCGCATGAGGGTGTGTGATGACGCCTGGTTGCAGGCTGCTGGAGGTGGACGAGTGGACGCAGATGGGCTCGCAGTTCGACGTGATCACGTGCCTCAACCTGCTGGACCGCTGCGACCGGCCATTGTCGCTGCTGCGAGACCTGCGGGCCGCCCTTGCCCCTGGTGGCAAGGCCGTCGTCGCCCTCGTCCTGCCCTTCAACCCCTACGTCGAGACAGGTTCTGTTACCTACCTTACCTTGGCTACTTCAGCTGTTGTCAGTTTGCAGCATCCTCATACCTTTTGAATCAAACCTTCAAAAAATCACCTCATATGTGATGTGTTTGGTTCTTTCCTAAACATGTCATGTATCACGAGCGTGTTCAATTTGTGTTCACATAAAAGTATCTTACTTTTAGATAGATTGAACTTTTACCTATATATAATAATATTTTATTTATATAAATAAAAATAGGTCTGTTGGTAATGCCTATTATGAAATGCTTCTCATGTGAAATATTATTAAACAGAGTGTGTACAAATACAGTGCTTCTTCCCTTGGATATAATTTTCAACACTTAGTTAAGCTTTTTTTTTCCATGAGTTGGAGGAACATCCTGAAAGCAGAACTGCTACATGTCTTCAGAAAAGTTGGAGTAACCAGGAATGGACTATACAAGATGAGGCCGAACAATGGAAACAAACTTTAGGAAGTGATTCCTGAATGAGTAAACGAACAGAAAAGTGTATATCAACATATGTCCGGAAATGTACAAAAACACCGTAAAATGCACATCGACATTGCAATTAGACTAGTGATACAGTACAGAACTAAGTGGAAATACCATTGTTACAGGGCATCAGAATGCCTGCCTGTGGTATGACAGTCATTCTAGCAATGTCACAGGAAAGGTTTTGAACTGCACCACACAACCAATGCTTGCTCACTAACCAAGCTGCTCCAAGACTGCGCATCAATATGCTGTGTTTGATTTGGATGGTGTTCCGTAGGGTGACCAGTGATGTGATCTCCGTACTGACAATTCCACCCTTCAAGGTTTTTTCCTTCTCATCTTCCATTCCTCCATTGTTTGTTTTGATTTTCAACCCATGCCCTTTTGCTCTAAGTACAGTGTTCCAGTACATTTTACAGTGTTCCCATACATTATAGTTTCCTGTACATTTTAGTGTTTCTGTACATTTCCAGACCTATTTAAATATTGGTTTTTTTTTTTGTTAGTTTCCCACTCAGGAATCACTTCGTGAAGTTTGTCCCCATTGTTCGGCTTAACTCTTTATAGTCTGTTAACAGTATTCTCAAACCGAGCCAAGGTAGCGTAGTGGACCGAGCAAAGTGTTGCAGGGGTAAACCACTCAACTCGGATTCGGGAGGAACCGAGTTAGACTCCTGGCCCGGCCATCCTGATTTGGTTTTTCCAAGGTTTTCCAAAATCACTTCAGGCGAATGTTGGGATGATGCCCTAATACAGACTCTGGCCGATGTACTGAATGAATAGTGTTGCCCTATGAAGGCCTTGTCGCCATTCAAGGGCATTCAAAACACAAAAATTAAATTTAAAAAATTATATTAAATTATTAAAAATAAAACTTTTGAAAAGTTATTCAGTGTATTAACATGTTTAGTTGTTTCCTAAATAAATCATAGATCACAAGAGTTTTACAATTCCGTTAACATGAAAATATTTTCTTCCCTGGTTAAATAAAAATTTTACTATATTTTGTCTATAAATTATAATATTTAATTCAGTTACAATGAATTAAAAACAGAGACACAAGAGATGGTAATGGCTAGTGAGAAACAGTAGTTCTTTAATTGAGTATTGTCAAATTAAGTTATTTATATGTTAAACCTGCATTACTTGAAGAATTCAATTATTATAGTGAATGCTCCATCTGAGTGATTTTTTAATATTAATATTAGTACATAGGTTCTCAAGAATGCAGTGTTGGTAATACATTTCATGGTTATGTATATAAATATTTATTTTAGTTAGTTTGCCTGTTTTACTGTGTCCACCTGGTTCTATTTTTCATACATAATAGTACATAGATATTTGACAAGTCATACATATCTCATAATATTAATAATTATATATAATATTTTAATACTTATTTATAAATTATAATAAATAATAATGTTGCAATGAACATACCTTGCTACACATGTATAAGCTGGGTTACACATATAAATAAATAAATAATGTAAAGTCAACATTTTTCTTCCTCTTCTTGTCCATGGCAGGCTACTGGTGCCAAGGAACATGTCTTCATTACACTAAATTACAGAAAAAAGAAGGCAAGCAGGGTCAAGATATGTGCGGAATGTAATTACATATTTGTTAATGTTTATGATTTAAGTAAGTATTCTTCAACTGAATAGAAAGCTTGTTCTGTAAAAAAAAAATTCTTCTGCTGCTTTTTCCAGTGAACAGTGCACAAACGCGATACATTGGTTTCTTCTCTGCGTTTTCTTCCCGACTTGTTTACATATATTTTATGTGTGGTGGAGGGATATGTGACCAATTTCACTGTTGTATGCGATTGGTTCATCTTGTCACTGGTTGTCCATTACTTTTGCCATTCTCTTGATTATCTACATCTTGTTTTGTAATTTGTCATTATTCGTTGACATTGTTGTTCCTGTTTTGTCTCCACTTTATTTTACCAAATCAGCTATGACCATTATTTTAAAAGTTTCTGGAGTGTCTACTTTAGTTATTCTGTCTTGTCATTAATCTATTTTTCATTTTCACCAACTTGTGTTTGTCTTCTGGTTTTTGCAGTGTCCGGTTGTGTTTCTGCATCATGGGTATCTACAGTTCTTACCACTCTTGTTTTCTCTTCTTATCTAAGTTAACTGTTCTTGTATTTTGCACATTGGTGACGTTTTAGAGTAGTGTTTAATGTTAGTAATTAATCTTGAATTATAGAAAACAAAACTGTGACGAGCTTGCTTGGTGTTGAGAGGTTCAAGTCGCAATGTTTATTACTAACGTGTTTCAGGTGTCGTGGACCACCGTCCGACAGAACTTCTGCCCATTCGCGGAGAATACTTTGAGGAGCAAGTGATGAGCTTCATATCAGACGTTCTGGAGAAGAATGGGTTTCACGTGGAGAGATGGTCACGCGTGCCATATTTGTGTGAAGGCGATCTCAACCAAGCATTTTACTGGTTGGATGATGCAGTATTCGTATTGAGCTCCAAAGAAGATGGCAGCTGATCACATGTTGTTTTTTTCTGGTGTGTATAAAAGTACAAAATAAGTTTTTCGTACATACAGATTATTGATTTTGTGAAAATAATAGTCTCAGTAGACCATATTCAATCACTTTGATAATTTAGGTTTCACAAGCAGAAACTTTTCTTTTGCTGTGAAAGTCACTATGCAGCACCCTATAAAAATTCTTTACATTGAAATTCATTGCCACTTTTGTTTATATCAGCAAGTGCATTTTTCTACTAATATTTCAACAGATCACACCATCATTAGGTAGAAATATCCTGTTATAATATGTTTATATGTTGTTCAATACCACAAAATGGAATGGCAACCGTTCGCTAGCTTCTTGAAGTATTTTTAAGTTGTTACAAATAATCACAAGCTTACCAGTTCATATTAACAGTTATTTTAAATTTGTCTGTCTGCCCAGTACAGTATCTCACCTGGCAGTATAGAACTGCCAGAAACTTTCCTTTTTAGAAGCCCTGATAAAGATTCAGTATGCCATGATACAGTACGAAGCAGTGGAAGGTATCTAGTTAACATCACCGTATAAAGGTGTCACCACAATTTGTTGAAGTGTCATGCTGTCGTTCCCTCAGAGGTTCCACTACTCTACGCGAGGCTATCACGGCACTAAATGAGGATCATTCTGGGAATCCGTACCACAAAGCACAAGCAACACATTACAAATGTGTATCACAACTCGCATCACCTTACCTGACAATGTGCTCCACGTTACAGAACACATTGTAATGTGAGACGAGTTTGGACACCCTGTTTTTTTGGCCTGAATGATGTTTGATGACTCAGATCTGCATGCTGCTTGTCTTGAGATGCGCTCTGCTAGTCATTAATCACTAAGCCTGCCAAGCTATGAATCTGCTACACTTAAAAGAGTTTTACAACGCTTAGTTTCACGTGTATTCACTCTCCTGAACATGTACAAAGCTATTTAAGTGTGCACTCTTGCGGCACATTGTTAACTGTGTAGAGTGTGCTTACTGAGATTGGCCATTACACAGTGGATGTTTCGGAAGGAAAGACGTGTCAGGTTTTCTGCAGACATAGAGTATTGACTAGACAGCTGCAGCTGTGTTGCTGAAATCCAAGTGTTCCAGAAGTATAGTTTCTTACCTACTATATGTGGAATTTCCTATGTGAGAGGGTTGAGATGGTGGAAACCAATGAGCAACTAGCCACCATTGTTGAACTTCCTGTTTGGGATCACGAGGACTCAGGGCAGTTCCTTACTGACTCCAGGAAGTAGTTTGCCATGGCCTGCCCAACTGACATTTACTGGATGCAGCGTCTTCAACAGAAACTCCAAGGAGAGGCATAATTATTGAGGATTAATCCATATCTGTAGTATGAAACTTTATTTCATATCTGTGCTGACTTACACGTCCTTTTGAAGGTTCAATTTGCAGGGTCTCATCTTACATAAGGACATGTGCTGCATAACCTAGAACAAAGTTTTTCAAAGTTGTTGAACTACGTGTATTATACTACACGGGACCTAAATCTGTTAGTTGCTCAACCTGGAAAACATGATAATATCAAAAGCATTGAACCCAGCATGTTGGTATCATTATACTGGGTATATGGGCTTGTTTCATGTATACCCGTCCGTGAACTAGAAGGACTTTTTTGCCTGAGCCAAGTCCTTCAAGAGGTGCCATCTGAAGACTGCTGTATAATGCCACTTGTAGTGCTTCTTGGAAACAACACAAAGAATGCTCCTATCCTCTGTCCCCAATTACAAAGGAACAGACATTCATATTCACTATCAAGATCCGTGCCAACTTTGGATCCTCTAAAACAGGTCAGGGAACATTTCTCAATGGTCACCAATTACATACTGCAGCCACTTCCAGTTTTATCTCAAGGGACCAGCCAACTACAGCCCAATATCCCCCTTTCCATCCAGCACAGAACGAGTCAAAAGGAATCATCCTTACCCCCGCGGTGATATGCACACTTACTTCCTTGTTATCAACAATCTATCAAAGCTGCACATCATACAGAAATAAGTGGTTAGTTCCATTGTTCCTACCTCAGAGTTGATAGAGCTGAAGGCACGGAACCATACACACACATACAATATGTAAATGTTGTGCAGATTACCTGCCACACAGCCACGTCTGTTCCGTTACCAACGTGGTTGTGATGTAGCTGAACATACCACAGTGAAACATATGATGATATTTACAAAGAATTCCTTTGTGAAGTGACAACTAGGGACTTCACCATTACATCCAGAGCTGTGTAAAATTTCCCTTGTAGAGCTGAATTTATTAATTTTAAATTTAATTTGAATCTTTTTACTTAGTTATTAATACTGCCAGTTAGTGCCTTAGCACACAGTATTTCAGCAACTAAATGAATTTACAATTTCACGGACACAGGAGTACATATTACCAGAGACCGGAAAAATTTGTGAGTTCAATGACCTGCAGGCTAGACTCTACAGTCTTATGTACACACACGCTGACATTAACCGCACATTGGTTGTCTGCTGTCACAGTGGAAGTCGGCGATTGGGCCAGCGTTCTCCAGGAGGTGTCGAACACCGTGCAGACCAATGGCTGAAGTTGTATAAACACACGTGTTTTGAATTCTAGCTTGTCTCGAAATGAATCCGCGAATTCTTCAGATCTCTACATATTACTTACACTATTCAATACATGTAGCATATTACTTACACTATTCAATACATGTAGCATATTACTTACACTATTCAATACATGTAGCATATTACTTACACTATTCAATACATGTAGCATATTACTTACACTATTCAATACATGTAGCATATTACTTACACTATTCAATACATGTAGCATATTACTTACACTATTCAATACATGTAGCATATTACTTACACTATTCAATACATGTAGCATATTACTTACACTATTCAATACATGTAGCATATTACTTACACTATTCAATACATGTAGCATATTACTTACACTATTCAATACATGTAGCATATTACTTACACTGTTCAATACATGTAGTGTATTACTTACACTATTCAATACGTGTAGTGTATTAAATCTTACTTTACATTTGGAAGGCAATTTATAGATTCTTTTTCTGATATACAGAAAATGATTTTGGGCAGAGTAGTATTTGAGATTATTTCACGTGCAGTCTTTTTTTCTCCTCTTCTGATTTAAGTATTTTTTGAAACAACCAGATTGACATTCAATAAAAATTGCAAAAGTAAATCTTAATTCACTACATTGATTTCAAGGTACTTTTCAAATTTGTGATACTTAATTGTTATGTCAGACAGTGTTATGAAACATAACTTTACCAAATATTACACATTGCTTTATTTTTGTTAGCATGACTTAGAAGCCAGAAGGCACAGATTGCACTTTTCCTTTAGCCTTTATTTACCATTAATTTATCTGTTATTGGTCTATTCTCATGTTGCACTGAATATAATAAATTGATAAAAGACATCACATAAAATGTCCAAGATACCAGTTATATATAATCAAATCAAAAGTAATCATAACGTTGACTTTATTTTGGTCAAGGGACTATAATAAATCAAGAGGTTTCATTTGAAGTATCATAGTTGGTAACACATAGCTGTATTTTTCAATGGGCCAGATAGTGCGAGGCATTTCCTGCTTCAGACAGTCTCAGCAGCACTCACTTCTCTGAAGATGGGTCAGTAGTTCCTTTTATCTTATTTGAACTTCCCTAAAAAATTTTTAGATTAGCCTGGTATTCAGAAGTATTTTATTACAATTTGGCTATTTTACCACATACAAAGCATATAATATCCTCCACAAAACCTTTTATATACCATGCTCTAAGAATTACTAAATAATAGTTTTTTTTTATCTCAATATCTTTTCATTACAGAAACTCTTTTAGGGTTGCAGTTCCTGGCAAAATACAGTGAAACCTAAACTAATTTAACTTGTAATATCTATGTCAGGATTACTATAGTAGTATTCTCTGATCTTGTAATATCTATGTCTATAGTAGTAGTCTCTGATCTTGTAATATCTATGTCAGGATTACTATACGTAGTAGTAGTCGTCTCTGATCTTGCATATGGGATCCTGTCAAGGATGTGAGGGGCTAACCAACTAGGTTCATACTAATGTCGTTCCAATTGGTTTTTAGGCAATTTTCACCAATAAAATTAATAAATAAAAAAATTAAGTTTTCTACAAAATTTGCAAAAAATTAATTGAAGCAATTCATTGAAATTTACTACTGATTTTGTTACCTTCACTCACGTACTAACATTTAGAAGTTGACACATTGTATTTTATTAATGTACATTTATTTTTAAAAAATTATCTAATAAAAAAATTTAAAAGTAACACTGAAAAATATTATGCAGCATACAATTAACACATCTCACATTGCTAGTTCTTCATTTGTATGATTCAATGTCTGCCGTACTGAATGTTATTACTGCTATTGCCTTGCCATTTTACTTGTGGGACAGCTATCCATAGTGTCTTAAGCTTTGTCCGTGACCTCAACGTGACCTCTCAGTTTCCTTAACTTTGAAAGCATCAAACATGTTAAAGTAGGAAAATTGGAAAAATAAGCCCAATCATATTATGTAGATGACTTTTAAATGAGTATCAATGCTCATAGTCCTACTTCATTCCCGTTGGAAGTTCATTCTATTGAATTTTGTTAGTATTATTTATTTAACATCCTTCTCTGATTTATCCAGTTGTGAGAATAGTTAATTAAACCCATTACTCTGACCACAATCTTTATAGTTTACTAGACCTTCTAAAAATTTGGGGAAATTAAAAAATCCTACAAAAACTGATATCATCTTCTGTACTCACCATTCATCAACTAATGCAATGCGAGATCTCTTCCTCACATGTTATCCATTGGCTTTGCTGGTAAAACATATTACAGTACCCGTAATTATAACTCTTCTTCATCACTTCCATAGTCATGATGTAACCATTTTAACCATATATGAACCATATACTGTCCATATCAGTATATCATCCATATACTGTCCTTGCCAATCACACTAACCAAATAAGATTGATATTATACCAACAAACCATTCATACTGGCTCTGTTAGTGATGATAAACTGTCAGATTACCAACAGAATAGTTTTCATTCACTGAAAATATATATTGATAGATTCTGACCATATGCCATTAATATACCAATTATACTAAACATATACCAACAATATAACAACCACATACCAACAATACCACCTATACTAACTATACCCAAACATCTATGACCATACTATGCACATATCTTAGTGTTAAATTCTTCTTCTTATTAGATTACATTAAATTTAATTAATTAAAGTAAGTTGAAGTTTACTTTAAAGCAAGCTCAATAGCTGTGTGCCTAGAGCACACCATTCTGAGCTGTTGGAATACTAGATAATAATATACATGAATATATTTACGTGAAATTGTTAATTTTATTTATTTTTTGTTTCATCAGAACCTCACATCTTTCAGCTGCAGGCAATTCATAAAAACTACCTAATTGTGTAATTTTTTGTTTTTTTTTTAATAAATGGAAACAATATTCTATTCATGTTGGAATAATCGACATTCATTGCAAAGTGGTCACTCACCAACCACCTCAACCACACTGCTCGATGTGTTTCATCGACGACATCTTTATGATATGGACTTCCACTGAAGACTGCCTAATTCACTTTCTGAACAACTTAAATGCACACAGTTCGCTCAAGTTCACCTGGTCATACTCCAAAACACATGCTGTATTCCTGGGTGTTGAACTGACTCTCCACATTGGCACAATTCAAACTGCTCTACTCACCAAACCCACCAACTGCCTCCAGTACTTACATTTCGACAGCTACCACCCATACCATGCCAAAAAATTCCTACCCTACAGTCTTGCCACCAGAGCCAAACACATCTGCTCCACCAACAGTGATCTCAAACAGTGTGAACAAATAGCCAGAGTATTCCTCGACAGGGGCTACCCCAGGCACCTCTCCCGCTAACAAATTCAACAAGCCATCTCAAATACTGGAACACAAACCAAGGTCAACAACTCAGATATACCCCTGGTTGTCCCATTATCATGAAGGCCTAAGTGTACTCAGAACCATTCTCCATTCTGGATACAAAATTCTGGCTTCCTCACCACAAAGACAAGATCTGCTCTCCGCACCACGCAGATCTTTCTGTAAAACACCACCTAACCTCCGTGCAAATGCCAACCAGACCACTGCCCCTAGATGATCCTACCACTACAATAGCCCACGCCGTGGCTCCTGTGCCATCTACCAACCTTCATATTCTTTCAATAGCTGCCCCACTGGCTGTACATAACACATTCAAGGCAGTTATAACTCTGGAACAGAAAATCTGATTCATCAGCTACAGTGCCACAGAGCAGACATTAAACAAGCCACAGCTGGTCACATCCACAACCTACAGGACAAACCAGTTGCAGCATCACACAACAAAGATCTTGATTCCCGCTGCAGCACCATGGTCACGAGAGCTCTACCATCTTCAAGCAGTAGCTCGGATCTCAGACGCTATAATTAGCTCCGCAGTTTATAACAAAATCCAGACAGCTCCTGGGTCTTCAATATAAGATAATCACAGCTCCAAAACTATACTCATCAGCTATACTGGCACATTTTCAATCTTCCCGCCACACCCCAGTTTGCCACCTGGCCGCTATGTTTACTACCGATAGTGCCCTTCCACCATATTGCAGTGCCCTAAAACTCGCCGCACGATGAAGCTGGTCTAGCCAGCAAGATGTTGCGATCGTGCAACCGCGGGAAAAATGTGTTGCCCTTCTTTGTGTGTGTACCTGTCGACAAGTACTAGACCGTGAGTACATGAGTTTCTGTCCTTTTGTTTATTTTAAGTAAATTACAATGAAGAGTTGACAAGTAAGGTAAATCTTGAGAAGGCAAATTACCAGTTGATTATAAATAAAATAAAGGAAAAGGAACAGTATGTTTGCGATGTTTGTACATTTCAATTGATTGTTGTTCAAAATGGAACTTATAGGTGTTTCCAGTTTCAGTTATTCATTTTAAGTTATGCTGTAAGGTATTTTGTGCAAATCTTTTGCATAAAACTCAAACTGCTTTTTTATTTATAAGAAGTATGCTCTGCTTGTCTCGGCGTGTCAGTATCCTACACGGGAATAGTGGCGAGCAGAAAAGCAAGACGTAGCAGCAACAGCCAGATCCTACCATCTCCAGGCGGCACCTTAACCTGACTGCACATTTCCAAAGTAGTTAGAGGAACAACAAACTCTCCTATGGCTATGTTCTGCATTAGTATTAATACCATCTCCATCCTTCAACGAAAAAACCACCAAATGGATATAATTGATTTTATTTGGCTATAGTGTACTATCAAACTGTAGGTACTCTGCATTAATTTTGATGTATATATAATATATATAAATAACTTATTTACGATAAAACATTGTGACAAATTCCATATCTGCTTAACGACGACTCATGTACCGCCACTGTAGAAGACATGGTGGCTTATATGGTCAGAGTTAATGTCCCCCAGGCACCGACTATAAAGTGCGTGGGGGTTGTGGGTATTGTAATGAGGTAGACTATTACTGTTGTATTTTGAAGTAAGAATATATTGTCTCGTATATATTCACAAATACACAACATCAACACTTAAGAGGTGCGGTACTGTGATAGTTTGGTTACTCGGATTTACTGGGCGAATTCGTGGTTGAGTTGGCTTCTCGTGACGGTGATTGTCATACTTAACTCTTGTTGCAGGTGTTGTCAGCTGTGGTGGGTGATCTCCGGCGATGGGTAGGCCTTGGCAAGGCCACAGTTGCTGCTGACGTACTGACGTGGTCAGGGGTCCGAACCCCTGACCTGACTCTCTGCTCGGCGATCTTCTACTGACTGGTTGACTTTACTGACGTAACTGATTCTCNAAGAACGCCGAACAAAGCCTTCCACCACACGTGTCCTGATTTCTGAAGTTTCAGGCGGGGGGGAGGGGTAATACCCACTGTCGTCAGCAATCCTTCCGTGGTGCGTATTTTCTGAGTTAGGTGAAATACGCCCGATAATTTGGTTGATATCTNACTGTCGTCAGCAATCCTTCCGTGGTGCGTATTTTCTGAGTTAGGTGAAATACGCCCGATAATTTGGTTGATATCTCGTGAATTCCCTGTACTCCACAGATCTCGCAGCGGGCGAGAGGTGTCCGGAGGTGAAGGGGGGGAGGGGGAAGGTCTACGCTTCCGCTCCACGTGTACTGAAAATTTTCCACCGGCCCTGGTTCCACGTGCCGTCTGGAAGGCGCCTAGCGAAGTGCGCGAGGCGGGGATGGTGTGAGGGGGTGATGGATGTGAGCCAATGTCGTGCTATAATCCCTAAACCGGCACGTGACATGCTGATTGTACAAAATATTTCTTGATAAAACAAAAATATTTTCGATCATCTATTCTGCCACAAACTCACATTTTTGCAAAAGTTAAGGTATCTGTCTGGTTGAAGAAATTTTTGCACATCTGAGGCCTGAAAGTGTGGGAGCGCTAGGGGTGACAGAGACATGCGCATCAACTCTCTCATAGCCTCTATGCACAAAGTATTGAACTGGCGTGCAGTCTTGTCATAGATAACACGCCTCTATGAGACTTTCAGTGGAGACCCTACCATTTTATGACGTAGTAATAAAAAAAAAGTTTGGTGCACGTCTTTTTTTTTACTAAAATGTTTATACCTAAAAATGGCAGTGAAAACACCCGTTTCAGCCATTTTCACTATCACAAAAACGTGTTTTTAGAAATAAATGGAGGAACTGAAGAACATATACAGATGCGTAATGTTTCTTAAATGTTATTCGTAAGCAAATCTCACTCAGACATGTTGGACGGTTTTTTAATAAAACGTTTTCTGCTGGACTATTAAGGCGGCCACCTTAATGATTACTCAAACAGCAGTGATACTGCAATGTATTTTCTATAAATATTTCTATAATTCTTAAGGAACACTACCAAAAATCTGCCTGCATTTAGTTTTGTCTCTTCCATGATTTTTTTTATAAAGCATTAAAAGATGGCCTCTAAAATATTCTGACTGACCTACCCTTAAGTTTTAATATATGTACACAAATAACACTTATCTGAGCACGAGAGCCGCTGTTTCCCCCTGCTGGTCATCATGTCTCAGTCCATTAGCTTCGGCTGAATCACAAATGCTCTCCACGAACGGCTTTTATTGGCTCTTTATAGTAACAACACACCATGAAAAACCTTCTACATTGTTTTAGATTTGCATGTTTTGGCAACAACGTTAAAATGAAAATCAGGACTGGGAATTGAACTCATGTCCTGCCGAATGCGAGTCCAGGAGTTTGCAACTGTGCCACCTCTCTTGGTAAGGGCAAATTTGGATTCGCAAACAGCATTAAGCAGTATCATTCTGCGGTGGTGTGACATTGCGTTCCACAATAAGCATGAAGATACAATACAACAAAACCCCCAGTCAAGTAAGCATGAAGATACAATACAACAAAACACCCAGTCAAGTAAGCATGAAGATACAATACAACAAAACATCCAGTCATGAACTCAGGGATAAAAATCTTCTGTACCTGAACAATCACTGACCTGGTCATTTGATTTGCAAATTTTGTGTGAGATTAGTCCGTAATTGTATTTCAGGCCACAAAATATTTCCTGAATTTCGTGTGCAAATGTTCCGTCATCTCTTAGTGTGATGTATCTTGACTAGACGTGTTTGTGAATGTTGGTGCACCGAGGCCAAAATTCACTTAGCATGTGACTTGCAGCATGTTACTATGTGACGTAGGTATTATAAATTCACAGCAACTTTAGTGAATAAACAGTTATTTTAAAAGACATGTCAAAGAATTCCAAAGATATGGAAAAAGATTATATTTTGTGTTTGAAAAATAATTTGAAGTAATATCTGTGTATAAATGGTCCTATTAATAATAATTTGTTATGGGTGATTAGGTGTCAGTAAATTGATATTTACATACAAATTGGAATTTCCTCCAGATTTTACTTTAATTTTTTGTTTTGTGTTGATGCCTTGAACAGCATCATTGATTAAATACAATGTAATCTTGAAATTAAAATTCCTTTGTTTCAATAATAAAATGTTTCCTTTTTAATGGGCCCGCCTACCTGGAGCTGCTTTCGATGTCTGAGGCTGAGAAACGCAAGTGCAGTAAGAACAACACTGCGATGCACATCAAGCACACCATCGCCGCTACGCGCAGGCCTCTGAACTGGTGTGCTGTGTTCTCATCATGCAGCATGTACCTATGCGACTTTCAGCAGTGACCTATTATTTTTTTGTTGAAAAGTCTGTAGCAAAGTTTATTGCAGACATCTATTCTATTTTTGCAGGAATGTTTTTAAGCTACAACAATCTGAAAATGTCATTTTTAACCAGGTTGAAGAGCTTCAAAATAGTTTTTTAAATAAGTGTGATCTGTCGAAAGTTGAATTTCTTTCTAGCCTGAAGTGTCATTTCTTTTCTTGTGCGAACAAATTCTGCACACTTGAAATAGTTTATTTGGAAAACGCGTACAACTGTATGAACTCTCGTAGATGGAAAGTGTGTTATAGTTTTCTGAAGTTCATGTTTCTTCTTGCAGCTGCGGACAGTAATTAGCCTGCAGCAGGAAGAAGCACGGAAACTGGGCCAACTGAAAGGTTTTGAAGAGATTTGAACTACGGGCAGCATCGCGATTCCTGATTTATGATACGGACTTCAAGTGCTGTTGGTGGACCATATTAAAATTGTTTTGTGTTTGTTGTTTTTCTGGGAACTTTTTTTATAATTATTTCCCAAACATTTTTGTGTGGTATCATACACAAATGATGATGTTATTTGTACATTTAATTTGAAACATCTCCCCACCGACTTATCCACCTGTTGATCCGTCCATCCAGACTTATCCACCGGTCGATCCGTCTATCCACTGCACCACGTTCTGCCAAGCTAGTCAATCT
Organism: Clitarchus hookeri; assembly: GCA_002778355.1. Classification (NCBI taxonomy): domain Eukaryota; kingdom Metazoa; phylum Arthropoda; class Insecta; order Phasmatodea; family Phasmatidae; genus Clitarchus; species Clitarchus hookeri. Next base: position 163,414 of record NQII01001824.1, read on the forward strand.
GATTCCCGATCCATGCTACTCAAATAATATTACTTAGAGTATGTTATACAGTTCACCTGTTAAACATTTAATTATTCTGGGTAACTTACTATTGTACCGTTGTAGTTGAGATAAACCGAAATTTCTTTCTTCTTCGCTGTGTCTCCACCCACCTCCGCTTCGTACCAACCATTGAATGAAACTTGAAGGGATTCTAGTGTCGAAATTGGTGTGACAAAATGGTTGACATTTACTAACACACGAAAGTCCAGATTTGGAAAATCAATATTCTTAATACTTGACAAACTTAAAACACGCCTGGCACAGACTATTTACTAAAAGTACAGAGGGAGGAGTTCAATATTCTGTGCAGCTGCCATGTCCCACGAACTGCGTGAAATGTAACTTACGTCGTAATATTCGTTACAAGGGTGGACTAGATGCATCTGTTGGAAACAGTAGTGGACTCAGTCTCGAGTTGGAGCGGACTGGTGGTCTGAGGTTATGGCATGCTCTGGAAACACACTGTATTTGAATTTAAACCAGAATGGTAGCTTTTTTAGTTCTATCCCGGGCTTCTGGATGCAAGACATTAAGTTAGGGTTACCAATTTAGCTAAAATTAACATTTTTTTTACTCATCACTTTCCTTTCTTGCATATGTCTTGTTCTGTGGTTGTTAACATTGCTTCTGCGGTCTCGTTACATTTATTGTTGATTATCTCCGTTATTTTCATACAGGCGTAAGGGTCTCTGGCTGTGTAGGTTTCTGTGGGATTTCCAACCTTCCAACCATAGTCCATCCCTGCATTGTAGGAAGTCTGTGCCATGTTAACAAATTCATGTTACTTAAGTACAATAGACCCTTGCTTCTCCAGCACTCATCAGTCTGGATTTACTGCTTGTGCGGACTGACAGTTACATTGGCTGTACTGATGACAGTGGAATTCAGTAATTAAGAAGAATCACAATTTTCCTTAATGCAGCTCTGAGTGGTTTGAACATTGTATATTTGGCTTTTGCCACGTCAGTTTACATGCTGCACATATGTTTTTTCCAGCTACGTGTGAAGCAGATAAGTTGGCGTGACTCTCAGTGCTTGCTATCACTTGTGCTACAAGAAGTATATTGATGCAAATTTGCAGAATCCACTCTTATGGTTGCATTTATGGATGTTTTTATCAATTTTCACCCCTTTCAACATTTGTACTCGTGTAATTCACTTCTCCTCCAACACTTTTATCCCCACTATTTCTCCTATCTTTGTTGCCCTCCCTACTATTGCAATCTATAGTATTTACACCTATGCAATTATGTCCCAACAAGATTAGCACTGCCGGTACATTGTACCATTAACCAGGTGCATTTTAAGTTTTTGAAAACAGCCACTATTCTTCATAATTACCTGAAATGCTTAGATTATTGTTGTGCACATAGACATCAAATTTGGCTCAAAATAACTTCCTGGTATTCAGTTAGTTAAGTGCTTTTGGAATCAATCGTTGGAAAAATTCACTAACTGTTATTGTGTATGCTACAACTTAACCACTGACTGCTTGGCTTATCTTCTTCAGTGTTGACAGCGAGTTACGAAAAGCAGTTCTCCCATGGGCGCTTCTTGTCAATGGGTGCAGGGGCGCATGCCCTCCCAAATAAAATGTAACATGCCATAGCAAATAAATTCTTTGGTAATTATTAAGTTTAGGGGTTTTTCTGTAAAAATAAAAATTAATTAATAGAAAATGGTATATTTCTACTCTACTAATGATGCAGAACACGAATATACTAGGGGCATTAACGTCCGACTAATTTTGTAATATGTGCCCACCTAACCTAACAGAATCTAACCCCACGATGGGTGAATCACTATTTTACATTTTTAAACTAACCTAGGATTGTTGGGTTTTAAACTAACCTAGGCTTTTTTGGATTTTACACTAACCTAGGATAGTATGGTTTTACACTAACCTAGGATGTTTGGGTTTTACACTAAAGTACGAATTTAGGATTGTAGGGATTTAAAGGAACCGTAAAACACCAAAAGAATGTAAATTGACTCTCCTAGGTAGGGGGCTGGTATAATTCCTCTGACGTTAATAGACGTAAACACACATATTTTGCAAGTTTTTTAAATATGTTCTACTTATTTTAACATTACGCTCTCTCGAATATGAACAAGGTAAGCTGTGCAGAACCCATTAAAGCAACTTTTGTTGGTCTAGGATGTTTCGTTCAGAAACGTAAACAAACTGGCTGTAGTGCTCATTTCGCAATTTTGTTTGTATATTCGTGTTCTACGTGATTAGTAGAGTAAAAATATATCATAACTTTGAATTTTTTTTGTGTTTTTCAGAAAAGCCCCTAAACTTAATAATTACCAATGCTTTTTTGTAGATCTTTCTTTCATATTTTAAGTGTAAAAGTAGCGTATTTGGTCATTAAGTCCTGTATCACTAGGCTGCGAATAGTCTCTCCTTATTTCAGGCAAGGACAAAATTTTTCCTCACAGCTTTGGGGCGCAGGCGGTCTGTGTCCACGCTGCTGTTTTTTTCCCCTTGTCGAAGACACACATGACGTCTCGGAAATAGCAGAAGTGCGGTGCATTCGGGGCACAAGCGACCTGTGCCCACGTGGTTCAGGCAGTGCTGTAACAGCTCAATAGATGGCAGGTGCGTCTCGTCTGCGATGTGTTTTCTGACCACATAACGCATTACGTACTGTTACTGTTGCAGTATTATATTCAAGACTTGAGAATTTGTGAAAATTTTGAAAATAACCGTCCATGATATCATAGTTTTTAATGTTTGCATATTATTAAAATTTTGATGTTCACACACCGTGGTTTCGTTGCTGTGTTAAGGCCTGTGTATGATCGGCTGTACCCGTGGACGTGTCCGAATCTTGACGTCAAGTGAAGTCACATTCACGCAGTCCGAGTCTGGTCTACAAATGCGTTGTCCGAAAGTGAGCTTTCAGAATATGACATTAGATCGCACTCACAGTAAATTCAGCACATTAATTGTTACGTAATGATTTTTATATTCCTGAATTGTTAATTATATAACGTTTGCAAAATGTGTGATTTGAATATTTATTTATCTTTATGATATAGGCCCTAACTGTTTTAGTTCAAATAAGTTCAGCAGCTGACATCAAAGATTTTTTATTAGAACTTTATGTTTTTAAAAAGTTCATCCTTCATATTAAATAGTTCAGACTGAACGCAGACTGCACTAATAAGTATTTCATCGCGTTCGTCTTGAGAAAATCCACCTTGCACATTCATTGTTTATGTTTGCAACGTGAACATTCCACGAATGCGCGCAAAAGTATGTGTAGTCTTATTTTTCTATCATCTTAGGACACAACTTGGAATAAAAGTTCAGTTTTCTGAATGCTTTGACTTGGGACACAGGAGGTTGGGACAGCGCCGTGATGTCAACAGGAACACCTGCACCAATCAGCATAGCTTTCTCCTAAGACACAGGTTNGAGGAACACCTGCACCAATCAGCATAGCTTTCTCCTAAGACACAGGTTGAGATAGCACAATTCTTGGCTGGCCCTTCCTGAACTTACGTATAGCATTCACTATAAAAACAAAGTGAACAGAATCACATTTTTTTTACGGAAGCNCTGGCCCTTCCTGAACTTACGTATAGCATTCACTATAAAAACAAAGTGAACAGAATCACATTTTTTTTACGGAAGCAGTTAGTGTATCACAACAGGCATTCAATTAAAAATCTTGGCCCTCTGTGACCACAACTTATTCTAAAACACCCAAAAGAGAAATTATACATGTAATTTGAATTGAAAAATCCATAAAACTATTTGGTTTGCAGGATATGATGATAAAACCACGTTTTATTGTTAATTTTGTATTCTTTTTGGTTCGACGAAAGAAGCGTCTACAGGTGTTGTTGGCCTAAAACAGTTGGATGAAAAGACAGAAAAAAACATTTAGGGAACAAACTGCATTTGCAAAATGAAATGAAAATTAAAATTGTAATGCTGGGGCAGATAGATATAAGAAATCAGTTGATTGACGTATACAGATGTTTGGTTAAAATACACAATGATCTTGTAGGAATAATAGATACGTAATTTTGACAATAAAAGAATGCAATATATTTTGTGGAATTTTTTGAGTCGAGTCTTTGAGATNAATAATAGATACGTAATTTTGACAATAAAAGAATGCAATATATTTTGTGGAATTTTTTGAGTCGAGTCTTTGAGATGTAGATGAAACTGCTGAAAGTGAAAACCCGGTGTGTTAAGAGATTTGTTAGTTTGTTGCATCTTCAATAAAGTATTGTATTAATCTTTAACTTTGTGCCCTCCTTTGAAACTCTTCCTGGAGCCGCCACTGAGTTCTGTGAATTAGTAATAACTAAAATCTGTTTCTTTTCAGTTCATACAAAGTAGACTAAGAAATAGCATACAGTAAAAACCCCTTTTTATACTTATGAAGGGATCCGAAAAAATGTAAAATGCAAAAGGAAGGGAAATTTTTTTCTGTATGAGCTTTACTTTGGACAAATTCAATGGTGTAAAACAAGCAGGTTCAAAAATACTGCAATACTACTAATTTTTGTTACAATTCCACAATGTTGCTGATAAACCTACAAATGCTGTGATTAGGCTCATGAAGATGTTAATTTGTGCATCTGACGAAAGAAGAAGTGAGGAACAGAACGCAGGAACTCGGCAAGGCTCTCAGAAGCTGTACACTTGACTGCAAGTCGGGTTTACGTACTTTGATATTGCAAATCAAACTAACAAGTGTTCATGTGTGTGAAGTGGTCATGCGATCTATTCATGTGAAAGTCAAGGATAAGTTTATACATGTACAGTTCGTAATAATGTGTGCCTAAAGTGTTTTCCATTTTGTCCCCTCGATATATTGATTGTCTAGATTTTAACACAGATGAGTTTTAGTCTCAGGTATTTTGGATAAATGAGCTGCTACCGTTGTGGCATCACGTCACACATTGACTAGTTTAAAAGAGTTGTTTAAATAATATTTTATTTCTTATTGTGTGTGTACATCCTGTAATTAAATACCCAGAATATCAATTATTTCATGATGATGAATGTTATCCAAATTATTGGATTTCATAAATCAAGATCAAAATCCCTTGTGTCAACTCCCTTACTATACCATAATTATTTATGACTTGTGCGAAAGCCCATCCAAAATACCTCATCTCGTACAAAAGGTATTTTACAATTTCACACAATGTTATATGTATTAGTATGTGAGCTGCATGTCATAGCTAATTGATTAACCTTTAATTTGGCACTTTTGACATAACTGATTGTTTTCTTATTTTTCTCTGCGTACATCCTTCCAACACACAAAAATTATAATTGCTGTGAATCTAATGGGTATCATCCATTTTGTTCAAAGATTGGTTTTCTTAGCTTCTGGGCTGGAGTCAGGTCTTTCTGGTTTCATGAACCAACATTCTTGCCACACCTTGCAGTAGCAGGTGCGGACGGGCTAGGGTTGGGAGGTTGAAAACTCACCGAGTCACATTCGGANATGAACCAACATTCTTGCCACACCTTGCAGTAGCAGGTGCGGACGGGCTAGGGTTGGGAGGTTGAAAACTCACCGAGTCACATTCGGAATTATACTTGGCCTTCTAAATAAGCATAGGCACTTAATGCAAGAATGGAAATACATATAAATATGTGGTCAAAATTATGTATATATGAAAAATAAAAATAATTAAAATTATCTGCTCAGACTAATGATGTCTTTAAGAAAATAAATATTTATTGTTATTAAAAATAACTCATAAATAATATTATAAATGATAAACTTAAAAAAAAAAATCACATATTAAATATTTTGTTTTGGTCCAAAATGTAATGATACAATACTTACTGCGAGGTATGGCAAAATGTATTTTCATGAAACTTGAAAGCCAAAGACGGAAACTCTAGTCTGGAAGCCAAGATAAACAACACAACAATGGCTATGAAAGTCAGCTGTTTTCTACATTATAGATTTGTTGGAAGTGTAAAAAATATCACTTTATTTCATGTCAATTTGTATTATGTGTAAAACAAGATGGGAACAATTCCAATGGTCACCAATATAAACATTACACATTTAATAAGATACGAAGTGGAACTATTTTTTGTAATTTGTTGCCTACATTACATAATACAGTGTTTACGTTGAAATACATCTGAATATAAGACTATGTTTTATTACAACTTTAACTTCTACAAAGTTGAGGGTATCTCATTCTCTCGTGCTGAAAATTTTGGGGTCAATGTTTTTTTCTGAGTAGAAACAAGCAATAGTTAATTTTTTTTTAACTATATGTGTTCTTAAACAAACAACTTAAAAATCTTGGAAACATTAACAGACTGTGCTTTATATGCGACTATAAAAATAAAGGAATGAACAAAGGACATGGTTTTTCCTTAAGTTTTAATGGGTTTGAGGTGTAGTTTACTGTAAACAATGTTATCATTGCTATTGCAAACCTTTTTACTTTAGTGGCAAGATTACATAATCCTGCTAAATTACATAGGTAAATAAATCGTGAATATATCAGTATTTCGTAGAGATTAAAGTAGAAGTGAGAGAGTAGTCTTATTTCCCAGGTTGTCATATAATCAGGTAGAGATGGCATGCCATGGGCAATTGCGAGCGTGCATTATTTTCAGATGTCTATTTTAAAGGTGCTAACCCTTGCAGTTTATCAGTGGTGCACACAGGATTTTGTTCTGCGTGAGGGGAGTAACTAAGTGAGTAACTAAGGAGGGTCCACATCAGAAACACTAGCATACTATTTGCATACCCCACAAATATTTTGCTTGCAGTTTATGTGAGATCTTATCTCGTTAGAAAATTGGTACTGAATCTGGGAAAGTTTGTAATGCTTTCATTGCAACACTAAAAAATTTTACAAAATATGTGCAGTTATGCTTACAAATACAGATGTACATGTAAGGTGGATATGTATCCGGCCAACAAACTGCAGCTTCATCTTCATCACAGAAATAAACTGAAAACATGTTTGGTGTATGGAATTAAATAATTGTTGAGGGCAGTACAGCAATTAGAATTTGGAGTTGTAACGACTAGTGGGTTTTTTTTAACAATACAGAAATATGTAAAATTTGTGTGTGTGTAATGTACAAGCAGTTGCAACTTGTGGATTTCTACACAGGTAGAACTGCATAGTGATATGGAATATTTGCAGAAGAGGTGGGTGGTAACGAGAAATTAGATCATTTAACTACTAATTACTGTGTTCTTTAACATTTTTAAATGTGAAAATGCCTTATAATATGATTTTTTTAAAATCAAATATTTACATAGATAAAAGCTTTTTTCCTTCTCATTTCCTTTTTTATTCTGTACCCATAACATATTCCTGCGATTTCATTTTTGTGTGCCCTTGTACAACAAGGTTAAAATTATGCTATAGGAAAACAAATTTAATAATAAGTTTAACTTAATTTCACGTACCTTTTGGGAGTGTTACTTATTTGTTGAGCACATGAAGGAGATGGAGAAACTCAAGGACAGTCGCGTGGAAAGTCGCAGCAGACAGTACTGTTGAGACGTTTATTTTACATCTGGAACTGTCGGCTTGTTCTTACATTCAATAATGATGCACTTTCAACCTAAACATCACCATTAATTTAATGCACCGTAGTTTCTAATTTACACATTACACTATAAATATATTGCACTGTATTCGAAAATGACAATAAGCCATTAAAAACATGTTCAAACTAAATACGTACTTTTTAACTGATGTTTGATTCAAGTTGCTTGNAAATGACAATAAGCCATTAAAAACATGTTCAAACTAAATACGTACTTTTTAACTGATGTTTGATTCAAGTTGCTTGTACGTGAAGTTCGTCTATCATAATTTTCTCTGTACTTAACATTCCTAAAGCTGATAAACGTTCTTCTGACATTGTGCTTCTCAGGAATGCATTGATCCTTTTCAGAGTAGAAAAGCATCTCTCTGGTTCTGATGTCATCGGAGTTGTTAAAATAATTTTCAGTAGTGCGAATATTTCTGTAAGTGAATCCTCAACGCATTTGCTCAGCAGTAACTGATATATTTTAAAAGCCCCAAAAACATTGCNAATATTTCTGTAAGTGAATCCTCAACGCATTTGCTCAGCAGTAACTGATATATTTTAAAAGCCCCAAAAACATTGCGAAACTCTGCTCTGTCATAAATAACCAACAGTTCGGTTTGCAGTCGTGCACAGTTTCTGTAGCTCTGTTGGATAGGACAGACTAGAATTTTCTCAAAAAATTCTGTATTAAATAGTTTTCCTATTGACAGATGCTTAGTAAATTTAAATTGTTCTCGTGCTTGAAACCAAATAGCATCGCAAATTTCTTTTGCAGCAATAAACTTATGCTTGCTTCTTTTTATTCTCTTAGAGTTGGAAGCTTCCTGTAGTTCATTGAAGTCTGGAGTGAGATCATTCCTGATTTTCATATTACCGTCATTAAAATTTTGCAATGCTGCTTGAATAGTTGAAGAGTTGGAATTTTTGTTATGCATTTGATCACACAGTATGTCAACGTGAGGCAACGTAAGATGAAAAAAGGTTAGCCAAAACTGAAAATCTTCATAGTTTAACATCCGGAGAAGACCTGTAGCTGCATCGACTGTCGTACATTTACCTTTTGAAGCTCTTTGAAGCACTCGGTAAGAGCATTTTTATTTTCAAAAACTGTGATCACAACCCGGTTATTGAAATTCCATCTTGTACTTGAAGGTCGAGGAATGGGTGTGACACATTATGTAACACTGATAGTCGTTGAGGTGACCTTGAGAAAAAGGACGGTATTCCTGAAAGACTGTTAAAAACAATTGAACACTGCAGGTGTTGAGAAGCTGTCTTTTGAATATTAGGTTAAGCTGGTGGACATAACAGTCTACAAAATGTGCATTTGTATAGATTTCTTTGATAATTGCTTGCACTCCCTCTTTCTCACCACTCACAACAGAAGCTCCGTCGTATGTCTGCGCAACGAGTTTGTCGGAATTGTCCTTCAAAACAACGCAAAGTTGTTCTAAAATGCACTCTGCTAAACCTTCAGCAGTAACTGATTGTGGATTGAAATAAAACCTCAAAATCTTTCGTAGATAGCTCCTTCTTTTTCATAATGGTCTACAATAACCTGTTGAGTTTTTCTGAGATATCTGTCGTATCGTCTGACATAATGGCAGGAAATTTGGCGTGGCTGATCTCAATGCAGATTCTTTCTTTGTAGACCTCAAGCATAGAGTCTTCGAAGACCCCTTAAACACAGTTGATGTATTTAAATGTGTCCTTAGGCATTCGTGAAGTTTGCTCGCGAATTTCAATGACCCTAGGAAAATACCAGAGTTGGGTGAATCTGCTTTTTCATCTTGACCACAGAGAGAAAGTTCAAATTTTCCACAAAATTTAAGACAGTCAATTAGTTAACAAAATATTTCCCGGTTTTTTCTTACTTCCTCATTGTGTTTGCTAATTTATAGTCTGTATGCTTCACTCATTTGTGTAGCATTGTTGACTTCCCAGCATAGCAAAATCAATTACATTTTTTAAATGTTTCGCAAAGTCTTTGTGTTTCCTAATTTTTGCGTTTAGGTGTTTTAAGTCTGTTGCACAAGTTTGAACCCAAGTTTTACCACCACTATACAGCAAACAAGAAACACAAAAGAACATATTTTTCTTCGCAGCCGCACAACCACGTGTGCTTATCGTGAACATTGTGATTGAATTTCTTAAGATAAGTTTGTTGCCTACTTGATGAAGGATGATTAACTAATAAGTCGAGAAGAAGCCGTCCTTACTTTTTAATTTAATTTTTCACTTAGTGATAACCTAGAGAATTTAATTGCCTGTAAACCCGCCACGCTTATTCTGTTCATGTGAAATTAAAATACATTTAGGGAAAATATTATACGTATAAACCTTAAATAAACAAATTCTTCATCATGTCTTGAACAGAACTACAAATACAATGAGTCGCCTGAGAGCACTCGCAGACCAGAGGGCAACGATACAGGGAAACACGATGCGCGCTACGCCACTTGCTGTCTCGCTACTCCCTGGTCTGTTGGGAGCTGGCAGCCTTGCAGCCCACGTGCACGCCAAATACGAGACACCCCCTTTCACCCCTTCCTTAACATTGCCACCCCAGCTGCCGGAGTGTGCATGCGTTAGCGAGGTCTGATGGGCTGCCCGCGCCACAGCCCGGCGACTTGTGTACCGTGTACATACAACGCTTTCCCGCGTTCCNAGAGTGCGCATGCGTTAGCGAGGTCTGATGGGCTGCCCGCGCCACAGCCCGGCGACTTGTGTACCGTGTTCATACAACGCTTTCCCGCGTTCCTCAAAATTAATTGGTGATCGGCTGACTGTCATTGGCAGAGTAGAAAGTTCAAAGCAGTTATTAGAAATAGTTTCATTAAAGCATCCGAAGTGACAATGTAAATTGTTTACTGTAATTCGCAGATAATCCAGGGAGGGCTGAAGCCCAATAGCAAGAACCATTTGTGTGTACAACTGAATGGAGATATGCGACTATTGCCAAACTAGTCACTTTCATTAAAAAATTTTATGCAAATAATTGGAATTGTCACACTTTTTTCACATAAAATTTCTTGACATTGATTTATGATTATTTTTAATGGCTTGTTTTTATTATTTATGTCAAAATCAAAGAAAAAGGCAGTTTTGTGTTTTGCAGACTTTCACCCTGCAGTTTTTGAGGTATTCAATTATCAGTTTCAAAACCAAGTATTTTGATACCCAACAGGAGGCGCACACAACATTCAATATCATAACAGATAATACAATTCAGTACTGCTGATGCAGAAGAAGAAAAATAAATTTCACAAAAGGGGAAATTGAAATTTTTTTATTTTTAAATTAAATTCAATAAAACATCACCTGGAACCTAATCTGTATGTATTCTTTTATCACGTGAATGCTGAACAATGTATGAGTGTGATCTAACCTCGTAACTGAATAATCTAGGGTAAGTTATCCACATTAATTAGTATACAAAATGTGTTGTCCTTCAATAAAATATTTGTAATTAATGGTCGTATTAATAGCATTGTCATCCTCAATTTTGCACTCTTCCATAGCAATAATTCCATAAAAATAAATGTTGTGATGTGTGGTTGAAATGCATTCCTGTTGCACTTCAAATGTCGAACTTTCACTTTCGTTATTTGTATATTCAGTAATAGCGTCCAGATCTTTCTTGGTAAAACATAACTGCCAAACTTGTAATCGTGATGTACATTCATTGTGTGTCGGTTCTAATCCACGTGCTCTGTGGCTGTGTTTGCTGAACTGCCACGATTGCGTGACATAGCGCAGAGCCAATGATTGTTCAGCTCAACCACTGGCCTGACTTAAGTAATTCTGAGTCCAGCATAGTAAAAAGTCCTATCATCCCAGCCACTGTGCATACCGTGCAACATTAATGAACCCAACTATTTATTGCAATTACTTCCTCTTCTGTCTCCTCCACAGCCTCTTTGTTCGAGTTGCATGTCTACAGATTCTTGCAATGTAAAATTTTTCATGATATCGACTTTCATACCAATATAGACATTTTACTACTAAGCACTGCGGTGCCACTTGTATTCGAGAAGTAAATGTCAACACTGCCAGCAGCAGTCTTGTCTTGTGTGCTGTGAAAAGTGTTGCTGTAACCACCACTATTGCAAATATTGCATTGACTTTATTGTGTAATTTTTTTTTTTTTTTTTTTTTTTTTTTTTNTGCTATATGTTATACAGATATAAATTTTTTTAACTCAGCACATTAACAACGCCAAATAGGGTGGTGATCCTTTTTACATATATCAATAATAGGATTTAGGTTACAAAACAGGCCGCTAGGCTACCAAGAATATGTAAAAGAACAGAAATTCAAGTACTAGACTGTGGGTACTTGGATTTCTGTTGTTTTACATATTCTCAATAATAGGATTTGATGACGTTATAATTTTTCCACTATTGCATGTACCATTTGTAAAAACTAATTGAGAAATAAAACTATATTTGAAGTTGTTATAAATTTATTGTAACAGTTTTGTGGAAATGGATCTTCCTCAGCAATCAGCATTGCTGAATTTAGCTCTCATTTTCCATAAGCATTGTATTGCCCACTTGTAGATACCACAATTCTTGGTTTTGAAAGTGATGCACAATTTCCCTGAAAATTATGGGTGTAGGCCATCTAATATAATTTTGGCATGCTGAGTGAAAATATGTAGCCACAATAACAGTTCCGCTTATGTATTGCAAAATGTTATTAGGTTACACGTGATTCAAGCAATTAAAATCGTACCAAAAGCATTCGCCAGATTGGATTTGGCACGTTTTAGAAACAGAAGCAAAGAAGCGATAAGGGTGACAATGGCGCGCACACCAGATTGTAAGCAGAGTTTCAGTTAATTATGTCTAATTAAAGAACTGCTCGATATGTATAAATCATGTTTGCTTACAAGAATTTAATAAACTTTTCATGACAGAAGACTTTTTCAATCAACAAAATGCAAATGCACTTTTTGAAATGGAAGACTTCTAAAATTGGCATTTACATTGAGTTTTTTGGGTGCAAAAACCCCAATACAGGACATTTAAAGTTATGTGAGGATATATGGCACAAAATCGCTGTTTCTATTATGCCAAAGAATTCAAAAAATCACCATTAAATATCTCATAGAAGCCAGTTCGGTGCTTTGAACATAGAAGTGATAATGCATCTTATACATGTGCCTTTATTGCCCTTAGCACTTCTGCACCTTGAGGCCTCGAATATGCTAGATTTATCATGGTAGATGGTATCCTTAGAAACCGGCTCTCAAACTTTGGGGAGTTCATAGCAAATTTCAATACAGTCTTCTTAAATTTTTCACAAATATTCACATTTTATGGTAAGTATAACAAAACAAAAGTGCTGTTTTGGTTTCTGTAGAAAGGTTTCTGAATATTTTTACAGTATGCGAGATTTGTTGGTAGTCATATTTTCGACTAGTGTGGAGCATAATTACATCCATTGTAATAAAAAGTGATTAAACGTGCATCAATTTGTGTTATAAATGTGTTTCAGGAAAATTAAATTAAGTTCATGCACCAGGATGGTGGACATACTTTCTGTAATATTTACACAAACCCAATCAACTTATAGAGGAACCCAATTTCAAAATGGCAGCAATATAATTTATTTGTCCATATCCATTTTATTGTGTCATGACAAACATGAAGTTGCAATTTTTGGTTGAATCCCTAGTCACCTCATATTTATAAAATCAAAGTTATAGGGAGTTCTGGACGCGTTGGACCCTCCATACACTTTGGTACTACCGCCATTAATTGCAGATAGTCGGCATGTGTGCGCAAACTGCAATGCAGAATGCGTTTTCATCAGTCAGTTCAGTAGCAGTTTCCTGGAAGGGAGACAGTAAACACGAGAGCACTGGAGATCTAATTGTTATGGCATTAGCCTTCCTTAGTATCGCACATAGTGAAACTGCACTTAGCCCATAATCATGCGCCATTATGTTGAGCCAAACCTTTATAACACTAAATTTCCGTTCATTTTTTTACAAAATAATTTATGGATGCTACCTACGCTAATTTAAAGTGGAACAATTAATTTATTTGCGAACTGCTTTTGGTTCATCTGTATCTGTACATTGCACAGTATAACTCTGTTATCACATCTTTAACTCTACTGGATAATTAATTAATTAATTGCCTTTGCTTGGCCATGAAACTTATTGGGTTTATCTGTAGGAAGGTAGGTATTCATTTTTTTATAATTGGAAGGATTTTGGTTTCTTCCAAAGTGTTATAAGAGTGTTCTTTTCAAATGCTCGGTTGGTTTTTGGAATAATGTGTTCTTTTTACCCTGTTTCCATCAGTGAATGTTATTTGTCATTTATTTAAATAAAACCAGCCAGTATTGTAACTTATTTGGAAACTGTAAAAAATTGTTTTGAAGGCATTAATTATTACATGTGCATTGCGTAGCGACAGTTGAATAGTTACGGTGATCATTGTGCCAAGATAATATGAACAAGTGTTTGCTCTTTATTGCAAGAAGTACCTGTCGGTGAATTTATGGAACGTCCCACTGATTTGGGAATAAGCAATTTTNTGGTGATCATGTGTTTGCTCTTTATTGCAAGAAGTACCTGTCGGTGAATTTATGGAACGTCCCACTGATTTGGGAATAAGCAATTTTAAAACCTCGAGTACTAGCCCTTCCTGCAATAAATGCTGATAGTGTAGCTAAAATAATATATTTTTTTTGTAAAGTTTTGCATAAAGTAAGTAGTTTAAAGTTTGTACTGATTTTATGAAGAAAGTGTAATACTCATAATTACTAAATTAATAATAATAATAATAATACCAAAGATAACCTTGCTTATTATCAAATTGATTCACTGTGTGTCATAATTTGTACCACCCAAGGGCCAAATCAAATGGAAATAGATGTCTCATACATTAGGCATTGTAAGAATTTAGAAAATAATTAATTGTATTCTGCATTTTGTATTTTTTTTTCAATTTCTTTCAGTTTTGTATTGTGTGCTTGAGGTGCTCATATTTGTGTAATTTAAATAGTGCTAGTGAGTAAAGTAATTTAAGTTTGTGAAACTTACCTTTACAAGCATTTGAGTGAAAGGTACGATGTTATATTTTCTTCTTATCCTAGTGGCAAAATTAGGTTGGTCCAACATTTGCCTCTACCATTGGGCCAACGTTTGCATATTACGTTGGCCCAACACTGAAATGTCACATGGGATTATGTTGGTCCAACATGACTTTTGTGTTGGTTGCCAACTGAAATACAACATTGGTCCATCATGATGTTATGGTTATGTGTACATTTTTAAGAGTGGCATGTTTTTTCTTTCATAAAGGCATTCACACAATCATTTACCAATGTGTTACTAACATGTTTCAATGTTGGTAATGTGTTAGCAAGATAGGTTATTGCTTACATAATTCCACCCAATAAACAACATTCTGCCAACTGTGGTTACCAGTGTTTTAAAATATTGTACCCATAAGTAAAAATTAAAAAAAAGTGCATTAGTGGAACCCTGTAATAACATCCCCTCTTATCAACATTTTCCTGCTTAATAAGCTGCCTTCTCTTTGTCCACAAACATGTTTTCCAATACAAAATTACCATCTTATAAAGTCTTCCCTTATATAAGGATGACATTTCTTGGGGCCCTTGAGAAGTGTAATAACAGGGTTCCATTGTATTGTTTTTATTTCTGCTTTTCAAGTCATNAGTGCATTAGTGGAACCCTGTAATAACATCCCCGCTTATCAACATTTTCCTGCTTAATAAGCTGCCTTCTCTTTGTCCACAAACATGTTTTCCAATACAAAATTACCATCTTATAAAGTCTTCCCTTATATAAGGCTGACATTTCTTGGGGCCCTTGAGAAGTGTAATAACAGGGTTCCATTGTATTGTTTTTATTTCTGCTTTTCAAGTCANTGACATTTCTTGGGGCCCTTGAGAAGTGTAATAACAGGGTTCCATTGTATTGTTTTTATTTCTGCTTTTCAAGTCATATTACGACTTGAAAATTCCCTGGCGGATATCGGATTCAAACTTGCGCCCTTTCAATTATCAGCCCGAGGTGCTATCCACTAGATGCAATAGGCAAAGAAATAAGCACATATCATATTGTAGTTTGATATTCTGTGTTTTTTTTTTTATGTACGTAAATCTGAATTTACTACTTTGAAACTGAATTCAAAACCAATCAGTTACAACAATATGAATGGTTTAGGGGATGAACTTGATAACCACCATTTTACAAATTTTACAGAAGAGCAAACACAAAGTTTGACGATTCATATTTGGTAAACTAAATGTTTGTAATCGCTAAAAACTATTTGAAATGTGCCATTATTTAATTTTAAAAGTAGATTACTGTGTTGTAATTATTTATTATTATTAAATTTGTTGTACTTATACAAAAACTAATCATGGGTCACAAATGTCAGGGAAAGAACATGATAACTCCAGGAGTTATCAAGTTATTCCACTAACCTGAGAAGTCTGAAAACCCTAATACAGTACGAATAATCATTATTTAATAGCAATCAGTACATTTAGTGATGATACAGTACATTAGTTGTTGGAGAAATTATCACTCTACCTTTTCCTTTTATTCCAGTTGGGATAAAAAACNGTGATGATACAGTACATTAGTTGTTGGAGAAATTATCACTCTACCTTTTCCTTTTATTCCAGTTGGGATAAAAAACTGGCAGCTTCTGGTCGGCAAAAGTCTTTCAAATGTTGAACATCTGTGTATTTTTCATAGGTTATTGGAANAAAAAACTGGCAGCTTCTGGTCGGCAAAAGTCTTTCAAATGTTGAACATCTGTGTATTTTTCATAGGTTATTGGAATGAGATCTGTAAATTTCCAATATATTTTATAGTACTTTTTATGATAACTTACTATTAAATTGAATATGTTCATATAAAATTTCATAACATTAGACTTATCTTCATTCACAGGAAAGACTAGTAAATTCCCCTTCTAGAAGATTTCCTCTTTGTCATGCTTCAGAGATTATTTCTGCATTTTCAGGATTGGTTTTACCTTTCTTCCCCCTTTCTTGTTTTTAGTAAAACTGGAGAATCCCAACAAGGGCCATGGAATGTTTCTCTATATACCACTACAGTTTCATGTTCCCTTGTTTCTCTCTACTTGAACNATCCCAACAAGGGCCATGGAATGTTTCTCTATATACCACTACAGTTTCATGTTCCCTTGTTTCTCTCTACTTGAATGGTAGTTTTTTTGCTCTTGTATTTCTCATCTAGAAAATGTGACCAATCTCTGACGATTTCCCGCCGTACTACTTCCACAGTAAATGACTAGGGCACGCTCCTTGCAGTTCGAAGGACATTTACCCAATCCTCCAGCTGTTGCACTGTGTTTCACCAGTGTGCAGTGTTCTTGTCACATTCGAGGCGTGAGTGCCCAAGGATGGGAAAAGTCATTTTCATAGAGTCAAACCTGTTCTCATCATAATGGTCCATTTGTCGAAGGAGAGTTTTATTTTTGTCCTGCCCTGAGTAGAAATCCGAAAATATCTCTAAATGTGTTACGTACTAGTCCAAGTGATTATATACCAACTGGTGTAAAAATGAAGCAACTTGCATCACTTCCTCTGCAAGCAACTGTCCCAGCATAAATGTGGAAAATGCTGCGAGTGTTGGACAAAATTTGGATGTTGAAAATGTATACAGATAATTGCCTCCTGTAATACACATAGCTGGTAGCGATGCTAGGGCAAGGATAGTTCGTGGCATAGTCCATACAAATTGCTTCCTTATTTGGCGTAGGGATAGTTCGTGGCATAGTCCATACAAATTGCTTCCTTATTTGGTGTAGTTCTACTAGCTTTTTATGCAGCCTTTTNGGATAGTTCGTGGCATAGTCCATACAAATTGCTTCCTTATTTGGTGTAGTTCTACTAGCTTTTTATGCAGCCTTTTTTCTATCGTAGAAGGTGCTGGCTTTGCAAGGTGACCTTGACGTTAATTGTTAGATTTTCTAATTTCACTGAGTAGCTTCACCTTATTTTCCACATCCTTTTCGTCACATAACTTAATTGCAAGGTACTTTGCTTGTACAGCGTACTATCGCACATGTTGCACTTGTTGATTCGGGGGTAACCGAACAATGTGTTGAAATCTTTATTGAACATGTTGCGATGCAATTCACAGCTACAGTTAACATCTTTAAACATTTTGTGCATCTTAGATACATTCAAATCTTCCGACAGATAGGTTTCGCTTTAATCTTTGTTGCTGTAATGACATTCATGCCCCTTGAAAGATCTTATGTGACTACAAACATTTTCACCTGTGGCCTCTGACAGTTTGTGTGGCCTATTTTGGTGTTTGCCTTTAATATAAGTTGGACGTTTACCTGTCATTTTTATCTGATTCAAGATATAAACAGTTTTTCTTCTGGAAATACCATTTTTACATACTTTGACTTCTTCTACAGAGTTATTATGCAATACCCGGATACTGTATGCGTAGGTAGTACCTCTGCAATTTGCCTTCAACTCATCATTTACTCTACGTCGTTGAACAGGTAGGATATGTACCAAGTCAGTAAGGTACATGTTAACTTCATCATGACTGTGTAGAGAATTAACGTGCTTAATAACTTCTGTTCTCTCAGTTTCTGAAATTATTTCGAAACATTTTTGAGTACACTTACATGAATTACCTACCTCCCTGCTCTGCAAATTCATTTTCTTGCTAAATTCACTTGAGCGAACACGCTTTGGCCTTTTCCATGATATTGGCGGATTACTAGACGGGCTCTGTCTGTCATCTTAAAGGGGTCACGATACCCATTGTAAACTAGTTGTAGCTTACATCGATCACGGTAAACTACAACACTACGTGAAGCGATAACACTTAATTAATCACATACGACGTACAACAAACCACAACATGAAAAGGATCAGAACATAACCTCTGCTCCTCTGAACATGTACACAAACACGACCGGGAATAGTGCCAGCAGACTGTGCTGCTAACAGTGTCGACAATAGTAACCCTGGAGTTGCCACGTTATTCCATTGTGTGCATTGCGTTTATCATGATGTTCCCCTGAGGGCATATGTTTCATTCTTAAATATGTCCTTAAGTTATCATGTTGTTCCCTGTCATATTCAAGTGTAATGTCTCCATTCTACAACACAAACCACTAATAAACTGAAATTTGGAAAAAAAGATGGTTATCATGTTCTTCCCCTGAGCCCTTCATATGTTTTCCAACTAATAACCAAAACACAACCAACAACAGCCAATTTACTTATAAATAGTCTCTGTGTTAGAAACAAAACATGCACAATCAAGCAAATGAAAAGAATTTAGTATGTTTTTATTTAGAAAAAAGATAATATTCTATAATGGCATAATGTCTGTATGCAGTGTTGTCCCTGACAGCTGTGGCTTTCGGGGGAACACCGTGTTGCACCGCTTGCTATTTTCCCCTAATAGTTACCGCTCTAGGTAAATAAAGCAAGACGGTCACTTGAGTCACGTAGTACGTGACGACGAGGCAGGTGTGTTCCGTTCTCGCCGACCCATGCTGACGTACTCGCGGCCGAGTGTTCACTTAGGCCTGGTGTCGGTTAGGTGGTGTAAGTGACTGCGGAGGTGCAAGTGGCACAAGAGCACACGTTGACGCATGGTTCACGTCATAACCAACATGCAACCAACAAAGTAAATTTTAAATAAGGCATGGTTTGTTAAAAACATAACTTTTAAACAACCATACGAAATTATAGTGTTATTTCATCAAAAATATGGTAATATCCTTTGTTGGCATAATGGTGGTTACGCAGTGNACCATACGAAATTATAGTGTTATTTCATCAAAAATATGGTAATATCCTTTGTTGGCATAATGGTGGTTACGCAGTGTTGGACCAACAGAAGTTTACATACCAA
The DNA here is from genome assembly GCA_002778355.1 of Clitarchus hookeri. NCBI lineage: Eukaryota > Metazoa > Arthropoda > Insecta > Phasmatodea > Phasmatidae > Clitarchus > Clitarchus hookeri. The sequence continues at coordinate 182,940 of NQII01001824.1, forward strand.
ATGCAACAGTGTGTTTTCCAACAAGTAACCAACACATGACCAACAAAATCAATTTTAAACAATGAATTACATAATATTGGTTACACAATGTTGGCCCAACTTAACAATTAGTACCAATTACCAATTGTTGTGTTCCCAACATGGACACAACATATAACAAACTGATTATATTTTAAAGAGAAATCTCTCAGATCATTAGGTATCTTCATATTACATGAACTGATAGAATGTGGCATTGCTTTCATTCAAAAAGTTTGTTCCACACTTTTACATAAAATATTGGTTGACCAATGTTACTCCAGCTTAAAAATACACGTCTATTACCAACAGTATGTTAACCAACTTGTAACCAACCAAAACCATTAACATTACACTTGTGGTAAGCTACTGCATTTTCTGATTTATTGACATCATTGTCTGGAGGGTGCTAAGTATTTTCGTAACATTTTCGTTGTAGCAAATTTTTGGTGGCATTTTCTGTTGGGCCAGCGTAGTATTAATGAGTGTGCTCCAACCTAAGGTATAGCCAACCTTTCTAACTAAGTGCCAACGTTGGACCAACATAAGTTGCTACTGGGGTATTGACCTTTGTCACTTAAAAAAATGTTAACCAAAAGTAAAATTCACCTGGAAAATACTTAAATTGTAATTTAATTATCATGCACATGTCATTGTGTAATTTTTGTATAGTTTCAATATGATAATCAACAAATAAAAACTAAGTTGTAAATAATTAATTGTTACAATAGTATTAAACACTGTTAACATAAATATTAGATATATAAATTTATAAATAGTTATGTATATAGCAATCTTAGATTAAATACACTCATCATCAAAAAAATGGTTGCACCACAAGAAAGTATCTGATTGCAATGTCATTCGGAAGGAACGCAAAAGTTACCAAGAAAAAGAAATAATAAAAAATTGAGACTAGTATCAGCAATATTTATTATACTATGCATACATCTCTCATTATGACATCGGGCTGACATGTTTGCAAATACATCCACAAGCCGTCGCTGTATGAAGTTACAGATGTCCCTAATGGTGTCTTGCAATCATACATCTCATGTACCTTGAATATTCTATCTCAGTTACTGCATATTTTGTGGTAGGTGTGGAATCGCAATAGTGTGGCCAGTAGCATCCCATACATTTTCCATTTTGGATAGATCTAACGATGCGGCTGGTCATAAGAGTATTGTCTTCAAGGCACAATCTTGCGACTGCAGTTTTTAAATAAATGTAGATACGGGATGTGAGGAGAAGCATTAACACAAGGCATTATCGGGAGAGTCGTTTAATGAGCTCTACCCACAACACAAGACACGTGACTGAGCGGGAGGTACCTTACCGAACAGGTTACGTTACAAAATTCTGATAGCAGTGGTATGAACATTGTTCTGTTGGAATAGAACTGGCGTGGGTGTTCACAAATGGCAGAGCCACTGGTTGCAGATTGCACGGAAGTACTGGTGGACTTTCAAAGTGCCTGTGATGAAAACCAATGGTGACCAGGCATTGTACGAAATCACACCCCACACCATGACACCAGGCCATCTGGACATGTGATGCGTGACAATAAACCAATCATCTCGGTGCTGCCCATGTTGCCTTTACACATNACACCAGGCCATCTGGACATGTGATGCGTGACAATAAACCAATCATCTCGGTGCTGCCCATGTTGCCTTTACACATGGACACTTTGGTCGTTGCCACGTAGACAAAAGCAGGACTCATAACTGAAGATTACCCGCTGCCATTCTGCATGGCGCCATGGCACTACACCATTACAGTCTGTGGTGTCGTAACGGTCTGCGTGCACGTAGTCCTGCATTGTGCAGCCATCATCTGCCAATGGTACTGGTACTCACTGGATGCTGCAAGATGGACGTCACTGCTCGCTGGATGTTAACAATCGTGACCATTGAGGCATTCTGGGAATGTCGGACAATCCATTGGTTCTCCCTTGGTGTGGTTCGTAGTAGACTCCCAAATCCTGCATGTCGTGTGTGCGTCTTTTCCTTTATCCACTGGCGCCAACAGGGTGCTACAGTAATACCCGCACTATCAGTATGGCATGCAATATGGTGAAATAACCTCCCTGCTTCCTGCAGCCCTACGATGCGACCCCTCTTGAACGCACCCAGCTGTTCAAAGTGCTGTCGAACTCATCTCTGAAACATACTGCACTTTGAAGGGATGCTACCGACGTCAGAATGGAAAGTATGCACACAGGTACGATCTTATAATAGTTCAGAAGGTGTACAGTCATAACACTTCCCCTCGCTGATGTTACTTGCATGGTCGAGCATGAATCATCTGCATGTGTCNCAGAAGGTGTACAGTCATAACACTTCCCCTCGCTGATGTTACTTGCATGGTCGAGCATGAATCATCTGCATGTGTTACATTGTCAAACCTACCCACAATGTTTCATTCCTTAGTTTGATTCCTTGCGGGTGCAGCTATTTTTTTGCCAATGAGTATGTATATAGAGCATGATGTTTCGATTCTGTTTAAGCAATTTAGTTATGGTAGCGTTTATAATTTTTTGTAGCAAGGGTAGGACTGCTGATGAGGAACTCTTCCTGATAGAAAGTTAAATTTGTACGTATANTTTATAATTTTTTGTAGCAAGGGTAGGACTGCTGATGAGGAACTCTTCCTGATAGAAAGTTAAATTTGTACGTATAGGAACAGGTGTACAATATTTCATTGTTTTACATTATGTAGTAGTGGTTTTTTTTTATTAAATCTATATAATTTTAACTGTGTAATATGTAATACATAATATATGTGTAATATAAAATATACAATATAAACTGTTTGTTGCATTATAAAATATATAATACATAATATACTTTTTATACATACATTCACTCATGTCATTATGGTATTAGACATATTGTGATCCGTATTTTATTATTTTTAATCAAAAACTGTATTTAAATCCCTATACATTTTGTTGTGAAGTTACGTGGAACTTGTTAATGACACATATTTGTAAGATTATAATTTACCGAGGGTTTATTTTTTGCCCGTGCTATAGGACTCTTCCAAAATTTTACAAAATTATTTTATATTTTAAAATGGAATTGTATATTTTGGTTTCCATTAAACAGTTACATCATAAAACATAACATTCTGTGTCCAGTACATTACGTTAAAAAAATACTTTGACAATAAGACTGTAGGTTTTTGACTCTCTTATTAATGTGCATATTGGGACAAGATTAAACCTCGCAAGCTTATGTTTGGGAGGTGATGCATGCCTTATTTTAGAGCAGTGATGGCTTAAGGCACGTGCAGACAAGGCGACCACCTAACGCCCAGCATGTATGGTTGCCCTGCCAGTGGCGACTCGCAATGTACACGCCTGATGCACCGCTTCACCTACATTTTATAGTTAGTATTTATTTACTTTGTTTTTATTTTATCTGTCTGATCCATTATTTTATACAGTTCCTCCCTAAGTTTCAAGAAAAATATGTTAGTTCTTATGCAGTCCTTTCACAGAGGTACGCAACACCGCTAGAATACACAGCTAGAGCACTGTTGACGCACTAGGCATTTCGCCTCAAAACTGCAGGTCAGGAAATCGAGAACGTGGCGATAAAGACAGTTTTTGGAAACTGCGCTTGTTTTTCTTCCCACTGGCGCACCCTGGGAGCCTTTATAGTTTTGCGTCAATATCCGAATGCTACCGAAATATTTCCGAGCCTGGCCGAAGAAGCAACGTCAGACCATTATTTGCCCGCTTCTCTGGACCCGGCATGGCAGCACATCTGTTTATTGCGGTGTGAAATATGAATCCAATAAGCTATATTGTGTGTAACATTAGAGAGACGCCTTTTGATTGATGGCAGAACAATGGTCAGAAACTTGGAAGCACATGGAAGACCTGTGCTAGTGTCAATAGCGTGCCAGTGAAGCGGCTAATAAACAGTTCGTTAGGAAGGAAACTAAATTCTAGGCAGTTTTGTAACTGGCCATTGTCCTCTTGTTGTGCATGCTGGGAGTTATCAGAAATTACACACAGGTGATACTTGCTGCGTGTAACTTGTACGCGAGTGACAAACTACACATGTGACTTGGTACAAAAAATTTTAGCAATGTAAAAATGAAAAAAAAATAAAAATTGATATACTTTTTATCTTGGTGTTTTTGTATGTAATGATACGTACACATAACACAAATATGGGGCTACAAAATTTTTAAGTTTCAAGACAATCGGACTTAACAAAAATTTGGTGCGTTGCCAATAGGTATATTAGAAAATGTCTGAGATATGAAACAAATTGTGGAGACCTTTATTGTTTATAATTTATCTGGAAACATTTTTGCCCCATACATTTTTCTTAGAGATATTACGCAAAATACAATTTGATTAAGATTTATAAAAGAATATGGAAATTTGCTGATTCGTGAAATAGGAGACCTCCTATATCCACAAAATTCTCTATACCAACATGTTATTCCGAATGAGCAGTTATTTTTAATTAATAGTATTGAACTTTTGAAGTCAACTAAACTCGGTAGGCTAGTGACATATTGTGTTTTGTGTGTGGATATGAAGGTATGTATGTGTGTTTATACTGTGTACATAGTTGATGATCTGACATAATTTTTGAAAGATAACTGTTAGTTTTATTTTCATGATTTTTAGAAGTTTCATGTGATAGGCAAGCTAGCAGCAGTACCTCTTTTACCCAGTGAACTCCAAATTCTATTGCCACCCTTTGCCCATGGTGCTTCACCTACTTTCGTATTCACGAGCCGCCACTGAGCCATGTGCCTGAGTTTACAGCTAGTTCTTGGTTAGTCGAGACTTTTTGAAACTGACCTGTGGGAAATGTCGCTGCTCGNATGTGCCTGAGTTTACAGCTAGTTCTTGGTTAGTCGAGACTTTTTGAAACTGACCTGTGGGAAATGTCGCTGCTCGTCACAGCACATACGAGCACACTGACTGACATGTGCCCTGTCAAGTCAGTAATGGCAGAGGAAATGTAGTTCCAGCTCTTAAGAGTTGTGTCAACAGTGAACTTTTAAAATTAATTGAAACTAATATAATTTAATTAATTTTTTCAAGCATATTTTAAATTAGTAAGATATTATTAATAATCCTAATAATATTATAGATTCACTTACTGACACATGAATGCATTTGGCCAATGATAATATTAGATGTATATGTTAAAAGAAATTATAGAATAGATAAGTTGTTGACAAAAATGTACATCTTAAGCAAGGCTTTCAAAGATGCACGGTTAAACAAAAATAACTTGCAGTTTCACCTGGCATTACCTAAAATATTAACCTCATGATAATGAAAGTTTGATATGTATATATTTTGAGTACAAGTAGATGTACCGATTTTTAAACAACATACTCTGCGAACATACAATGGCCATAAATCTTATGCGTGTAGTTTTCAGGTCTGAATATGTTCACTGCTTTTAAACTTAATGAAAGTTCAGTAAATTTTTCTATTAATAGTTTCTAAAAATTTATTTTAAAACATCAAAAATTTACAAATATTTTTTAACAGTAAGAATTATTTAATTCTTATTTCTAGCGCCAGTATGTCTAAAACAACAGNAAAAATTTACAAATATTTTTTAACAGTAAGAATTATTTAATTCTTATTTCTAGCGCCAGTATGTCTAAAACAACAGAAGAAAATTCTTAAACGTTCTTAATTCTTTCAAAATCAAAACTGATTTTCCCCAGTGAGCAGAATAAATAAAGCAGACAAATGGTCTATCTGTTAAGGCAAAAAGTGAGTGAATGAGTTAAGAGATTTGGGTGGCTCTTAACAGTGAGGTCTTGAGAGCCGATAAAGGCGAAGTGAGGTGAGTATGGAGTAGCACTGCAAAGAAAGGGCGGTGGAGATGGGAGATCCGTGAGAAAATCTGCCGACCTGCGGCATCGTCCTGCACGATTCCCACTTGCGAAAATTCGAAGTGAACTGACCAGCGATTGAACCTGGTTCTCCTTGGTGGGAGGTGAGCAGGCTAACAGTTCAGCCACCGTGGCCCCTAAGAAAATAAAAAAACCAAGTGAGAGATTTTAACTGTCGCACTTATTGTAAAACAATGTAACCCCGGCAACCATTGGGACTCCAATACCGCTGCACTTTTCTCTGCACATATATTTACCACATTTTTAAATTTATGTTTGTTTTCAAAGTATAACCTAATTTCAAGGTACAGATAACATTTTGTTTGTATGTTTCTTAATTTAACTGCAATGTTTTAAACTCTCAAATAACCATCGTTTTTTACTTTTTACATACATGGTTGAAAATGGCTATTAAGACTACCCTGATGATCTTGCTAANCAAATAACCATCGTTTTTTACTTTTTACATACATGGTTGAAAATGGCTATTAAGACTACCCTGATGATCTTGCTAAGTTGATGATGCATTTTATTATCAACAGAAGCTCTACACCCGAAACATAAACAGTCTTAAAAGCAAGTGGCATTAACAAGCATATTGGAGCTGTAAAGCAGCGCTGGAAACACATGGGTGAGGTTGCACTGGAAATCATGAAATATTTAGCATCCTACAATTTGGCAGAGTACAAAGACTTTTTAGCTTCAGATTTCAGCTGCGATTTCTTGAATTTAAATAAAACTGATTGCTAGATTTTATAGAAATTTGTGAAAGCGCATCCATCAAATGATGAACAACACTGTTGTCAGAAACCAGTACTTCGATTAAGATATCCTAAATGATTTCATACAGCTCTTAGCACGCCATGTTTAAGCTGGAATATTAAAAAAGTGGTGAAGAACATGTACTGTTCAATAATAGTAGCCTGTTNCTTAGCACGCCATGTTTAAGCTGGAATATTAAAAAAGTGGTGAAGAACATGTACTGTTCAATAATAGTAGCCTGTTCATCATACTGTAGATCTCTGACTGGGCAGCTATCTATGAATCTGCAAAGCATAGCAAGGACATTACTGAGAAACACTTTGTGGAGTTTTCAGTGGTAGAGAAAATATTACTTGTAGAGAATTAGCTGATTACATTGTCAATGAACTAGAAAACCTGGGCTTGTCACTTGGAAACTGGAGAGGGGGAAGTTAAGAAAACTGTACAACATGCACGGAGGGAAAAATTGGTGTTCAAAGAAGTCTTCTCAACATGAACCTCCTAGTTTTCTTTGCACCTTGTGGAAGCCACAGCTGAAATCAGGAGTGGTGTGGATTGGAGAGGTTTGGGTGGCTCTTAACATTAGGGTTTTGAGAGCTGATGAGCGTTAAGCGAGGTGAGTTATCAGCAGCACTGGAATGCAAAGGCTGGAGAAATGGGAGATCCCAGAGAAAACCCACCGACCATCGGCATTGTCCAGCACAATTCCCACATGCAAGTAAATCCAGGCGCGACACTGCCGAGAATTGAACCCGGTTCGTCTTGGTGGGAGGTGAGTTCTCTGGCTGCCAGGCCACCATGGCTTCAAACTTAAACCTGGTTTTGGGTCTTGCCGCTTTATCTTGCACTCAAGCCCATTTGTTTTTCGGTTTTTTTTAGACAAACTATACAATTTTACTCCATTGAAATGTAGGGCATTTTTTAAGACATTTCGGTGTAACCTCTCAGAAACCAGGTGGCAGTGCAAAGTTGACTTTCTGAAAGCAGTAAGATACCAACTGAGCATTATTTGTGATGCATTTTTGATTTTGGGTGAAAAAAAGGAAACGCACACAGATTGTGGACTTATCAGCAAGTACCTCTTACAAGAATAGGAAATGACAGTCTAAGGATTTGTTACATCTATAGTGATTTAGTATGGTATTATAGTCAAGATACATTGTGTCGGCAAAATATGATAAAATCTGTGCACTCGAAGTTTTCATCAAGTGGCTTGACAGCTATGGTGAAAGTGGATTTATGTCAGCACTGCTGATGGCTAGAAAAGTTGAGAAAGTTTTTTACCAAAATAACATTTACAACTATCAGAAAGAGATGGGAAAAGAAAATGTTCTCCTACGAAGCAACCGAGGATGAGGCTTCTAATATTTCTACACAAGACTGATTCAAAATAAACTACTTCAGTGTCATCATAGATGCCATGCGAATAAGCTGTAAGCAACGATGTTAAGCACTTAAACTGTTAAAGTACAGTAATTTGGTTTCACCTACTGAATTAGGGACCTATTAAAAATTAGTGACAAAGACCTAATGGACAAGTGCAAAAATTTTCAAGTGTCTCTTTTTTCTTAGCGCAGGAGACAAATGAAAACTCAACATTTAGAAGCACGAGAACTACATGTATGAATAGCTAGAAATATTTGCACTAGTCGAGGGAGGCAACAACGTAGATGCAGCCCTTGAGAACATTGTTCAAAACAGGTCGTGCAAACTATAGCAGACAATTTACATTGCACTCGGAACAACTGCGTCCATTCCCATTACGGTTGCTTTGGCCGAGAGCAGCTTCTGTAAACTGTGGCTGATCAAGAACAATGCCGTGACTCAAGACCGGCTCTCCGCTCTCACTACTCTGGCAATAGAAAACGACTTGGCATCTACTCTGGACTGTCGTCATTTGGTTGAATACTTCAGCCATAAGTAAAGTTGCAGTGTTCTTGTTTAAATGCTGTATTGTCACTGTACAATACAACTATAGTCCGTTCACGATCACTTCCAACTTTTCTGAAGCCTGCTACAGTTCTACTTTCAGGATATTCCTCCACCCCGTAGGTTAACCGAGTCCAGGAAATTACACCAAAAGGACAACTGACCTTATTCATATGCACTCAGTGTAATATTATTTTACATAAGAACTATTTCTTACTAGGCATTAACAACACACCTGTTTTCCGTCTGTTTTTATTTATATTAATTATAAATTAAATATTATAACTTGGTGATAAAATATAAGTGAATATTGAAGTTAATTTTATAAAGTAAAATACCGTACTTAAATGTTAACAGAAAAACAAAACACTTACGATACACGACATATATATAGGATACAAACACGCATGTCATCCGTGGGGTGATTTTCAAAGGTTTGATTCAAAAAGTGTAAAGAAACAACAAATAGACTATATTCTCTTTATTTAATATCTTTCTTTATTTTAGGTTGTAATACACTGGTCCAGATTCACTTTTTAAACAAGTATATTTTCTTTATCAGATTAAATATATTTTCCATTTGCCAAGTACAGTGGAACCCTGTTATAAAATTTGACGTGAACCGCGCGTTCACGAGCTCCTTTGTGCCCACTCTGACTGCCGCAGTCGGGTCAACCGCACCAGCTGCATAAGAGAAAGTGCTACAAAGTGTAGTGCATTAGTGTACGTTATGTCAACAAAGGACACAGCCAGAGAGGTTTTTATAGTATACTTGGCAACGCTGTGGCTAGTGTAAGACGCATCACCGAAAGTGCAATATAAACCTTTATGTAATATTGTAACAATTTAATAAGAGTATTTGTGTAAGCCATTGTGTTTTCTTGTCCTTAATGTAATTCATGTCTTTTTTCATCACATATTCCATCTTTCAGTGTTTTGTGTTTCATCTTGTCGCCGCTTGGCTTCGGCTTTCACCACTGGTGGTGGAAGCTGACCCAAAGCTCGCCCCAGTTCTTCTCAGCACCTGAACGAGACCAGGAGTGTAAGTCTCTCGCTCCTCCGCGAGTACCGGCGAGGCCCTCGGTACCGTCATGTTAGGCTGAAATCATCTTCACTACAATAGTATTCAAGTTATTAACCGGAACATTTCTTTTGTTTGTTTCAAGTACCGAGGGAAGAGCAACTGTACTCTCACCGGAGAGTTTTCAACGCAAACGCGTTTATCAACTTAAAGCCACATGTTTTTTGCCGCGCAAAGGCTGAGGCCATTTTTCATATAATTCATGCATTTATTCACCTGTGAACGGACAATGAATAAACCACTCAAGCAGTATAATAGTGTATTATTATTATAGGGCAACCTTGTAAGCGTCATCAGTGTTTAGTAAAATAGTTCAGGCGTACGAGACGGCCGACAGTCTCGCCATCCTATGTAAAGTGTGCAACTGTAAGTACGCGACAATCAGGCAATAACTGATGGCATGTTCACCAGGGTCCCTGGGCCGTCGACTGTACGACCCCTCACCTTATTAACTCTCCACTGAGTTATGGCGCCAGGCAAAATTATATCACCAAACCAGCCCTGGTAACCGACGCCACGTCAACTATAAATGTATTCACATAATTATGAAATATTGTTACTTATATAATTCTTAAAATTTTAATTAAGATTACATAAACTTATTCATAATGAGTCATTAAGAATTCACATCCGACTGTCATTTACTTTTATCTTCTATCTGTATTCCAGTTAATGATTCCATTAGATGAACACAACATTATTTTTTAAATAATCAATATTTTATAAGAATATTTTTATCTTTAATCTGAATTACGAACCCCTTAGTAATGCAAAATTTGCTGACGAATTAAATGTTCATTTTCTAATATTATATTGCAAATTAACATTTCGGATGCGAATTTTAATAGTAGCAGTTACATAACGGTATCCAAATATGATATTATGAATTTGCCGTACTGCTAGGCTATCTGTCTATATCGGTTAACTTCAGACAAGGTAGCGTAGTTTCTGGATTCTAGAGTGTCNGGGATATAGCATGGTTCATTAATGTATTTGAAAAATACATAAAATTGGACATTACCAAAATATAACAAAGTGACAACCAGGTTAAATATAATATATATTTTTATATATTTATTGGCGAGTGGTGCTTGTAGTGGGAAGTTTAATATTCAAATTTGACGCAGTTATCAATTTTTAAGGGGTTTTTGGTTTGCTGCTATCATTTGGGTGAAGATACAATGTGGCTTAGGTGGTATCTATGATTTAAATATTTTTTTTACATATTCGTTGTAATTTTAAGTAATCATAAGTCTTAAAAACGAAATAAAATATAATTTATTTTTAAAGTCATTAAATTCCATCTTAGTTTTGCAACATAAAAAGCTGAAAATTTTAACAACACATTTGCTATATTACAAAATAATAAGTGAAAATTAATACATAGCTGAGTTACAAAGACATAAGTATTTAATACATAAAATATAAATTTTTTACTTAATTTACATTCCTTCAAATACATTTTTAGACTAAGAATATAACGCTCGTTCATTAAATTCTGTTACTTACATTCACAAATTAAGGTCACGCTCAAAACCAATCAAATTTAAAACTGAAGCTACAGAAAAGTTATAAAACAGTTGTAGTAAGCCAGAATTTTTAACTGGAAGTGATAAAACTATTCCTCCAAAACTGGATATCCACCTTGTTCCAATAGGGTATGTCAGTAATATTTTTCTTCATAAATTTTTTTCACATTTGTCACTCCCACTACGGGGCCGGCTCCAAAGCACTTTTTATCCCTGCGAGGTCTACATTTGGAAAACAATTGTTTATTTCATTGCTATTACACCTGTATGGTAGATTTGAAGAAAAGCACTTTATCTCTCTTCAAAAACAATTTTGATTCATAATAGCCATTGTCGCGAACGTTTTGGTCTGGCTGAAGGTAACACCCGCTTAAAATGGAGACAATTGGTTTTAATCCCGGGTAAAGATAGAAACATGTGTTTGTGCTTTTATTAAGTTTATGTTTAATTCTAGTTTGAACAGATAACACACCCCCCCCCCCAAANAATTCCTTCACCAGGGGATTCCCCCCTTAATAGCAAACCAACCTTTGGATTGTGTTTGTTGCTGATGCCATTCGCAAAAGTCGAGTCATTTATTTTTCTATTATGAGGAGTGTCCCAGGGGGTGGGGGGTGATATGTAAATAATTGTTTAAGTAAATTATTTTCTCCGTGCATTTAATAGTAGGACTATAACGTTTTTCTTGCCAGGGTCCATGTATTTATTAATGTATACTGCAAGATTTTACCTCAGATGGTGTTATCTCATAATCAGGCTGCATAAACAGTTCACCTAAGACATGTTATGTGGGCTTGTGTGTAAACTGTTGTTCAGATAAATGGAATAGATTCACAGATGAGGCATTACCATTAGTAAAAGTTGGTGGTGTATTATTTAAAATAAATAAATAAACACACAGATTGTGAGAAAGCTAAAAATAATGACATTGTAGTAAGCCATGTACGAGATAATATGTCTCATTAACATAACCAGGAGATTGTAACAGACGGCACGAATAGTTTATGCATACCTAGTCATGGATTTACAGATTTACATGCATAATATTGTTAACTGCAGCACAAATGAAAGTTTATAACATTTAATTCTAATATCGAGATAGTTGAAACTGCTCCAAATCAGCGATTTTGACGGCTGATCTGTTGAAACTGCTTCAATTAAATCACTAAAATCCTACTGATAAATTTAAATGTTGGTAATAACTTAATAAACAGTGATTTCTACCGAATTAGTTAATTGCGATGACCTGGCAGGGAAACCAGAGTGTATTCCGTGAGTGGCTAAACCACACCACAAGGAATCCCCTCAAATAGTTGGAAGGCGTGGCCGTTTGTTAGTCAACACGCGCCCGATACGAAGGCAGGAAGTGCGGTGGTCTGCGTCTTAGTCGCCGAGACACTGCACCATGAAGACATATGGTGTGAGCCGACCGCCATAGCACGTCTACACACATCAGCCTTCGTAGCCTCGACTAAAGTGAAGACGTTCCTTTACACAGCATCAATGATTCATAATGTGCTGTGGCTTATTACAATACGAGAGTAATAAACATAACATTATTTTAACCTTTCAATATATTTTTAAGCTACTGCGATTGAACTAATATGTATTGTAACCAGTTGTAACAGTAATTTATATAATATCAAGATAGGCAAACCTACCCAATTCATTCTATGTCTAAGTACGCATTCCTTAAATCATTTTAATGTGAAATTTTAAAAACCTAAATTTACAACAACATGAATCTGGTAATTGTGTGGGATACACACATAAACACATATATACGCACATGAGCACATATATGTATATGTTCAAGCATACTTACCCGTGCACATGAATAAAACCACACGAGCTCATCAGCGTGTTGTGACAAGGAACGTAATACGGAAATACTGCTTACCTGTGAGTGTAGACATTGACTTACAGACTGACACAGCGCGTGTGCAGTACTGCGGCAGATTTAAATAAGCTGTACGCTCTACTTGTCATATGTATTCTCGTGAAGATAGTTTTAGATAGCTAATGAGGTCATCGGCTGACTCTTCCCAGATAACTTCAAAATGGATGGCCTTGCCAATCACCACTGCTACATTAGCAAATTTTCTTTCATCCACAGTGCCTGTGACAAATCCCTCGTCACTAATACAGCTGACATAACTAGTCAGTTTTACCAAGTTGTTAAGGTGGACGGCTTGCATGATCACATCTTCAAACATTGAACAAGGGTGCGAGCGTGCCAAAATCTTGCGAAAGACAGTTGCAGAAGCCTTTCCACCGGCCAGTAAACGGGGCCGATATAGACTAACGTAACATTGAGAGCAAGGTATTATGTCATCAGGGCAGTGGACCAAGAAGACGTGGAGATCGTTGTGTCCGGCCGTCGTTAGCCACCTTCTATTATCAGTCTCCAGCAACATGAACATGGTAGGGACTTTCCAAATAGATTGTAATAGGAGTGGCGTGCAGTAATATACTGGAGAGCCAAAAAAACTTGTATAGACGTGAGTATGCAAAAATCAGAGGTATCGAACCAATCAGAGAGAAACGCGATACGGTCGGCAGCGTCTAAATAAGACAACAAGCATCTGGCAAAGTTGCTAGATCGGTTACTGCTGCTACAATGGCAGGTTATCAAGATTTAAGTGAGTTTGAACGTGGTGTTATAGTCGGCGCACTAGAGATGATATATAGCATCTCCGAGGTAGCGATAAACTTTGGATTTCCACGTACGACCATTTCACGAGTGTACCGTCAATATTGGGAAACCGGTAAAACCTCAAATCTTCGACATCGCTGCGGCCAGAAAAAGATCGTGAACAAACTGTACAAACGACGACTGACGAGAATCATTAAACGTGACAGACGTGCAACCATTTCTCAAATTGACGCAGATTTCAATGCTGGGGCATCAACATGTGCCAGCATGCGAACTATCCAACGGACCATCATTGATATGGGCTTTCGGAGCCAAAGTCCGACTCGTGTACCGTTATTGACTGCACGACACAAAGCTTTACGCCTCGCCTAGGCCCGCCAACACCGCCATTAGATTATTGGTGACTGGAAACACGCTGCCTGGTCTGACGAGTCTCGTTTACAGTTGTATCAGGTGGATGGACGTGTTCGGGTATGGATGCATCCTTATGAATCCATGGACCCTACATGTCAACAGGGGACTGTTCAAGCTGGCGGAGGCTCTGTCATGGTATGGAGCGTGTGCAGTTGGCGTGATATGGAACCCCTGATACGTCTAGATACGACTCTGACAGGTGACAGATATGTAAGCATCCTGTCCGATCACCTGAACCTATTCATGTCCATTGTACATTCCGACGGACGTGCATAATTCCAGCAGGACAATGCGACACCCCACACATCGAGATTTGCTACCGAGTGGCTCCAGGAACACTCTTCCGACTTTAGACACTTCCATTGGCCACCTTAATCGCCAGACATGAACATTATTGAGCATATCTGGAATGCCTTGCAACGTACTGATCAGAAGAGATCTCCACCGCCTCGCACTCCTATGGATTTGTGGACTGCCTTAAGGATTCACAATGTGAAGTGCCTCCTGCATACCTTTAGACATTAGTCGAGTCCATAACACATCGTCTTGCGGCACTTCTGCGTGCTCGCGGGGGCCCTACACGATATTAGGCAGGTATACAGGTTTTTTTGGCTCTTCAGTGAAAAACTTAATGTAATTGTTTAGCATGTTGGTATTCCATTTAAATTCCACCTATAAATAGTTACATAAATAGTTATTGATTAATGCTTATGTTCAATAAACCCCATTTTTTACTGTTGTGTAAACCTAATAATGACTCATTAATTAGCTACGCCCACAGCCCTATTCAAGGTATGAATTGACATGAAAGTAAATTATCTAATTTTCGTATTAACAATAACTAAATTCCAGCCAGTTCCCCTTTTAACGGTAAAACTTTTAGCTTTTAAGTAGCAGTACAATTGAAATAATTTCATAATACCTAAATTGCAATTTATTAGATCTCAATAATCATTTACCTTTTATAACCCAATTACTGAACTTATAAAGCAATCGTTGTAATCCTAAATAACAAGCGGTATTGAAATTTAAAGAATTTCAGTAAGAAACGCAAGACTCTAGTTGCGTATATATAGTGGTAAAACATTAATATCAGCAATACCATTGTAATAATATAAATCAAGACATAGATTACCTGTGTGCCCTAGATGTAGTTATTTGAAATGAAACTATTACTGGGATAGTAATTCATATTCATGTGGCAACTTCCATTAAATTAAATTACAACTCATTCTAATTTAATATATTCCATGCCAGACATAATGTAGTAGGATATTACTGTGCACGGATAATCGTACAGTATTTAGTTAAGCTCTCCCAGAAGTCAACATATAATTTTAAAAATGCATACAAATAAGGTATGCTAGTTAACTATGAGGAATTTGTGCTCTCATAGAAAGCTCATATTGCATTATTAGTTGCCATATGGAAGGAAGAGTAGTAGCGGCAACGTGTCACGTGACACAACCCAGTTACAAAGTGTCGAGACGACACATTCCCGCATCAGCACTTCCCCGCGGCTCGAGTGCCACTGTGTTTGTGAAACAGCGTGCTAGCGCGCCACGCAGTTATATTTCCCCACACCTGCTTTAAATGTTAAGTTAACTGTTTTAGTTTTAGGGTCCTCATACTCCCAATATTCTTATACATTTCCCACAGTCTGTTGCCGTACGGACACGGGGAAGAATAAATTCTGTTGTGTTCTCGCAGTTTTGTATCCCATTACCCGGAGCTTTCAGATGTGGTGAATTGCGCGACAGTCCTGAAGTGACCCTGACGTGAGATGGAAGCTGGAGTGAGATGTGAAGGGTTTTTTTACGAAATGGGAATTATGCTAATGCTGACCTTTTTTGCCCGCATCTGCCCCAGTAGAGTGTAGCCTTACCCAGGAGGTATAACCTTGCAATCTTTGGGCCACTGGCGGAGTGGTGACCCGACCAGAGGGAATGTTTTCTGTGCTCTACTGGCCTAGAAAGGGTTTAAGACAGTAGGGGGACAATCTGGTAATGTTTCGGATTTTGCTGTGAGGTTCTTCTATGCTACAGAGCGCGGAAGTGTACCACAAGGACACTTTCTTTTGACCTCCCTGGTGTATGCAAATAGTAACTTGTATGACCATTCCCATTAGTAGACAATGGCTAAGAAATGGATTTTAAACTATAACATAAGTTAGCATATAAATGCTATTCCCAGAGACCATAATTTGTAGATGACTATTCAGAATAAATTAACTTTAACACACGTCTCGACACACAATATTTCAAGGTCGGACACACCCAGAAACATAATACATCCATAAATATAATAAAACAAGAATTAAATTCACAAGTTTATGTTTAATAACCATACTCCACATAACTATTAGAGCCGTCTAATTTATTTAAATCAAAATTTTAATTTAGGTGTTTTGACAAGCTGTGATAGCATTTTGTTAGTTAATTCCATTGTAGGTTTCAGAACAACTGTACAGCATGTTGATAAAGAGCAGCAACCAGCAGTGACGTCATATCCTCCCATCCAAAGACCCTCCACAGGGCGGTGCAAGAAATGTCCACGATGACAGCGGCAGCAGGACACCTGTTCTGACGACACACTCAGGAACGTCGTCAAGTCGCGTACGTTCATTCCACAGCATCAGCAATACAGCTTAACTCAGCTCGGAAGACATTTGTTAAATTATTTACAGGTAACAAGCGGTTACCATATTTTACATACACCTCTTTTACATCACTCTGTAGGTAACAGAAAAACTTACATAACAAATTTTAATTTAAATTTTATGATGGCATAAGAGAACTTTATATTTAAATAACTCAATATTACTAATATTAGGCCTCCAAAATCGAAGGTTTGTGAATCATAATGTATTAAAAAATAAAACCAGTTTTGCAATTCAAAAGAATTTGGAAGTTAAAAAAAATAATAGTCTATAACGTTTGCGACTAGAAAAAAATATAATTTTTGAAAATGTGCCAACTTAACTTTTTAATTATATGAATAAATTCATACATTGTAAAAGTCACCATCGGAAATTATAGACGTCTCATTTATAATACCTACTTTATTGCATTGTGGCAAAAAAAAAAATTAAGAAAAAGTAATGACATTCTTATCACTGCAATTAACGATTTTAATTTTAATAGAAAAATTACTGTTTGTTTAATTAAACACCTAAAATTGATATTATTATCTGTTATTGACACATATTTCTTGTAAAATAAGAAACATTTATAACTTCAACAATTTGTTTTGTTATCCTTAAATACTTGTGTAAATGTTACTTTATGTATGAAGAAATAAAATTAATTTAGTTTGTCTAGAAAAATACACGCTTGAATTAACAAAACCTCTGTTATGGGCCAAAATAAATTGGAATGCCAATAAAATATTTGTCCGGAATAACTTCACATGTTTGTTTGGCCTCTCATTGGATTATTATTTTTTTTTTCAAAGATGCGGCTCGAGATTTTGTTTGTATTCGGTTTGAGAATAAGGATGGCAGCAGTGGTTCTTGGTGCATTGATTGATATTTAATAATGGTATGAACATCCAAGTAATCAATTTCAAGAGGAAACTGTAAAGTAAACCTTCAACAATGGAATATTTAATAGCGCTCGTTGTCCAGGATTCTAAATCTTTGTATTAAAAATGTTAATATTAAATCAGCAGTCTCTTTAACTAAGGTTTTTAGAGCAAAGAGCTCGGGTGCAAACGTTCTATGTTCGAATCTCGATCAAGTATTCAATTTTTTGTATTAACCGAAACTGTCTTATGTGCGTATAGACAAATACAATTTTAGTTGCACCAACCATGTCTTTGTTTGGGACAGAAAAATAAGAAGAATTAATTTGGTTTCTCCAAACAAACTATGTCTCATTCCACAAATCAAAGTATATATCTTAGTGTGTACAGTATATAAGAGCAAATGTCCTATGCAATGTCACTCCTGCTCTAAGTAGTTACTCAAAGAGTATACACATTCTCCTTCATTGCAGTAAAGGTCGCGGGTTGTGAGACTGGAGGAGCGGTAAGTTATGCCTCAGCAGACTGCCTCAGCAGCTCTTGGTGATGATAGTGCTGAGTAGCCACTGACCTACCCTACATGCTTAGTGTCCTAGATAGACATGACGTTGATACAACATGTTCTGGTGCTGGTGAAGATAGACACCCTCCTGTAGTCCGCGCATACTTTGCTATAACCTCTACATACATCTACATAGTATAGCGCGGGTGGCAGATGCGTTGCTTACTATCGCAGGGCTACACCGCACCTTCGCCTTTACTAGAAAACGTTTTACCAGAGCGAGTTCGGACAAGAGGACGTTTTGTCTTCATTTCGCCATGATGCGTTACCAGCGAACGTAGGTCGACTTCCCCTACTTAAGCAAAAGAGGGTGGCGATTTGATCAACCACATTCTAACAGATTTACAATCTCCCTTTCTTGAAACACGATACCGATTTTGTCGTTCCATCTTAAGTACTTCGATAAATTTTTACATTCATGCATTTCAAACATAGATTTCAAATGCCTCTAACCTTCCTTATTCACCACACGACAGTGTTTTTCAATGTTTAGCAAACCTTAATTTTCGTAAGGAATAACCCCCAGAGTTTGGCACATTAATTCTGGTCATTATTTTATGAAGGTAAATAATAATTTTTTAATACTGTTGCCCTGGGTTTGCATTTATATTAAAAATTCAAGTCCCTATTTAATTGTAATTAGTTTGAATCTTCGACATGCGGTTTCGCTGCTACAATATTCATCACTTTCGGGTAGAGACTGCATTTTCAGAGGACCACTGTCTTAGACACTGTTATACATTTCACTGCAGTTATGGATGTGATAATGCTGCAGCTGTGGATGCCTCAATACTTGAAGGACTAATATGACATTCGGTTAGTAATAAGGCAGCGAAAACGAAATTAAAAGTGAAATGTTTCAGACTCGCTGAGAAATTTTCCATCTACTGGACCTATTAGTATATGTGTGCGATGCCTTTGTCAGAATAGACGATACGACCGACTTTCATGCGTAATTAAATGCGCTCTCGGTTTTTAATATCCTCGCTAAAATTCAGTGAAGCAAAGGATAAAATATTATGTCATATATCACGCCATGAACTTAATTCAAAAGACGAATAAAAATATGAAGATGTTTGCATCATCTGTGTAACAGGTACAGCAAAAAATTAGCATATAACATTCTAATAAGTTTGTTTGGCTTTAAACTTCAGCTGCAAAAATTTTCTATTAATTCATACGATCACCACAGATGTTGCATTTATTTCTGTTAATAAAACACTCTGTGTTGTCACCAGAAAATGTGAACACAATGTTTCCTTAATAGCTAAATTTGGGGATTGCTTGTAGACGAGTTTGCATGTGAAACGCGTATAAACGTCTGTCTTACCGCCTTTTATCCCTGACACAACATACCCCAAACTGTACGGCAGCTTAATGGTCTCATAATTATTTATCAAATATAGATTTCATAAATTGAGTAAAAATTGATGATCTAATAAGATTAGTTCTTGCGTCATCTGAAATTGGGTTATTTTTCAGGAACGAAAGAAACTCTCGTAGTTGTGGTATTATTTCAGTTACAATCTTCACGAAGTACTTTTTTTACATGAAAATGGAATAATATATTACAAACTACTGTAACTACTTGGCAAAAGGTTAGAAATATTTTCTTGTAAAGCGTGCTCGGATGGAAGGAATTAAATACTTTCTAATGAACATTTGTGTTGGTGAAGTTATAAAACTGCTTGATTAAGTCAGCGGCTTTCTCGGCGATCATGATAATAGGCGCATTGGTGTTGCCACGCACTATGGTTGGCATTATGGACCCATCAACGACGCGGAGCCCATCAACACCATGCACTCGGAGCTGGGGGTCCACCACCGCCCCATGATCAGCAGTGGGCCCCATGCGGCACGTGCCCACATGGTGGTACGAAGGTGTAGTGTAGTTCACGATGCAGCACTCCCAGAAGGCAGCCGTGTTGAACTTCGCCCAAACACACTTGCTAACAATGGACAGGTTCAGTTCGAGGCCTAATTCCTTGAACGACTCTGTCTCTCCGAGCCTCGCCATCAGCATATGACCTTCAGCCAAACTTCTCCTCTCCGCTTCTTGTGATAAAAAGTTAGGTCGAACTACAGGTTTTTGTAGAGGATCTTTCGACACAACCCTGACATAACCTCTACTTTGAGGCCGCAACAAAATTGGCAGCATTCTTACGTCAGTGTAATATGGAAGTGGCTCCACTGGCTCATTACCAAGTGCCAAAAGAAGATTGATGAACTGAAGGTCTGGCAGTTTCTTATTGTTAGATCTAGCGAAAGCTGTTACACCAGAAAGTCCAATGTACGCCAATGGTCCCATTCTACTTTGCAAGTAGCGTTCGTAATCTTGGAATTCTGTATTTATATTTCCTGGAGCACAAGTATTTTTGACATTGTAGGCAACACCCAAAGATGAGACGTGGTCCTGGTAGTTGTAACCGACACTGAGGTTTTTGAACACTGGAATATTTAGTGGTTCCAGAAATTCTTGTGGGCCAATACCAGACAGCTGCAGAAGATGAGGAGAGTGGATGCTACCGGCACTCAGTATAACTTCTTTGCTGGCGTTTATGCTGAACCTTTTGTCCTTGTCGTCATCCATAAAGAACTCCACTCCATACGCCCGAGGAATTACTGGGTCCACCAAAACTCGGGTCACCCTGGCATTTGTGAGCACACGGAGGTTTGGACGAAGCTGGCGTGCGGCCTTCAGGAATGCGGTGTTGGTGCTCTGGCGCTCGCCGTTCTTCGTGGTCAGTCGAGCGAGTGAAACACCCTCCTGCTTGCCTGAGTTAGGGTCCCGATCCTCGAACCCCAGCTCTCGGAAGCTGTTAACGAGGATCCGGAGACGGCTGTTATTGTAGGCAGTCTTCTCCACACCGAGGTAGCCACCCTGCCTGTGGTAGGTGGTTTGGTTTTCTTCTAGGTCGCGGGCGTCCTCAGACTTGAGGAAGTACGGCAGCACATCCTTGTAGCTCCAGCCAGTGTTACCTTCCTCCGCCCACTCGTCATAATCACGTGGATTGCCACGGATGTACATCATAGCGTTGATGCTGCTGGAACCACCGAGACCTCGCCCAGAGTACCAGGTGCAGGACTGACCACCGCATGCCCACGGCGATGGTTCGCTGCGGTAGGACCAGTGCAGTGGTGAGTTCGGCACTTGGAGGTACGGGAAGAATGCAGGCACCTGGGTGATTGGTGGTTCCTCTCCACCAGCCTCCAGTAGTAGCACCCTCCACGTGGGGACTTCCGTCAGCCGAGTCGCCAGCACGCATCCTGCCGACCCTCCACCAACTATCACGAAGTCGAATGTCTCGCCGTCCAGGAACCAGGAGCCAGAACATACTGCTGGAGACATTCTACCCACCAGGACGAAAACTGCTATCAGAAGAATCATAATTGTCTCTGGATCTGAAATCGAAATAATGAATATTTAATTATTAATTCACTGTTGTTATAATTGTTGTAAGGGGAAGAAAAAATTAAAAAAATATATATTTATACTTTACGTTCGTTCACATTACCTCATTTTCCATAATTTAATATCAGGTCATAAACATGCTCGTCTGCAAGGACGCTTCTTTCAAATGAAACATCCGTAACCTCTCTGTGAAACTAATCACACNAAATCGAAATAATGAATATTTAATTATTAATTCACTGTTGTTATAATTGTTGTAAGGGGAAGAAAAAATTAAAAATATATATATTTATACTTTACATTCGTTCACATTACCTCATTTTCCATAATTTAATATCAGGTCATAAACATGCTCGTCTGCAAGGACGCTTCTTTCAAATGAAACATCCGTAACCTCTCTGTGAAATTAATCACACTTGTCAAAATAAACCACGAATTCGTACCAAATTAAGATACACTAAGCCATTGTGGGTACTGACTGACATTATAGTGTTNGTCAAAATAAACCACGAATTCGTACCAAATTAAGATACACTAAGCCATTGTGGGTACTGACTGACATTATAGTGTTGTTCCTAGCACATAATAGGTAAGTATTCAGAAGTTAAATTACGTGGCGGTTCCTTTGGTGAAATATAACCCATTCGCTGATAGGCTGCGAGACGCTTTGAAATGGGCCCTATGTCTGTTTTTGCTTCTTCATGTTGTGAAAGATTCCGTATTCTCTAGGCTGGCCGTTAACAAGTAAGTTACTGTAATCCGGTATTCTTATACTGAGTTTAACATTAAATTCCAGTCCAGAGATAATAATTTATATTTTAATAAGCTTTAGACGCAACTTAATAACACTAGTAAGCGTCCCGCACCGTCACCTTTGTCCATTTGGCATAAATCCAAATAGTATGCATTTTATCTACACAATTTTAAAGATGTGTAATTCTGCTTATATCTGCCTGAATTATAGCATTTACCTATAAACTCAGGCATGTACACCAATGTTTTCATCGTCAAGGAGTATATTGAACAGTTTAAAATTGTTGTTGAATACATTTTTAGGCATTTTTATGAAAATTGATAGAACCAATGGTAAAAGTCAATAGTTTTGTATGTATAAAGTAAAGCTTACATATTTCAATAAATAAATAATTTTATTCTTATTTAATTTAGCACTGGCATACCCACAGATGAATAGTACTATTGTATTGAAAGGTAACTCCAAGAGCATAATATTCAACCAGTGATGCACAACTCATTGTCAACCAAATGTTTTACATTTTTAACACATCTAAAGTTATACACAACAGGTAATTTTGAATCTGTAGTGTTGAAATGATATATTGATAGCTAAAGAACATGGCAAAACTAAGGTAGGGACGATTAATTCAGTACCCTCGTCTTCCAAATTTTGGATATAAGCTTCTATTTCTCTTTTGTATGGTTATCTAATCTACCTCACCGGTAAGTGGCGGTATTTCGGATTGCTGATTCGAGTTTTGTTTTAGGTATGCATGCAGCAATTAAAATAAATTGAATGTATTGTAAACAGTGCAAATTAAAGATTTATGGGACTCAAGGTTTATGGGGAATTATGATTTGTGTTCTGCCATGATATAGTTCCAAGGACAAATTATTTCCAAGTGTCAGTACTCAAACAGTGTATAGAAAAGGAGAAACCTATACACATTATGTATGTCATCAATTGTTGCTAGTTACAAATTAATTGCTTATCTGTACATGCATATTGTTATTTTACAACAACTCCTTCCCAAACGAACACAATTCAAGAAGTAATTATATTTTAAACAAGCGAAATTTTGTTGTATTTCGGTTTGGGTCTGTATATTACTTTAAAAGGAATTCGTAATGGTAATACATTCCACATCTTAACCTCTAATTATCAGAAAACACACTTCGTAAGGACATTTACATGCATTTGACTTGTACCAATTATTTGGACATGAGAAGAAATCGCTTATGCATCCATGTGAGCTATTCCCTCTTGACATTGACATGTATAGACACACACCAGGAATTCAGAAGGCCTGAGGGTTATATAATTAAAAATGTATCTATCTGCGGTGCATGAGTTCGTGCTAGCGTAAGCTAAGTATACCCACTTTATGGTAAATTTTCTTTAACGGTTGTATTTTTAATTGTTAGTTTTTCTGTACTTTACTTTGGTTAAGTATAGATGAAAATCACAAAATAAAAGCTTGCAGAAGAGCCACTACTAAGGTTGCCTTAACTCGTATCTCCACATTTCATTCAAATTAGGGAAGGATGCAGACATGAATGCTGACGGAGTCCATTTTGATTTGATTTCTGCGATATAAAATTTATTATTAATGATTTGACAATTTGCTAATGTTCGATGAAGGCATCAATGCCCATTTAAATGAAAATTTCTATTAAAGAGAACAGGATGAGTCTAAAACCCGCAACTGGACCACGAAATGTGGCATCACAAGATGACAGGTATCTTATCCGCCTGGGAGTAACGGAATGTTTAGGTTCGTCTCGAGTGTTAGCAGAACGTCGGAACACTACAACAGGTATTCTTCCATGGTTCGACAACATTTGCTTCGCAAAGCACAGTGTTGTACATTTCTTGGTGGAATATGCTCTTTAGCCTGAAAAATAGACGTCTCAGGTTACAATAGGCTCACGAATGAATCCAATGGTGTTGAAAGTGACAACATGTGCTTTCAGNTCCAATGGTGTTGAAAGTGACAACATGTGCTTTCAGACGAGTCCCATTTCAACTTGATTTGCAGTGATGGCCGCAAATTCGTTCAACAATATCAGTGTCATCACCATCTTCCAGAATACATTGTCCAATGCTATACCTCACTGAAGATAGGTGTTATGGTTTGGAGAGCAATTGGGCTACGAATTGTGGGAATTCTCAGCAGCCACTGTTACGTCGAGGAAGTTTTGAAGGTCAAAGTCATGTCTTTCTTTCAGCACACTCGTGGAGCCATACTGCAACACGATAACACTCGAGCACATGTAGCCAGAAACATCTAGGACGTCTTGAAGCAAGGCAGATACAGATTCTTCCCTGGCCTACATGTTCTCCCAACATTTCACCTACTGGATATGCCTGGGATTTGGTCTCTCGAAAACTAGACCCTCATTCTCATCCTCCAGGTAATACCTATCAACTGTGGATTTGGGTGAATTGGATTAGTAGATAATACCCAGGAACACATCCAATGCCTGTTTGATTCGACAGTATTGCGTTTAGCAGCTCCTGCTGCAGTTCATGGAGGATTTACAACAAATTGTTAACTGATTTTTTTACAAGCATTGTAGTGGCATTGTTTAGAAACTTTAAAGGTTTGTAATATTATTGCTAATATTTTCCTTCCATTCTAACTGCTTTTTCTTGGTGTTGCATTTTTCAAAAACATTTTTGTAGATGTAGCAGAACTATTTTTATTTTTTATAAATTTATGTCGTTGTTTATCGCCTTGGCAGACTATCCGACTTCTTATACAAATTTCTAAAGCGATTCGGTCTGAATTAATTAATTATATTCCCGTGAAAGAGTACTGGCAATAATATGTAATTAAGAAAAATGCAAGTTTGGAATGAACATAGTTTGTTACTTAACACAGTATGTGATAAATCAATTCAGTCTGATATAAAACAGCGCCAATGTTATGTTAAAAGAAGTTATCTCTTCTTGAATTATCAACTGGGCAAAGCAGGCCAAGTGTACTTCTCGCGTTTTCAAGGAAACGCCTGGCTTAACAGATCCGTCATGACTATATTATTGTGTGATCAGACAGCTAAAGCATTTACAACATATAACAACCACTTTGGACATCTATTTGTTATAGCTCACTCAAATATGTTCACTGTTTGAGGATTCGTGTGGTTTGTCCACTTATACGTCTTATCTAGAGCCTTCTCTGTCGACGTGACGTTATGTGTACAACACAACCCCAGCCACTACCTCTCCAGGATCCTTGTCACTTACAGGACTCGCAGCGCGCAGAGTGAGTCGTCCAGTTTCTGTCTGTAAAGGAGGTCAGCAAGGTGAGGCCCGCATGTCAGTCGGGAGGGAGTGTCATGTTGTATCTGTGTCTAGGAGCTGCAGTTGTTATACAAAGAGAGGTGAGTGCCCTGAGTCTACATCGTGACGATACCNGTGTCTAGGAGCTGCAGTTGTTATACAAAGAGAGGTGAGTGCCCTGAGTCTACATCGTGACGATACCTGAGCGAGCATTATGGAGCACCGGGCGAGTGCGAGCTATGTTGCCGGCCAGCGATGGGGTAGCTGCCGCCAATTATACACTCGAGGACTACGGCAAAGTACAGCTGAGGCGGGTGTCGTGAACATTTGGCACTTCATATTCAATAGAAATAATTTTCTGAGACACTTCGCTTACAGTTACTCTAAAAAAAAATCAATGCACTTTTGGTGTGACTGTCATTTATTGGCAGTGCAAGATAGAATTTAGTTTTTTTTATGGTTATCGAGTGTTTTGCAGTAGACTTGGTAATTGTGCAACATCAAGCGCGCAGCTGAACATAAGTAATTCTACCTTTATAACGTGTATTTATGATCACCATCTATTTTAAAATTGGCTCAGTTTCTAATCATGACTGTGAGGAAAGCCCTGTATACCTGCCGGCAATAGCATGGTACTCATATTGCAAGGCCATTGCTCAAGGCCACGTGTAAATATTCCACGAGCTACTGGTTTTTACAGAACTGCGGCATGTCTGAACTGTATTTAAGTGTACCGTGATCACTTTGCAAGCTGTTGGAGATAATGGGATTTTCTCGTATTTTAAAAATATTTCATATCTTTGCCTGATGTAATTTGACGTACATTTAATATAAATATACGTGTTCTAAGTTAAAAGGTGTTTTTAGTTTGTGTGTCGTCCGGCGAGTATCAAATAATCTATCCTTCAATTGGACATGAAGATAATTTTCAGCCATTTTTAACATGGATTTCCTGCTTTTGTAGATGTGTTATTAATGCATGTGGTTTCTCATATTAAATAATTATATAGTTCTTTTGATGTACCCACTAAACTGCTACTCTCCTACCGCGAATAACCCAACTATTAAATAAGTTTTTAGGTTNTAGTTCTTTTGATGTACCCACTAAACTGCTACTCTCCTACCGCGAATAACCCAACTATTAAATAAGTTTTTAGGTTATTGGTGAGCTCTTAAAAACAAGCCTTAACAGTCCGTGAGGATAAAATGAAATGGAGTACAATCAGTGATTGGAATGCAATGGCGAGGGATATTGGAGGACCTTAAGAACGCCCTTCAGCCCACAGCAACGTCTGCTGTGTTTTCCA
Organism: Clitarchus hookeri; assembly: GCA_002778355.1. NCBI lineage: Eukaryota > Metazoa > Arthropoda > Insecta > Phasmatodea > Phasmatidae > Clitarchus > Clitarchus hookeri. The sequence goes on from NQII01001824.1 coordinate 210,045, forward strand.
AATNTCTTCTCCCGACATGTCACCTACTGAATATGCCTGGGATTTGGTCTCTCGAAAACTAGACCCTCATTCTCATCCTAGAGGGAAAACCCATCAACTGTGGATTTGTGTGAATTAGACTAGTAGATGATTCCCAGGAACACATCCGATGCCTGTTTGATTCGACAGTATTGCGTTTAGCAGCTCCTGCTGCAGTTCATGGAGGATTTACAACAAATTGTTAACTGATTTACAAGTATTGTAGTGGCATTGTTCAGAAACTTTAAAGGTTTGTAATATTATTACTAATATTTTAAATAATTTTCCTTCCATTCTAACTGCTTTTTCTTGGTGTTGAATTTTTCAAAAACATGGTTGTAGATGTAGCAGAACTTTTTATTTTTTATATATTTATGTCGTTGTTTATCGCCTTGGCAGACTATCCGACTTCTTATACAAATTTCTAAAGCTTTTCGGTCTGAATTATTAAGTTCTAGTCCTGTGAAAGAGTATAGGCAATAATATGTAGTCAAGAAAAATGCAAGTTTGGCATGAGCATAGTTTGTTACTTAACATGTTACTTAACACAGTATGTGAATAATTAATTCAGTCTGATATAAAACAGCATCATTGTTATGTTAAAAAAAGTTATCTCTTCTTGAATTATCAACTGGGCAAAACAGGCCAAGTGTACTTCTCGCGTTTTCAAGGAAACGCCTGGCTTAACAGCTCAGTCATGACTATATTATAATGTGATCAGACAGCTCAAGCATTTAGAACACAGAACAACCACTGTGGACGTCTAGTTGTTATAGCTCACTCAAATATGTTCACTGTTTGACGTTTTGTGTGGTTTCTCCACTTATACGTCTTATCTAGAGACCTCACTGTCGACGTGACGTTATATGTACAACAACCTCTCCAGGATGCTTGTCACTTATAGGACTGCAGCGCAGAGTGAGTCGTCCAATGTCTGTCTCGAAAGGAGGTCAGCAAGGTGAGGCCCGCGTGTCAGTCAGGAAGGAGTGTCACGTTGTATCCGTGTCTAGGAGCTGCAGTTGTTATACAAAGAGAGGTGAGTGCCCTGAGTCTACATCGTGACGATACCTGAGCGAGTTATATGGAGCACCAGGCGAGTGCGAGCTATGTTGCCGGCCAGTGATTGGGTAGCTACCGCCAGTTGCTCACTCGAGGACTACGGCAAAGAACAGCTGAGGCGGCTGTCATGAACATGTGGCACTTCATATTCAATAGAAATAATCTTCCCAGACACTTCGTTTACAGTTACTCAAAACAAATCAATGCACTTTTGTTGTGACTGTCATTTACTGGCAGTGCAAGATAGCCTTTAGTTTTTTTATTGTTATCGAGTGTCCTGCAGTAGACCTGGTAATTGTTCTACATCAAGCGCGCAGCCGAACATAAGCAATTCTACCTTTATTACGTGTATTTATGATCACCATTTATTTTAAAATAGGCTCAGTTTCTACTCACGACTGTGAGTAAAGCCCTGTTATACATTCCGGCAATGGCTTCGTACTCATATTGCAAGGCCATGGCTCAAGGCCACGTGTAAATATTCCACGAGCTACTGGTTTTTACAGAACTGCGGCATGTCTGAACTGTATAAGTGTAGCGTGATCACTTTGCAAGCTGTTGGAGATAATTGGATTTTCTCGTACTTTAAAAATATTTCATATCTTTGCCAGATGTAATTTGACGAACATTTAATATAAATATACGTGTTCTAAGATAAAAGGTGTTTTTGATTTGTGTGTCGTCCGGCGAGCATCTAATAATCTATCCTTCAATTGGACATGACGATAATTTTCAGCCATGTTTAACATGGATTTCCTGCTTTTGTAGATGTGTTATTAATGCATGTGGTTTCTCATATTAAATAATTATATAGTTCTTTTGATGTACCCACTAAACTGCTACTCTCCTACCGCGAATAACCCAACTATTAAATAAGTTTTTAGGTAATTGGTGAGCTCTTAAAAACAAGCCTTAACAGTCCGTGAGGATAAATTTAAATGGAGTACATTCAGAGATGGGGATGCAATGGCGAGGGATATTGGAGGACCTTAAGAACGCCCTTCAGCCCACAGCAACGTCTGCTGTATTTTCTAAATGCAAAAGTATGTGTGGCTCAGCCGTGAATTGAGTGAGGACCTTTGCGCTGGAAGGCCAGGATGCCGAACACGAGACCACAGTTGCTCCAGTTTTAAAGTGTAGAGTTGTGTCCGCCGAGGCAGGACCTTTCATGTTTAATGGCGTCAGCTGTTGGTTACTACAGGTCTCCTCGTAGTTCCCACCAAACGACAATGTTTGTAAATTCACCAGCAAACTCTCTTGGAAGCTATGTACTAACATCTTCTAGCAGATGTGTGGAGTACGTCCCCTGTGTAGTTTTTTGCACCCTTCTCTCTGGGTTTGGAAAGGAGGCCTTCTAAGGTGGCCGCACGCTTAGGCGAGGCTCAAAGAGGCGAAGAGAAAATCATTTTTCCGCCTGGAAAAGTTTAGTGCAAAATAATGGCAGCCCACACTCTTAGAAGAAGTGCAGTGTCCGTGTACTCGTGAAAAGTCTGGAAAGCAGTTGTCTTCGGCAATTATCGCTTATGTCTCGGTATCTGTCGGCCTGCATGGCTTTACTATGTAATGGAATGAGTACCAGATGGAGATAATCCAGACTAGTTTACATATTATATTTGCTGGTTTGTACAAGCTATTCATTATAAACCGTGAACCGCTAGTAGTGAAAAATATAATTCTGTATTTTCCAAGGTCACAAATAAGTTATAAGATTCACCAGATATAATGAATAGCTAGTACAAAACTGCTTATTTGTCTCTCTCTATCCTCGCCCTCCATTGGTACTGCACCCGTCTGCTAAGATTCTCATGTATGCATGAGAATGAACTGTGTCACAAAGTTACCAAAATCTGCTTAACTTCATGAATGCACGATACTGCACTTGACTGCGTGTGTATGGACTGTCACAAGGCTACCATATCTGCTGAGTTACTCATGACTGTACGAAATGTACCATAATTTCGTATTATCGCAGGTTAGAAATGTGCGAGCGAGCGCCACTAGTCAAGAATGTGCAACTGCAGGAGTTCCCCGGAAACACTTGGCATACCATAAATACCTGCTTCACCTAATAATTTAAATTAAATTTAGTGCTATAAATTTACGATAAATAAAAAATTTGACGATAATTATTTTAATGCAAAATATATTCACTCATTACCTTCTTCACTTACTGTGGCCTAGATCGCGGATTCTGGGGCCTGTCCCCTTGTCATACTCATTAATCAAGAACGGAAATTTGAAGGGTGACTTTAGTGGCGCACAGAGCCTCTCCCTTAAGGGGTTGAGGGTTGGATCCAAATTTTCGCACAACCTTGAACCTTCCTCTTTCGATCCCACCCACCCCCTCCCCTAGGCCGGGAAGAGATGCGATGACCGGAGGGGTGTGTTTTTAACTTTGGTCGGTGCTGGAAGTCGCCATAATTTGAGGGAGGGCTGGCTCTTTGGACCTTCCCTCAGCCGTTGGGTCAGTTATGCCTTTTGGAAAAATGTCGTTACCCCCGAGGGGAGGGGGGCATTTATGTTTTTTTGGGCTCTTGAAGTAACAGTTTCGGCCGATTGCGGTGGAATTTGAGGGAGGGGTGACTCTTCGGACCCTCCCTCAAATTAAAGTTAGTTAGGCCCTTTTGGATAAATGTCAGTACCATAAAAGTGTACCATAATATTTACCATAACCAACGTACAAATTCAGGGGGTTTATATTTTGCATACCATAATTAAAGTACAGTGTACCATAACTTCGGTATTGTGTACGGTAATTTAGAGATTCGTACTGTAATGGACTCAGCACCGCTCAAGTTTACCTTTAGGCCTGAAATGATCATGGTTGGGCCGTACCGTTATTAGATCTGCACCACACATATCGGTATTTCGTACGATATCTTAGAAATTCATTTTACAATGTACTCTACACTTACCAAGCTTATCGCAGGCCATATTTATGACCTGGGTTTCAGATTGCATGCATGTAGATGCTTCACAATTGTTAACTAATAACGCGGGAAATGCGGGCCCTGCTTCTCTTGAGGTCAGCACTTATCGCAGTTATTGTAGCCCCCAAGGACAACATTAATATCATTACACTGTCAAAAAATAAAAAATAAAAAGCGGATTTCAAATTGCACTCTTTTACCTGCCTCACCCAAGGATAGTGAACCCGCGGATTCCGCAGGCCGACCCCTGGTCATACTCATTAATCTTGAACGGAGGTTTGAAGAATGACTTTGTGGGCGTGCAGCGGCCCATCCCCTCTTAAGGGATAGAGTGCTAGAAAAAAGTTTGTGCACACCTTTGAACCTTCCTCTTTCGATTCACCCCACAACCCCCCTCCCCCCAAACACCACAGGGAGGTGATGCGGAGACCGAAGGGGTCTGTTTTCAAACATTTTCGCGTGTGGAAGCAGCCATTATCGATGGATTTCGTCAGGATTTGAGGGAGTACTGTCTCTTTGGACACTCCCACGGTTCACAGTTAGTGAGGCCCTTTTGAATAAATGTCGGTAACATTATAGCGTACCATAATATGTACCATAACTATGGTACAAAATCACTTGGNGAGTACTGTCTCTTTGGACACTCCCACGGTTCACAGTTAGTGAGGCCCTTTTGAATAAATGTCGGTAACATTATGGCGTACCATAATATGTACCATAACTATGGTACAAAATCACTTGGTCCCTATTTAATGTACCATAATTATGGTGCAGCGTACCATAACTTCTGTTTTTTCTACGATGAATTCGATATTAGTACCATAATAGACTGCATTGTCCAACTTTACCTTTAGGCCTGAAATGAACATGGTTGAGCAATAGGAATTCACTCCGCAGTGGACTTATCGCAGGCCGTATTTATGACGTGGGTTTCAGATTGCACACATGTACATTCTTCACAGTTATTGAGTAAAACGCGTATTATCTGGCCACCTAGCAAACAATTCATACAATTACACTCTGTAAAAAAAATGGGTGTGTTTCAAATTGCGTCTGTTAACATGCCTCATCCAAGGATAGTGAACCCGCGGACTGAACCCTGGTTTTATTTATTAATTATTAATGAAGAACCAGAGTTTGGTGCTCGGAAATGCACCACGCATCACCTCTCCCTCGAGAGTTGGGATTGGGGGCGCACGCCAACCCCTTCAGTACCTATACACATCCTTCCTCTTTCCATCCACATCCGGGAGCCGCGGTGGCTGAGTGGTTAGCCTGCTTGCCCCCCACCAAGACTAACCAGGTTCAAACCCCGGCCGGGTCAATCCCGGATTTTCGCAAGTGAGAATCGCTGGTAGGTGGGTTTTCTCGGGATCTCCCATTTTCCATGCCCTTTAATTCCGGTGTTACTCAAAACTCACCTCACTCACACTCATCGGTTCTCAGGACCTCGCTGTTATGAGCCGCCCAAATCTCTTCAACTATCAATCCATCCACACCCGTCCTGTCCCCTCTTCGTGGAGATCATATGACACAGGAGGTATATTTTGCCGCTTCCGATATTTGTTCGCCCGCAGTAGGGACTTTCCATTTGATACCACGGTATCTTCTACGGTTTTTTTTGGATGGTGCCAGGGTTGAGGGAGGGAGTTTATCCAGTCTCAGGAATTTTCAACATTTTGAGTTTCTAAGGGGAGTGATTTTTTTTGTCAGAATATTTTTTAATGGTTTGACATTCGGCATTCCAATTTGGTATTCTTCTTAAGCCTTTCTGTCGTCTCACGATGCACTGCTGACCCCGCATTAACTGTAAGATTTCAAGTGAGTCAAACTTCAAATGGCTTTATCTCGTAAAACGTTTGAGCAATGGCAACGGGACTAATATGGCCCGACGGCTTTAAGTCGTTAAAAGGGCGTGCACATTTGACAGGTTTTTTTTATTTATAGGGGTGGGTTTTTTCTAAATTTGTCCCTGCTTACAGAAACTTCTTTTGTGTGTTCTTACCCATCCATTCTCGAACGGTGTATAAGGATTTTCTGGTTTATGCTAATTCGCCCTACGTTTTCCCTGATTTACCTCCAAAGATTAGCATGCGAAACTTACTTGTTCGGATACTGCATGTAACATCGGGAACGGTGTCTGCTTCTGCAGGTTCCGTTGACATCTAATGCACACGTCACCTAATTCACCGCCGTAGAATAATCCCGCGGAATTCCGCGAGCCCCACAATTCGGATTTATTTAGCGAAGTTCGAGGGTACACGGACACACTGATTCTAGAGAAAAAATATTATTAGGAAGGCACTTAACTTTTGGACATGAATGTACAGGTTTAGTATAAAATAATACCCCAAGTTTGAAGTTCTATAATAACAAAGCCAAACAACCTACAACCTTGATTGACGAATCAAATGAACCGTGGAACCGTAAAGTCCGTTTACCATATCTTAATAAATGTTCAATGAGACCACCATGAGTGGCCCAGACGACATCTATGCGAGAATCAAACTCGTTCCACACTCTTGTCAGCATGTCCGGTGTTACTGTTTGTTTGGCGTCTGTAATTCTCGTTTTAAGGTCGTCAATGTTAGCCGGCAATGCTGGACGAAACACTCAATCCTTTATATACACCAATAGAAAAAAAAACTGACGAAACCGAGGTACGATACTCCACCTATTGGGAGGACGACGTCCCTATTTGCGACGAAATTCACGTTGGAAAGTCGTAACCGATTAACATTTAGCAAACTGAGTAACACAGAACGCCTTCTGTTGTTTCGTCGCCATCTTGATGTCTACCAACACACAGCATACGCTCATAGCGCGACGACAGATGCTCCTAGCGTCATCTATTGGCACATAAAGGAAACATCAGACAGCCCCCTTCACATTGACGTGTCGAATGCGAGCTCGCTACCCCCTCAACGCCCCAAACCGTAACACCGGACATTCTGACAAGAGTGTTGAACGAGTTTGATTATCACATAGATGTCGTCTGGGCAGCTCATGGTGGTCACATTGAACATTTATGAATGTATGGTAATCAAACTTCACGGTTCCACGGTTCATTTCATTGGTCAATCATGGTTGAAGGTTGTTTTGGTTTGATATTATAGACTTTCAAAGTTGGGGTATTATCTTATACTCACGCTGTATATGCATGTGTAGAACGGACTGGCCTTGTTCTCGTAGGAACATACACCAAAGTAAGTCATGTATATATTCTTACCTCGTGAGAGCTGAGCCATCAATAGTACCGAGACTGTCTTGGCATTGTGTGCATGTTCACTGCTGCAGTATATATGAATAACCTACGTGCGCTGCGTGTTGCAGCTGTTCGCGTGCAGACAGCCTGACAAGGGCACCGATATACTCTACGGAGATACAGATAAAATTAACTGCATGTTACTGCAGCGCTCGCATTTGTTGTACGGCAACAGTGGACAATTCGTCACCACTCCTACTGCTGATAAAGCTTGTCAGCCGTACGAAGCTGATCCCCGCACAAAGAAACAGTGCCGTGTAAATACACTGAAGAACAAAAAAAACTGGTATAGGCGTGTGTGTGCAAATAACAGAGGTATGGAAACAATCAGAGTAACGCGATGCGGTCGACAGCTAGATCGGTTACTTCTGCTACAATGACAGGTTATCAAGATTTAAGTGAGTTTGAACGTGGTGTTATAGTCGGCGCACGAGAGATTCGCGTACGACCATTTCACGAGTGTACCGTGAATATCGGGAATCCGGTAAAACATAACATCTTCGAAATCGCTGTGGCCGGAAAAAGATCGTGAAATAATGGGACAAACGACGGCTGACGAGAATCATTAAACGTGACAGACATGCAACCCTTTCTCAAATTGGCGAAGGATTGGATGCAGTATTCACGGTGTGAATTGCCTCCTGCATACCTTCAGACATTAGTCGATTCCATGCCACGTCGTCTTGCGAAACTTCTGCGTGCTCGGGGGGCCCTACACGATATTAGGAAGGTGTACCAGTTTTTTTGGCTCTTTAGTGTAGTTTGGGAGCCATTCCTCTAAATATCATGTAAATAAGAAATACAAGAGATCAAATTGGTGACATTCGACAAATTGAATACATCTTGTGAAGTACATTCTGTATTTTCTAGTTTTCTTTCTGAGATCAGTCTGAAGATGTTTCGGAATCGAACCATGGGCAAATAAAAATTGTTTGAATGTATTTCAGGTATAAGTTCTAACGTTTTTCCCTTAACTANATTAGGAAGGTGTACCAGTTTTTTTGGCTCTTCAGTGTAGTTTGGGAGCCATTCCTCTAAATATCATGTAAATAAGAAATACAAGAGATCAAATTGGTGACATTCGACAAATTGAATACATCTTGTGAAGTACATTCTGTATTTTCTAGTTTTCTTTCTGAGATCAGTCTGAAGATGTTCCGGAATCGAACCATGGGCAAATAAAAATTGTTTGAATGTATTTCAGGTATAAGTTCTAACGTTTTTCCCTTAACTANCGGAATCGAACCATGGGCAAATAAAAATTGTTTGAATGTATTTCAGGTATAAGTTCTAACGTTTTTCCCTTAACTAGCATAGGAGTGCAAGGCGGGAATCAAGTATTGAGTCAACAATAACTTATAAATTTAATATTTACTGCTGTTGCTTTCACGGGTGAATTTTCAAAATTTCTGTGGAATCACACCTATAGTCTAATGAATTGATTTTTCTAAGAATCATTCCACTCATTAAAGCTGTTTAACGGTATCAAGAAGATACTCCAAAATAAAGTATTTGCTTCAGAGGAGAACTGTCAAATATTGAACTGTATGTGGTGCCCGATAGATCAAGAACAGTTCGGTATTTTAAGGGAGAGGTTTGGACGCCATCTTTAATTTATATATTTTTTTGCCATTGGGAATTATTAAAAAAAATGAGACTTTGTAGGGCATAGAAGATTATTTAAATGGTTTAAGTGACATTTAAAGTTTGTTTTCTTATTTATCTGCGGCTTCTATAGTCATTCGCAGAGGGTAATAAATAATTAATTCCCATTTATTCTATTGATATTATATTTCTTGTTAAAAAAGTAATTTCAGTTACAAATACTGAATAAAAGTTGTGGCCCAAAAACTGGTAACACCGATATGATTTTTTTCTAATTTCTGAATTCGAGATTATAAACCGTCTTCTGGATTAGTGCTTGATGACAACACTTCGAGTAAATGTGTGGGAAAAAGCCTTTTGCAATGAATCACAGACACTTAATTCCCTGCAAATTTTATGGAAATATTATATTTGGTACAGATGTTCACTTAACACATAGAAACTCATTCCAGACTTTCAAAGATGTAGGGAATATACGAAAAGTACAAAAAACGAAGTTTCTGATACATCTTATGTAATACTACTTTTATGGTAAAACGCTGTTTAAGAAATTCGAATACAATAAAAAAAAAGTAGTAGTTATAAGAAATGTTATAGATGTAAGATATTTCCCGTAGTAGAATGTTCTATGGAGAGAATGTTTCTGACAATATGTGAATGTGGAGCATGGAGCGTGTAAATGATCTCGTGTGAGGCTAATGTTGGATAGTGCGTCATTGACCTCAATCTGTGGTGATGTTGACCTTAACATTATGTTGATCTTGGGGTAGCCTGTATGCTGAAAATGAATAAAATATAGGCAAAACTTAAAAAGAAAGGAAGTTATCAATAAAATAACTACTTCGAACTGTAAAATTTTAAATATAAAATGAACGTCCATAAAAACAAAATTTTTATAATAAAAACATAAAAAACAAAAACAATCAAAAAACATTGAAAAATATTCTACGAAAATGAGATTATGACAAACCTCAAAAAGTTAACCAACTATTTTGTGTTTCGGAATTAGTCGTTAATAGAATGCATAAATATTTTAAGTAACAAATAATACAATTCTTAATAATAGTTTGCAATTGTGGAATATAGGAAATAGTTTGAAAGGTAAAAATATTCTTAATAAAATTTTTGTAAAAATATTATTACAGTTCAGTATTATTTTTATTATTACAGGAAACGTAATCACATATTTGATATACATTTGTCTTCGTTTCAAATACAAACCGTAAGATATTCCAGATGATTATAACTATATATGAAAAGTTATGTTTTCATACAATTCGGATGTCATTCGCCAAGAAACAGTTACCGTACATCGAAACATTTGGGAGCAATTATACACTTTAAATAACGGTCATAAAATATTTATTTATAAAGAGGTGATGCCTGCATTTTGTTTCTATAGCACACTGCGCTATACCGCCTGGTATGTACATTTTCCCGGGTAGTTTATTTGTTTTGCTGTGAAAATATATTTTACCGACTGCCAGACAATTTACTTTGGCGCCTTACTTGAGAGCTGGTCGTATTTTGTTAACTCTCTCCTTTGGTTTGTCTGAGATAGTAAAAATTCATGTAATTTTACACATAATGTTTGTGCCCACAAACATTGCAACTTGGTGAGAGGGTGAAGACAACTAACATAATTCTGATAATTTACCGCATAACGGAAGATAATAAAACTAGAACAGAGTTTAAAAATAGCACTACACCATTTTTGTTTAGATTGCACACATTGTCCTGTATTTAAAGCCAATGCAGAAGTTTAAGCACACCTACTGGTTGCTAGTAATTTCAGATATATATTAGCAGGTTTATCTATATTGACGTGCAGTAGAATAACAATGACCTAGTTGGCTGCTGCAAAATGTACTCAACCTCATAAAAATATTCACTCACTGCGGGAGTAAATTTTTAAGGATAGATTTGGAATTAAGATGACCATGTTTTTATAAGAGAAATGCTCTGTTAGTTTTAATTGACCAAAAACTGATTTTTTTTATAATATAGTACCGTTGTAATAACATATATATCACAAAATTGTGGTTTCCGACCTATTTATATCATGTTTTCTTACATTTGTGTTGTTAAACTATACTCTAGAATTCTGCGTATTTTTTAACAAATTCTATGTGTTAAGAGTGTTTCCACTAATATCAGCATAATTTTACTCCTACAATGTTCTTGTGCATTTTTGATTTATACCTTCCATGGGAAACCGGTGACCGCAATGGGAAATTCCCACTGCCTGAGGTTTGACAGAAGTTCAGAAAGAGCGCCGTGTATGTTGGATGGGCGTCCAGATGCTGAAGATAAATACCGCGCCGCACTGAAGTGAACATCACGGTAGTAAAATGTGACATTTTTGAGTTCTAAAAATGGATGGAATTCCTGGAGGTATGGTGCATATTTGATTGCCATAATTTGTTTTAAATTAATATTTAATGTTTTCTAATTTTATCTTTAAGCAACTACTTGGTAAAAATAATGAAAATTGTATCGTTTTTTACCTAGGCTTTTATTTTGGCATTCCACATTGTTCTACCTATCTGTCGTGTGCGTTGAAGTTATTATTTTGGATAATACAGATTCACAATACCTAGCTGCTAATATGTGCTACACTTTAAGTAGTGTCATTTTATCGTACATCGCTGTCTTGAAAACATTTCATTCCAGTATCAGGCGAAGAAGAACTGACATATACTAGGAAGGAGCTGTTCCTGATGCCGAAGGGATCCTTAACTACAGATGTGAGTACAAGTCTGTAACACCTACAGGACCTTTGTCAGAGCTAACGAAATCACGAAATGAAATTGTTATATTGAAAAATCTGATGCCTTCATCTCCGTAGGCCATAAGACTGCAGTTTCTCCATAAGCGTTATATAGAGAAAAACTATATAGAGCAGCAAATTGAATCCCTTGTCTCGCTGAGTGTAACAGTACACGGGGAGAAGATTTATGTTACATACAAGATGTTGTATACCATTATTGATTGTAAGGTGTGTGTGGATCAGCGTCCAAGAATTTTAACGACGTTGAAACGGCACTACAGAGAGAAATAAACGTATTCCATCTGGGATTTGGTGTGTCTACATTGCATATGTGGATTAGCATATTTTAATGTAGTTTGAATTTGTCATACAAGCTGACAATTAGAAAGTGGCAAGCACTTTCCAAGAAAAAAAACAATTATCAGTGACCAAAAAAAATTATTAAAGATAAATTGAATTGTTAGTTAGGGCTGATTGTCGACCGTACGAAGCCTAGATACGGAAGTACAAATTATGGCAATCCTGCTTGGCGTAGGTGTTTTTTTCCTAGTCTACTGTATTGCTAAGCATTAAGTGAATGTCTGAGGATCTGAATGCGTCTCGTGACTAAGCCTCTTACATCTAAAAGGAAGAGAATTCGTGCAAAGGAGGCTTGCAGAGAGGGATTGGGGAGGCATGGCCGCCGTTTGGGCCGTGACTGCCTCGCTAATGTGTACCTGTGGCTGAGGCTATATCTAAGAAGAGGGCGAGGAAGAACCGGCCATATGCACCGTAAAAACCCCTCCCGACAAGAAACAAGTTCAAAACTTATTCATGCATTTCTGAAAATTCTATGGGAAACAGCTGGTGTGGAGTTCATGCTCTTTAATGTGACGTGGAAAATCTAGAAGAGAGTAAGCGGGTCTTGTGGAAGCATGATGCTCTTTATTAATTATGTAATTATTCTCATTGGTCAGTACGACCAGAAATGTGAAATAAATTAAAATCGTTAGTTCTTTCCTTCCTTGTATCGCTAAGTTTCGTTTATATAGATATTAGTAGTATAAATATATCTGAAAATGCCTGGGTGAGAGAAGAATGATGGCTACCTCTCCCATGATCGTCAGCTCAAGTGGTGTTTGCCGGAGATAAGTAAAACTTAGTATGTGATGTTAAAGTAATGGCCTTCAGCTATTTGTTAAATTAAACGTATCATCTTTAAATGCCACGATGCATGAGGTTTATAACTCAGTTGCGAATATTTTATTAAAGATCTTTAAAAGAGAGATATGCTTGATATTCGTTGCATTTTAAATGGCGTCTCGGCGATAACTATTTATATTTAGCAACGGACGAGTTTTTTAAATGTAAAATGTTCAGATTATATTTTTGAAATAAAATCTTGTACAAAAGGGTTAAAAAATATATGAGACTATATTTCTTCTACAAACTAAGTATATTTGATTGTTTTCTACGGCAGAGATTCGCATAACTCTACACAAATCAGTATTTTCTTTCTTTCTGTGCATTTTTATTGATATTAGCTATTTATGGTAAATTGANAACGTATCATCTTTAAATGCCACGATGCATGAGGTTTATAACTCAGTTGCGAATATTTTATTAAAGATCTTTAAAAGAGAGATATGCTTGATATTCGTTGCATTTTAAATGGCGTCTCGGCGATAACTATTTATATTTAGCAACGGACGAGTTTTTTAAATGTAAAATGTTCAGATTATATTTTTGAAATAAACTCTTGTACAAAAGGGTTAAAAAATATATGAGACTATATTTCTTCTACAAACTAAGTATATTTGATTGTTTTCTANACTCTTGTACAAAAGGGTTAAAAAATATATGAGACTATATTTCTTCTACAAACTAAGTATATTTGATTGTTTTCTCCCGCATAGATTCGCATAACTCTACACAAATCAGTATTTTCTTTCTTTCTGTGCATTTTTTATGATATTAGCTATTTATGGTAAATTGAAGTCCCACTGTATCTGTTGGGGTTGGCATGGAGCTACAATTTTTACTATTTGTTTTCTATTATTTGTGTTTTTTGTGGGAGGGGGAGGGGCAATTGCCGCTTATCCGCCTGATCCACTGTAACTGACTTGGGGCATCGAATACTGTTTCACTGCTCTGAGGATTAAGTAGCTCGTTTTCCTAAGAGTGTCGAATACGCTTGCTTCTCTGATAACCTATAGGCTCTCGCATCGAGGAGCCTCGAATCCACTTTCCACATTTAAGGACTCGATCAATGACATTTTTTTATTTGTTGTTGAAAATTCTTGATGAATAAAGTGATTTAAAAAAAATAATATTTGAAGTGATTCTTGTGGTGAAACAACTAATTTTGTGTATAACATGGCCGTCCCAGGCCGCCGCATCGTGAACTCCGCCTGTGACTTTTAGCAAGCCAATCCTGAATCCTACTCCTAGAATACTGCTCCAGCTATCTCTTATTGCCACTACTGGATGGTATTGTGATACTGCAGTGTAGTTATTCTATAACCACCACCTTGTGGCGCCCAGTTTCGGAATTTTTTATTTTAGTGAGTTGTGTTTGAAACATTTCACTGGTGAGGACTTTTTCTTTCAGCATTGCTNAGTTTCTGAATTTTTTATTTTAGTGAGTAGTGTTTGAAACATTTCACTGGTGAGGACTTTTTCTTTCAGCATTGCTAAAAGGTTTTATGTAAACTCACTTGCTTGCGAAATCCGAGTTTCAAGTCACAACAGCTCATTTCTGATATAACTTGTCCAGTAGTTACTCCCGCTATTGTGATATAAGATCTTCTTGAACCAGTATGTTAGTTTTATTGTGTTCGGTGGCGTTAGTAAAGTAGTATCAATTTGTTCCTGGTGTATCTCAGTAAGAAAGTTCTTCCAAGACATGCTCTGNTCGGTGGCGTTAGTAAAGTAGTATCAATTTGTTCCTGGTGTATCTCAGTAAGAAAGTTCTTCCAAGACATGCTCTAGAATCCCCAGCTCACACTCCTTAGTTACGGTATGCAACTTCTGGAGCCCTAACTTATGTGTCTCAGTACATCTCAANGAATCCCCAGCTCACACTCCTTAGTTACGGTATGCAACTTCTGGAGCCCTAACTTATGTGTCTCAGTACATCTCAAAACCTTATTTTTTTTATAACTCCTCAGAAAGCAAGTTCCCCTCCTGCTATAAAACATTTAGAAGAAAGCCTGTAGAAGCTATTAGTCTGACGTACTGATGCACCGACACTTAGAGCTGCTGCTATGTAANACATTTAGAAGAAAGCCTGTAGAAGCTATTAGTCTGACGTACTGATGCACCGACACTTAGAGCTGCTGCTATGTAAAATGTTTAGTATTATTATGATTTAATTTGTGGAATGCGTAAGAGTGTGTATGGTGTGGCGCAGTTCTTGTATTGATTCGTAGTACTACACAAGTATTTTACAAAGTACGCATTAAGTGCTTGAGTAAATAGGAATGAATTGATCAAATTATTTTNTATTTTACAAAGTACGCATTAAGTGCTTGAGTAAATAGGAATGAATTGATCAAATTATTTTCTCTGTTAACTAATCGACGGTTCTGGTTGAAAGTTATTTGTGCTTGTGTTAACTATAAAAGGAAACGATTTCAAAAATCTCTCATATTTCGTTGGAATCTGTCTCGTCTATAGTAGTGTTCATGTGAGAAGATGAGAGGCAATGTATTTTACAGGGGGTGGCTGTGCGGCTGTGGGTNTCTCGTCTATAGTAGTGTTCATGTGAGAAGATGAGAGGCAATGTATTTTACAGGGGGTGGCTGTGCGGCTGTGGGTTTGACGGTCTTCGGCTCAACTCGGAACTACTCGGTGGCCTTCGACTCGACTCGTATGTGCTCGGCTGTCATCGAATTGGGATTACCGATCGGACCCGAAGGAAGGACACTAACCCTATCTCATCCATATATGCGAGCCAGTGACCATATTAAAAAAAAAATTTAATTTTAAAAACTTATTATTTTTAATTTATGCCTAAATTGTGCATAGAGAATTGCAGAACCTTGTAGAAGTTTCGAATTCAGTTACTTCATTCCTGATCTCCGCTCTTCAAGTCCAATTCTCACACAATGTAAGAATTTGCAATTTTTTTATTTTCTCGACTGTTATGTAGGCAAAGGTAAGCTACTCGGATATTTAAAAAGTGAAATTATGATATTTTTATGTGACCAAACCGCACCTATCATTCCAGTCGTCCAAGTCATGTTATAGTAATGGTATGTATTAGCATCTACCAACATTCTTATAGGCATAGTTGGTCTTAAGACTTGGAAGGTACTAGACCAGCCCAAGTAACAGTCAGTCTTAAATTCCGAGCACTTCTTGGCTATCAATCTGCCATTCCACCAATCTTTCCATCTATCTCCCAAACTTTTCATCAATGACTCAATCAATCTCTCCATCAGGCTCTTAATCTTCCACCAATCTTTCGATCAATCTCTCGATCTTCCCACCAATCTGACAATTTTTACAACAATATTTCGATAAATCTCTAATATTTAATTCAATCTTCCAATCTTTCCATCTTTCAGGTTTTAAGGTTTTGATAATAGGTTCCTTTTCTGACGTTGCATTAAGAGGTGTGTTTGAATTATGGTTGGTTGGTCTGGTCAGTACACGCGGGTGTTTGGCCAGGACATTTAGTTGGCTTCTAGTATGCTCAAATGGAAAGAATGATTCAGATATTTATCTAAAGATTGTAATATTGTCTGGAAAGCTTGGGAGTTTAATTGAAAGATTATTTGAAGATTGGACCTAAGTTTGAAAGATTTATCGAAAGACTGGACAAAAGATTGAAGAAACATTAATCTTAAGATTAATCAAAATATTGAAAAAATAATCTAAATTTTGGAATAAATATGGAAATATCGATGGAAATCTTGAAAAATTGGACGAAAGATTGAAAGAATGATCGAAGGATTGCATTATTGATGAAAAGACTGAATGGAGGATTGCGAGATCAATCAAAAGATTGATGGAAATATTGGAAAATTGGTGGAAACGCTTATAGAATTACTGATGGAAAGATTGGAATATTGATGGAAAGACTGGTGGAATGGTCGATTAATGTCCAAGAAGATTGTGGAATATAAGACTACCACCCGAGCTGGCCTCGTAATATTCCAAGTCGTAAGGGCAAAGCACTATTGGTTCTTAAATAATAACCAAATATGTCTATAAATGTTGGTAGATCCTTAGTCATACCATTATCATAACATGACTTGGGTAGGTGGTCTCTACTCGTATAATGTGCTTGGTTTGGTCACATGCACATACCATAGTTACATTATTAAAAAACTGAGTAGCATAATAAGGCCTACATAAGAGTTAAGGCAATAAATAATCTGCACATTCTAAAATTGTGTAATATTTGAGCGTTGTTAAGAGACGAGGTCGGAAACATCGTAACTTCATGAGATACACGTGCAGTGTTTCGCAATACTCTAGGTACCATTTTTAATTACAAATTTAACAATAATTGAAACTGTTTTTCTAATTTTTTAAATTGGATAGCAGTGTTGGATGGGTATGTATATAAGATGAGTGGTTGAAACTGCTAAGCACCTTCGGATACGATCGGCAATTCCGAGTCGAAGACTTCGGAGCACATCCGAGTGGAACCCAAGACTGCCGAGCAGTTCCGAGTTTTACTGAAGATCGTCAGCCGAACAGCCACTCTATTTAAAATACATTGTACTCAACTTCTCTTATCATTCCACTGTAAAATATATTCTCATAAAAAATATACTGAATTCTTTATAGAAACGTTAAAGTGACATCACACGATAGAATTACAATGCGTATAATAGTTTTTTACGTCAACACTTCCTGCTGCTATGCGTCAGTTTTACCACACTTTCGGCACGTCAACGTATTTGGCCACTCAAAAATATTTATATTTCGTTAATTACTTGAAGAAAATATAATCTGGCATTTTAAGATGAACCTTGTCGGTAATTCTTTGAAGTTCCATTATACTTCACTTTAGTTTACGAAGTGCGCACAGAAGACACGTGGTCATAAGAAATAGAAGAGAAAATCGCACTGCGTTTGTAAGAATTCTTTACCTAGTAGTGTTCGAAAATTTAAATAAGATTACAAAGAAAAATTAAAAAAAAAAAAAAACAATACTTTCAAAAATGAAAATAATGCATAAATAATACATTTTAAATATAAACAATACTCCAAGATAGCAAATAAAAACGATAGTAATCGCCCCAAAATTAAATTTGAACAACAGTTTAAATGATTTAAAGGTTTTAAAATTATTCAATTTAAGCCTTTGGCTTATAAACGTTTACGTCTGCTTGTGTGTGCTGTACTAGCACGTGATCACCAGTCTCCGTCGTGGCCATTGGAGTACAAAATAAACAGTGAGAAATTGGAAGTGGGTGCTGTCCATGAAACACGGTTATTTGAATGTGCCAGCAATGACCGACTACGGCTGTAGGCTGTATTATAAATGATCTCGGCCTCGGAAGAGTGAGTTGACGACCTAGTTAGTTAACACTATCTTCACGAGAACATACGTGACAAGTAGAGTGGGGGTTATTGAAACCTGCCGCGTCACTGCGCGCACGCCTCTTCTGCTTGCAAATCGATGGCTTCACTCTCACGAGGTAAGCACTTATTCTTACTGTTTTCGGCTTACCTTTCTCGTTATGATAGGATAGTGAGTAAGTGTGGTTTTATGTATGTACGAAGGTATGTATGCTAATGCCTATGCATCTATGTATTAATTTGCATGTGTATGTGTGTATATGTCCTCGAGTGTGCAACTGGCGGGAGCTACCCCATCGCTGGCCGGCAACAAAGCTCGCACTCGCCCGGTGCTCCATAATGCTCACTCAGGTATCGTCACGATGTAGACTCAGGGCACTCACCTCTCTTTGTATAACAACTGCAGCTCCTAGACACGGATACAACATGACACTCCCTCCCGACTGACATGCGGGCCTCACCTTGCTGACCTCCTTTCCAGACAGACACTGGACGACTCACTCTCCCGGTGCTCCATATAACTCGCTCAGGTATCGTCACGATGTAGACTCAGGGCACTCGCCTCTCTTNCGACAGTGAGGTCTCTAGATAACACGTATAAGTGGACAAACCACACGAATCCTCAAACAGTTAACATACAGTATATGAGTGAGATATAACAAATAGACGTCCACAGTGGTTGTTATATGTTGTAAATGCTTTAGCTTGGCTGATCTGTTTAGCTCGAAGTTTCCTTGAAAACCCGATACCTACCCTTGGCCTGCTTGCACGGTGGATAATTCAAGAAGAGATAACTATTTTCAACAAAACATTTGCTCTGTTGAATATCAGACTGAATTCATTAATCACATACTGTGTTAAGTAACAAATCATGTTCACTCCAAACTTGCATTTTTTCTTGACTACGCATTATTGCCTGTACTGTTTAACAAGACTGGTACTTAATAATTCAGACCTAATCGCTTTAGAAAGTTGTATAAGAAGCCGGAGAGTCTGCCGAGAGGGGAAAATAATTATGTAAATACACAAAAAAGGAACATTTTTGCTGAATGAAAAACCATGTTTGTGAAAAATACAACACTTTAAATAAGCGGTTAGCATGTAAGTAAATTTACTAAGCATATCACTAATAATTTTACACACTATTAGTTTCTGAGCAATGCCACTGTAATACTTGTTGTAAATTTTCAAGGAACTGCAGTAGGAGATACTAATCACAATCGTATCGAATCAAAAAGATCTTGGATGTGTTACTGGGCAGTCATCTACTAGGCTTTTACCCTCAATTCACAGTTGATGGTCGTTACCTGCTGTATGAGAATGACGGACTAGTTCTCGAGAGACCATATCCCAGGCATATTCAGTAGATTACATATCGGGCGAACATGTTGGCCAGGGAAGAAGCAGTATCTGCCTTGCTTCTAAGATGGCCAAGACCTTTCTGACTACATGTGGTCGGGTATTATCTTGTTGCAGTATGGCACCAGGAGTGTGCTGAAGGACGGGCATGACTTTTAACTTCAAAACTTCCTTGACATAGGAGTTGCCGCTGATAATTCCCTCAAATCGTAGGAGTCGAGATGAAATATGATGCCCGATTACTCCACAAACCAACACCCCCATCTTTTGTGCGGTATGACACTGGACAATGCTTTCTGGAAGATGGTGCTCACCCTAATTGTGTTGAGTGAATTTCCGGCACTTATTCTAAACCAAGTTGAAATAGGACTCCTCCGAAAGCATAAGTTGCCACTTTTCACAGCATTGGATGCATTCGTGGGCTTATTGTAGCCTGAGACGTTATTAGTTCAGACTAAAGATAAATTTCCACAATGGAATGTATACACACTGTTCTTTGTGAAGCAAATGCCGTCGAACCATGGAAGAATACCTCTTGTAGTGTTCACTAGCACTAGCACTCGAGACGAAACTGAACATTTCGTCACTGCCAAGCGGTTACGGTAGTTGTCATCGCGTGATGTCGTCACANGTTCTGCTAGCACTCGAGACGAAACTGAACATTTCGTCACTGCCAAGCGGTTACGGTAGTTGTCATCGCGTGATGTCGTCACATTTCGTGGTCCAGTTACAAGTTTTCGACTCGTCCTGTTTTCTTCAGTGGTAATCTGCGTTCAAATGGGCATTGATGACTTCATAGAAGTTTAACAACTCGTTAAAACATTAATAATTAATTAAATCATATCAAATGGGCTCCTGCTTTCACATCTAGAAGCTTACCTAATTTGAATAAAATGTGGACATAAGAGGTAAGGCAACTTTAGTTGTTGTTATTCCGAAAGCTGTTATTTTGTAATTTTTATCCATATTTAAACACAGGAAAGTACAGAAAAACCAACAATTAACAATAAAACCGTTAAAGAAAGTTTACTATAAAGTGGGTATACTTAGCTTACTCTAGCACCAACTGATGCACTGCAGATAGCTACATTTCAAATTATATAACCTTCGGGCCTTCTGAACTCCTAGGGTTTCTGTATACATATATCTTCCCTGGCGGGCAGGTAATATCGATGCAAAGAGGGATTAGCTCACATGGATGCATAATCGATTTCTTCTAATGTCCAAATACTGGGCACAAGTTGGCTACGACGTGCAGTCTCTTATAATTAGAGGTACGTTATGATTGCCCTTCAAAGTCATTCATTCACCGAAACCGAAACACCAAAACATTTCACTTGTCAAGGAATAATAACTTAAATTGTGTACCGTTTGGGAAGNAAACACCAAAACATTTCACTTGTCAAGGAATAATAACTTAAATTGTGTACCGTTTGGGAAGGAATTGTAGTAAATTAGCAATTTCCATTTTCAGTTAAGTACTTTATTTCTAACTATCTACATTTGATAACATACAATACGTGTATAGGTTTCTCCTTTTCTACGTACTGTCTGAGTAATAACATTTTTAAATAATTTGTCCTTGGAATAATATCGTTGTAAAGCACAAATCACAATTCACCATAAACCTTGAGTCCCATAAATCAATTCTTTGCACTATACACAATACATTGCCATTATTTTAATTGCCATGTATTAATATTCTGGAAAATGAGATTATGTGAACGAATGTAAATATTAAAGAAATATAAGTTTCATTATGCCTTTATTTTNTAATATTCTGGAAAATGAGATTATGTGAACGAATGTAAATATTAAAGAAATATAAGTTTCATTATGCCTTTATTTTACACAAATAATCATCATTAAGTATTCTTTATTTCGATTTCAGATCCAGACACAATTATGATTCTTCTGATAGCAGTTTTCGTCCTGGTGGGTATAATGTCTCCAGCAGTATGTTCTGGCTCCTGCTTCCTGGACGGCAAGGCATTCGACTTAGTGATAGTTGGTGCAGGGTCGGCAGGATGCATGCTGGCGACTCGGCTGACGGAAGTCCCCACATGGAGAGTGCTACTACTGGAGGCTGGTGGAGAGGAACCACNTAATATTCTGGAAAATGAGATTATGTGAACGAATGTAAATATTAAAGAAATATAAGTTTCATTATGCCTTTATTTAACACAAATAATCATCATTAAGTATTCTTTATTTCGATTTCAGATCCAGACACAATGACGCCGCTTCTGATAGCAGTTTTCGTTCTGGTGGGTATAATGTCTCCAGCAGTATGTTCTGGCTCCTGCTTCCTGGACGGCAAGGCATTCGACTTAGTGATAGTTGGTGCAGGGTCGGCAGGATGCGTGCTGGCGACTCGGCTGACGGAAGTCCCCACATGGAGAGTGCTACTACTGGAGGCTGGTGGAGAGGAACCAACCATCACCCAGGTGCCTGCATTCTTCCCGTACCTACAAGTGCCGAACTCACCACTGCACTGGTCCTACAGCAGCGAGCCATCGCCCTGGGCATGCGGTGGTCGGTCCTGCACCTGGTACTCTGGACGAGGTCTCGGTGGTTCCAGCAGCATCAACGGCATGATGTACATCCGTGGCAATCCACATGACTATGACGAGTGGGCGGCGGAAGGTAACACTGGCTGGAGCTACAAGGATGTGCTGCCGTACTTCCTCAAGTCTGAGGACGCCCGCGACCTAGAAGAAAACCAAACCACCTACCACAGACAGGGTGGCTACCTCGGTGTGGAGAAGCCTGGCTACATAGACAGCCGTCTCTGGATCCTCGTTAACAGCTTCCGAGAGCTGGGGTTTGAAGAAAGAGACCCTAACTCAGGCAAGCAGGAGGGTGTTTCACTCGCTCGACTGACCACGAAGAACGGCGAGCGCCAGAGCACCAACACCGCATTCCTGAAGGCCGCACGCCAGCTTCGTCCAAACCTCCGTGTGCTCACAAATGCCAGGGTGACCCGAGTTTTGGTGGACCCAGTAATACCTCGGGCGTATGGAGTGGAGTTCTTTATGGATGACGACAAGGAGGAGAGTTTCAGCATAAACGCCAGCAAAGAAGTTATACTGAGTGCTGGTAGCATCCACTCTCCTCAGCTGCTGCAGCTTTCTGGTATTGGCCCACAAGAATTTCTGGAACCACTAAATATTCCGGTGATCAAAAACCTCAGTGTCGGTTACAACTACCAGGACCACGTCTCATCTTTGGGTGTTGCCTACACTATCAAAAATACACGTGCGCCAGGAAACATAAATACAGTATTCCAAGATTACGAATGCTACTTGCAAAGTAGAAAAGGACCGTTGACATACATCGGACTTATGGGTGTAATGGCCTTTGCTGGATCTAACAATAAGAAATTTCCAGACCTTCAATTCTTAAATATTATCACATTTGATGACTAGCATTTAAGGCCACTTCCATATTACACTGACATAAAAATGATGCCAATTTTGTTGCGGCCTCAAAGTAGAGGTTATGTCAAGGTCGTGTCGAAAGATTCTCTGGAAAAACCTGTAGTTCGACCTAACTTTTTATGACAAGAAGCGGAGAGGAGAAGTTTGGCTGAAGGTCATAGGTTGATGGCGAGTCTCGGAGAGACGGAGTGTTTCAAGGAATTAGGCCTCGAGCTGAACCTGTCTGTTGTTAGCAAGTGTGTTTGGGCGAAGTTCAACACGACTGCCTTCTGGGAGTGCTGCATCGTGAACTACAGTTCACCTGCATACCACCATGTGGGCACGTGCCGCATGGGGCCCACTGCTGATCATGGGGCGGTGGTGGACCCCCAGCTCCGAGTGCATGGTGTTGATGGGCTCCGCGTCGTCGACGGATCCATCATGCCAACCATAGTGCGTGGCAACACCAATGAGCCTATTATCATGATCGCCGAGAAAGCCGCCGACTTGATCAAGCAGTTTTATAACAGCACCGACACGAATGTTCACTAGACAATATTTTATTCCTTTCATCCGAGCACCTCTTACAAAAAAACATGTCTAACACTTTACCAATTAGTCACAGTAGTTTGTAATTTATTATACAAGTTACACGTATAAAAGTGTTTCGTAAAGATTGTAANATGCGCCTATTATCATGATCGCCGAGAAAGCCGCCGACTTGATCAAGCAGTTTTATAACAGCACCGACACGAATGTTCACTAGACAATATTTTATTCCTTTCATCCGAGCACCTCTTACAAAAAAACATGTCTAACCCTTTACCAATTAGTCACAGTAGTTTGTAATTTATTATACAAGTTACACGTATAAAAGTGTTTCGTAAAGATTGTAACTGAAATAATACCACAACTACGACAGTTTATCTTATGCCATAAAGATAACCCAGTTTCAGACGATACGAGAACTAATCTTATAAGACATTCACTATTTACTGAATTTATGAAATCTAAATTTGATAAATAATTATGTGCCCATTAAGCTGCCGTCTAGTTTGGGGTTTGTTTGTGTCGGGGAGAAAAAGCGGCAAGACTGACGTTTATACCCGTTTCACTTCCAAAATCGGTTTCTTGCAATACACACATGTAGCCATGAAGAAAACATTGCCTTCAATTTTTTTCAAGTGAAAACACAAAATGTTTTATTAACATATATACATGTTATATCAGTGGTGATTCTTAGAATTTACATACTTTTTTTGCATCTAAAATTTATTTACAAAATATTTCAACTGAAAATTTTACGTTTTTTTTTTGTACCTGTTAAACAGACAAGGTATTTGAAATAAGATCAACTTGATATATGCATATTATTTTATTCTTNTTTTTTTTTGTACCTGTTAAACAGACAAGGTATTTGAAATAAGATCAACTTGATATATGCATATTATTTTATTCTTGGCATCCCTGAAATGGGGCGAGGATATTTAAAACCGAGAGCGCATCTAATTACGAATGAAAGTAGACATTATCGCCTATTTTGACAAAGACATCACAGGCCTATAGTAATATATCCCGTAAATAAAAAATCTGTCAACGAGTCTGAAATATTTAATTTTTAATTGAGTTTTGTCTGCCTTATTACTAGTCCAATGTCATGTCATTTCTTCAAGTATTAGGGCATCCACAGCTACAATATTATCATATCCAAGGCAGCAATGAAATAAATACCATTTGAAAAAGTAGTCTATAACATAAAGTGATGAATATTGTAGCAGCGAAACCGCATGTCGAATATATAATCTAATTAAATAAATATAGGGACATGCATTTTTAATATAACTGCAAACCAAGAACAACATATGACCAAAAAAATATTTTTCTCTATAAAACTTTGACCAGAAATCATGGGCTGAACTCCGGGGGTGATTGATTCCTTACGAAAATTTAGGTGATGTATATATTGACAAACACTATGGGGTGTTGACTGAGGAAAGTAAGAGGCATTGAAAATCAAAAGTTAAAACGCATGTATGTAAAAAAACCAATTACTTAATATGGAATGACAAAATTCGGAATCGTGTTTCAAGACATGGAGATTGTAAATCTGTTAGAATATGGTTGGTAAATCGTCACTCTCTTATTCTTAAGTAGGGGTAGTCGACCTACGTTCGCTGGTAACTCATCATGGCGAAATGAAGACAAAACGTCCTCTTGTCCGAACTCGCTCCGGTAAAACGTCTTCTAGTAAAGGCGAAGGTGCGGTGTAGCCCTGCGATAGTAAGAAACACATCTGCCACCCGCGCTACGCTATGTAGATGTATGTAGAGGTTATAGCAAAGTATGTGCGGACTACAGGAGGGTGTCTATCTTCACCAGCACCAGAGCATGTTGTATCAACGTCATGTCTATCTAGGACACTAAGCACGTAGGGTAGGTCAGTGGCTACTCAGCACTATCATCACCTGATGAGGCAGTCTGCTGCGGCATAACTTACCGCTCCTCCAGTCTCACAACCCGCGACCTTTACTGCAATGAAGGAGCATGTGTATACTCCTTGAGTAACTACTTAGAGCAGGAGTGACGCTGCATAGGGCAGCTGCTCTAATATACTGTACTCACACAGAAAAATATTTAGATTTGTGGAATGAGACAAAGTTTTTTTTGACGCAACCAAATTAATTGATTGTATATGGGGAATTAAATATTATGTTGTTAAAACCATATTTTTTTGTTGTTCTTATTAGGCTGTCCCAAACAAAAACATGGGGGGTGCAACTAAAGATTTATTTCCCTCTATGTACATTACACAGTTAAGGTTAATACAAAAAAAATGGAAGCTTGACCGATTATCGAAACTAGAACGTTTGAGCCCGAACGCTATGCTCTAAAACCTCATTTAAAGAGACTACTGATTAAATATGAATACGTATAGTACAAACATTTCTAATCCTGTACAACGTGCNATGCGCGGACTACTGGAGGGTGTCTATCTTCACCAGCACCAAGGCATGTTGTATCAACGTCATGTCTATCTAGGACACTAAGCACGTAGGGTAGGTCAGTGGCTACTCAGCACTATCATCACCAAGAGCTGCTGAGGCAGTCTGCTGCTGCATAACTTACCGCTCCTCCAGTCTCACAACCCGCGCTACACTATGTAGATGTATGTAGAGGTTATAGCAAAGTATGCGCGGACTACTGGAGGGTGTCTATCTTCACCAGCACCAGAGCATGTTGTATCAACGTCATGTCTCTCTAGGACACTAAGCACGTAGGGTAGGTCAGTGGCTACTCAGCACTATCATCACCAAGAGCTGCTGAGGCAGTCTGCTGCGGCATAACTTACCGCTCCTCCAGTCTCACAACCCGCGACCTTTACTGCAATGAAGGAGCATGTGCATACTCTTTGAGTAACTACTTAGAGCAGGAGCGACACTGCATAGGGCAGCTGCTCTAATATACTGTACAGACGGAGAAATAATATTTTTATTTGTGGAAAGATGCAAAGTTTTTTTTTTTGGCGCAAACAAATTAATTGATTGTATATGGGAAATTAAATATTGTGTTGTTAAAAACATGATTATTTTTGTTGTCTTATTTGGCTGTCCCAAACAAAAATATGGTGGGTGCAACTAAAGATTTGTTTCCCTCTATGTACATTACACAGTTAAGGTAAATACAAAAAAAAAATGGAAGCTTGACCGAGTATCGAAACTAGAACGTTTGCGCCCGAACGCTATGCTCTAAAAACCTCATTTAAAGAGACTACCGATTAAATATGAATACGTATAATACAAACATTTCTAATCCTGTACAACGTGCGCGTGTAAATATTTTAAAATTTAAAGCTTTATTTTATATCTTACTCTTGAAAATTTTAATAGGATGTTTATACTATTATTAAATATTATAAATGCACTAAGAACCAGTGCTACTATCCCAATTGTCAAAAAATACGAACTAAATCTCGAGCCGTATTTTCAAACGCAGGTAATCAAACGAGTGGCAAAACAAATATGTAAAGTTGTTCAAAGCAAATATTTTGTTGGCAGTCCAATTTATTTTGACCCAACACAGAGGTTTTGTTAATTCAAGCGTGTATTTTCATAGACGAATGAAATTAATTTTGCTGTTTTTTAAGTTTGCTTCACTGAACAAAATCTTTTGCTTGGGCTACTAAATGTATCTTTCGTCGTATATATAATAATATTTTTTTGGCTGTAACGAATTTTATTCTCAGTGCATATTTCAGC
Organism: Clitarchus hookeri; assembly: GCA_002778355.1. NCBI lineage: Eukaryota > Metazoa > Arthropoda > Insecta > Phasmatodea > Phasmatidae > Clitarchus > Clitarchus hookeri. Next base: position 237,245 of record NQII01001824.1, read on the forward strand.
ACATGAGTCTACAATCGTGTGCAAGTAGGGTAGCAAAGTGCACTGTTCCACCCAGACACATCTCTAATACTTGTATCTATTTAATGGTTGTTACTAATAAAATGTTTAATTTATATTTTCTATTCCGTATAAATATATCTAATCACCTTCGCGTTTCTTGACTTTTGAATCACCCTGCGTTAGCTGGGATTAATTTCAATCATAGTTTATATAAATTCAACTTTTTTCATCGGTATTAGTAGTCAAAATTTATACGTTCGCTTGTCAATACATGCGCCATGATAATCTGTGGTCATCTAACACAAACATTTGAATTATGCTTACGCCTTAAAAATATTCAATACTTTCGCCAGGATTTAAACTGAGAAATCTTCGCTCCTTATACTGTATAATAATAATAAAAATAAGAGAGTTCCAGGTGGAGACCTGGTGGTCGACTGCAAAGAGCGCCAGGTTATTTAGGAGCCCTAAGCGGGGTCAATTTGTGACTGGTTGGGATGACCTTGTGACACAAAAAATTACACATTTAAATGTCCCCCTATTTTAACCGGATAATCCAGGTAATCAGTTGTGCCAAATGAACCACTGAAAGTCGTTATCCTCCACAAGAATCAGTGTCTCTGGAGAGTGGAATTTATTGCATATAAAGACAGTTTCTATTTTCTAATGGATGTGAGTATTTCCCCAAGACCTCAATTTCAGACACCATTGCATTTCTTTGTTTCGCCAACTCAGAGTCTTATTTCACGTCCCGTTCCAAGGATGACAGTCCCCACAGGACCCTATAAGTGATTGCCATCACTCCGGTGAATTCCACCTAGTCACCGTATGAGTCATTGAATACACCTTTGAAACAGAAAAAAAGTTATTTGAGTGTGAAATGTTACGAAATAGCTTTTAAGTAAGTTAATACCAGAAAAAGGATATGCACGTAGCTAAATAATAAGTCATTTTTAGGTAGAGCACAACAGTTTAAGATGTGGTTTATTGATCACAAGGATTATACAACAACTATTTACGGGGGAGCTTAAAAGTAATACCATGATGCTAATTAACTATATTAGGTTTTATTACGGCAAGCCACTACTATTACAATCTAATTGGAAAGTCCCCGCCTTGTTGGTGTTGCCGGAGGCTGATACTAGAAGGCGGCTAACGACGGCCGGACACACCCATCTCCGCGTCTTCTTAGTCCGCTGCCGCAGTGACAAAATACCCCGCTCCTAGTGTTACGTTGGTCTATTTCATGCGCGTTCTTTTATATTTCCTACCCCATTTTCTGGCTGGGGGACGGGTTTCTGCAAGTCTTTTGCAAGGTGTTATTGCTGTCACGCTCGTGCCCTGGTTCAATGTTTGAAGGTGTGATCACGCAGGCCGTCCAGCTAAACAACTTGTGGGAGCTGACTAGCTTAGTCGGCTGTGTGAGTGACGAGGGATTTGTCACAGGCACTGTGGAAGAAACAAAGGTTTGCTAATGTAGCAGCGGTGATTGGCCAGGCCATCTATATTGTAATTATCTCGGAAGAGTCAGACGATGACCCCGTTAGTTAACTATGACTGTCTTCACGAGAACACACATGACATAGAGAGCGCACGGCTTACTTCAGTCTGCCGCAGTACTGCACACGCGCTGTGTCGGTCTGTAAGTCAATGTCTATACTCACAGGTAAGCAGTGTTTCCGTCTTACGTTCCTTTTCACAACAGGCTGATGAGCTCGTGTGGTTTTATTCATGTGCGCGGGTATGTATGCTTGCGCATATGCATGTATGTGCTCATGTACGTAAGTATGTGTGTATGTCTACACCACACAATCGACAAATTCGTATTGTTGTAATTTCAGGTTTTTCAAAATACACATTACTATGATTTAGAGGATGCGAACTCAGAGATAGTATAAAATGTGTACGTTTTCCTGTCTAGGTATTATCTAAATAACAGTTACAATACACATGAGTTCAATCGGGGGAGCTTGAAAATATATTGAAAAGTTAAAATATTATTGTGTTTACTACTCTCGTATTGTAATAATCCACAGCACATTATGAAACATAAAGGAACGTCTTCACTTTAGTCGAGGCTACGAAGGCTGATGTGTGTAGACGTGCTATGGCGGTCGACACACACCATACGTCTACATGGTGCAGTGTCTCGGCGACTAAGACTCAGTCCGCCGCACTTCCTGCCTTCGTATCGGGCGCGTGTTGACTAACAAACGGCCACGCCTTCCAACTATTGGAGGGGATTCCTTGTGTTGTGGTTTAGCCACTCACGGATTACACTAACGTTTTCCTGCCAAGTCATTGCAATTCACTGCGAATCGGTAGAAATCATTGTTTATTCAGTGCTGGAGTCACAATATGATGCATGTAAGTCTGTAAATCCATGTCTGTGATGAGGTACGAAACAAACACTGACTAGGTGAGCATAAACTATTCGTGTCGTCTGTTACAATCTCCTAGCCACGTAAATGTTGCATATTATCTCGTACGTGGCTAACTACAATGCCATTATTTATAGCTATCTCACAAATTGTGCATTTATTTCTAAAAATAATAAACTACCAAATATTGCGAATGGTAATGCCTCATTTGTTCATCTATTCCAACGATCTGAACAATAGTTTACACACAAACCAGCATAACATGTCTTAGATGAGTTGTTTATGCAGCCAGATTATGTGATAGCACCGTCCGTAAAAAAAACTTTCAGCATACATTAATAAATTCACGGACTCTGGCAAGAAATAATGTGACAATGGCCGTGATGAAAGTCAACAAAAAAATTTAAAAAAAGTATTAATGGCATACCCTATTGCGACAAGGTGCATGTCCAGTTATGTATGAATATATGTGTCACTTCCAGCTTAAAGTCTTTCTTATTACAATTGTTTTACAACTTTCTAATTTCAGTTTGAAATAGGAATGGCTGAACGTGACCTTATTTTGTGAATCTAAGAAACAAAATTTACTAAAATAGTATATTCTTAGTCTAAAAAGTTATTTGAAGAATCATAAAATTAATCAATAATTTATATTTCAATGTATTTAATACTTATATCTCTGTAACTCAGTAATTTATTATTTTCCACATATTATTTTATAATATAGCAAATGTGTGGCTAAAATTTTCAGCTAATTATTTTGTAATGGTTTTAGTCATAAATTATATTTTATTTTGTCTTTAAGACTTACGATTAATTAAAATTGCTATAAAAATGTTTTAATATTTTTAAAATAAAGACACCACCTAGGCCACTTTATATCAACACACAGAAGATAGCAGCAAAGTAAAAACCTAATGAAAAATGCATACGTCATCAAATCGGAATGTTTAACTTCCCACTACAAGTACCTCTTGCCAAATAATTAATAAAAAATATAAACAAAATAATTTTAAATACTGTTGTCACTTTATTATAATTAGTTCAGGTTCAAATTTATGTATTTTTCAATTAAGTTGCAAAGTCTGAACTATGCTATATTATGTCCCCTGCACTCTACGGAGGTACTCCTCCTTGTCTGAAGTTAAGCGTTACTAGACACATAGACTAGCATCTCGGCTAATTCCAAAAAGCAAATTTGGATTCCATTTATAAAACTGCTTGTTTTAAAAATCGCATACAAAATGTTATTATGTTACATAATAAACTAAACACTTAATTTTTCAGCAAATTTTGCATTACTAAAGGACTTGTATTTCAGTTTAAAGATAGGAACATTATACTAAACATGGCTTCTCGAAAATTACGCTATGTTCATTTAATGAAAATTTTAACTCTTATACAGATACAAGATAACAAAAATTGAATTACATCCTGATGTGAATTATTAATAACTTGTTATGTAAACTTAATTAAAATAATTAGATTTATAAAAGATACTATTTTTCTTAATTATGTGAATACATTTCAAAGTAATCGCGTTAGTCAATTTTTTTATTACAATAGAAATAATTAATGTTCTCAAAGATGATCTCGGATGCTGACATGTGTAATAAGTTGGTGGAACGTCAGTTTAGTGCATCCAAAGTTGGGCAAAACATACACGTGCGCGCCGTTTTTATGAGTAGGATTATGTTTAGTTTAGTGTGAAATCCATCCTCCCGTTAGTCTTCAATCTTACGACACCAAGCATAAACTCAAAATAAAAATTGTAATACGTAAGTTAATGAGAAACTTTAGTTTTATTTCGTCCTGATGAATCAATTAGTTTTTCTACGGCTTTAGTTATCCGGTAAAAAGTTTCAACCTACTGCGTCAACAGTAACATTTGAATGCTCCTTCAGACAAATGTACATTTACTTTAGTGGAGGAGAAAAGTAGTTTCCAGGGACTTTCCAGCTCTTATCGCCGCCTGAACGTGCCACGACAGTCTCACGAACCATTTGTTATCAGAGCGTCATGGCGCTGATATGGCGACGTGACAGACGTATCGGCAGAATACAACTGTTGGCTATTTAAAACGCGGCTGTATAAAAGCCACTACGAATCCCCCAGCTACTAAATGGATACTGTACCCAGGTCGGATGTGTACACTCTGTACACTGAACGTTGTGCTATACCTTATGGGTTACAGTTACACCACTGACAGCTACAAGAGGAGTGGATCAATAACAAGCTGGTGAAGTAGACGCGGTTAGTTTGCATACTGCCGCGCTAAGTAGAGTAGATTGGCGTGTATACCTCTAGCGGTCTGCTTGCCTACTGTTGTAGTATGAGAAACGCTATTGTAGTCTGACTTTATTTAATGCGTGGGTTATGTTCGATGGGGCCGTTTCTAACGACGTTTATACTATCCCACCTATTTACTTTTATCATAATGTCTACACTACAATTTGTACTACAGCGCTGCGTACAGAGGAATCTCAAGTTATTTATTTCCGTTCTCAGTTAAACTGAACAGGGAATAAAGGGTGGGTAGCCATTTGTAGAATTAAATTTAATTAGTCATCCATGCATCAATTTTGTGATATGGTTTTTCTTTTAAACAAAAAGTGAACTTACAATGCAGAAAAAAAATCGGTTACGTATTCATTAAATTACTTCAGGGGTTGATTTTGTGTTCATTTACAATTTTAATATAAATGCACAGAATTGTATGAAAGTCCAAGTAGGGTAAGCAGTCCATCAAGGTCCAACAGATTTGGTAGTTTCAAGGTTTCAAATTTTAGAACGAATTCGAATGCCCCTTACAAACGATACTTGTATTTAACTTCTGAACCGTTTGATTGTTTCGATACGTTTTTGCTACCATAAATTAAAGGAAAATTAATAATTTCTAGGTCATTTTATTTTAAACGTTTAACAAGTTCTTCTATACACTGGTTTGCTTGTTTAAAAAAAACGATCAATATACTTAAAGCTTATTAATTTATATATATATATATATATATATATACAAACATATGTAATATATTCAAAAATATTCTTATAATGTAAATGTCAATCGTCGTTGATTTTAACTTCTATTTTTAAACAGAACTTCCAACAATCTGAGGAGAAAGAGGTGCGAAATAATATAAAAAACAGTAGGCCCTTTGGTGGAAGTATCTGTAAATTTAGCACCATTCTCATTTCATAAAATTGGACCTTGAAATCTCCAAATGTTTATAGATCTAACTTGAGCATACGACAGAATGAATGCAAAAAAATTGTGAATTAGAAAACTACACATGCTGAATATTACTTCTAACAGGCCGTTTGGCCCGTAAGGTACGCGCATGTTGCATTTTATAAGATGATATAAAAAACACAATTTTTGCTTTAATTTTAATCGTATCGGCATGCCTGAAACACAATGTATAACTGAAAACCGAATGAGTGATGGTTTTTTCACACTCAATAGTAACGTAACAGTGTGTGCAAAATATCCATACTTTGACAGTTTTAATGCAAAGTGTAGTTGCCATAAATGTATATTCTGTCCCCTCACATCTGTCAATCAGACCACTGCTAGTAAAAATGATCACATTGCCTTGATAGAAGTCTTGAATAGAAGATTCAGGAAGCAGGCTTCAATACTGTGAGTCCCATAATAACGTATACTCCTCTATTATATATTAATGTTTATACTCTTTGTATGTTATTGGGAGATAAACTATTATAGAAAATCTGATGTAACTGCGTGTGTTTGACGCTATAAGGACAACGTTGGGCGCGTGCTATCGCGTGAGGTCATTCTGCTGTAGTCAGTTACGTTTTATATCTACGAGCTGCAGTAATGCAATTGTAGAGGAATTGGCGAAGATGACAAGGCTTTCTTTTTGAGCTAAGTAAGTGTATTTGGAAGTGTTATTGGAAATGCGAGCACATGATTGAGGCGCAGAGGCGACGAAGGTCATTATTCAAGAACGTTATCTCATTATTCAAGAACGTGCACAATAATGCGGTACTACGCATCGTCTTGTGTGACAATGACACGATTACTTGAAATATTAAAGAGGAATGGATTTGTGAGTGATGTGAAGAAAGTATGGTGCTGCAGGGAGAAGGGAATAAGTGAGCTGTGCTGCACACATTCGCGCGTCTAAGTCCGTTCCCGTATGTCAAGTATTATTTATTTCCCTAATGTCAAAGTCTTTCATGTATAAAAATAATTGTCTTTCATCATTTTCTTTGAGGTCTAATAACATAACATGACCTAAATCAAAATTTCCTCAAACAATTTTAAAATTGTGAAATTCAATCTTTAATTTTGATTGTGTGATCTAGGTACAATTTTTAATATTTAATCAATATTTATCTTCCAATCAGTTCTACATAAATTATATTTGTTTACTCGAGGTTTTCGATTTCATCATATCTTTCCCTTATATCTAGAATATTTATTGCTGATTATTTTAAAATTTACAATATGATTAAGCTTTTTCGTTTACCCCACTTTTCTAATCAAATGTAAATTATTTTATAAACCCAATATTAACAATTAGCTAAAGCAGAGAGTTTAAAATTTGCTAGAAGTCTATACAGTCCAGGTTTTTTAATGAAAATAGTTTTTGGAGGTCCATTCAACCATAAATTACTGGCGGTGGACTGCATATAAATTGTATATTTTTGAAATAATTGCATATTAAACTAAATTATCTGAAAGAAAAAAGGATACATGAAAAAATTCTGTCCAATAAACTGTTCAAATTTAAATGAATGGTCAATTTCGTAACTTAGAACAGTCAGTAATGATTTCCCCATCACTGAACCTTTATTCGTCGCCGATAAGTCATCATTGCCGAAGCTCAGAGCGGGGGTAGTCCGGGCCCCGTTAGGGGCTCTTTACCACCCAATCGGGGTTGTCATGTATTAATTTGGAGGAGGGTTAGAAGAGGCAAGCCCCCTCGCCCTCCGCCACCCTTATCCATTGTCAGTTACCGCGGTTTCCCGCTTCGGTAATCAATTCCACTGGGTTACCCCAGTGGACAGGTTTGTAATGTTCTCCAACCACTCCCGCCTGAAGGGGAAATGGTTGGAAGACGGGGGTAGCAAACTCCTGCATGGTTGCTTATTTAAATTTAAATAAATTAGAAAAATTTTGAAAATTTCAGGGCTTTTAAGTAGCCACCAACAAGCCCACGAGTGAACTCGGTGGTGGTTATAATAATGTTTAAATTGGTTAAGTTGAATCTAAGTCCAGAAGTTATCATTAAAATCGCAAGACATCGTGAGGGTGTGGTCCAGGAGGTGAGGTTAAAGTTTGATTGTGTATATATTCCCCTTACCAACCACTGATGGTAGCTGGTAATTTAAAATGCAAAAGGAAGTTGTTTTCTAAGATATGTAAATAGTCTAAGTTTATTTTCAAAGTTTGCACATTGAAGATGTTGTTTATAATTTAAATTGTGAATTATATTACGTTTTTTGCTTGTGTGTGTGAGTTACTCTGACGAGTGACGAGTGAAAGTTAGTAAAGATCTCTTTTAATATGATTGTTTGCGAGAAAATTGTGTTGAGGGCGCGTTTTATTACTTAAAAAACGTTTATTATATAAATATTGATAAGTATTTATGCTATTTATTCCTTAAAGTTTGTTATAATCGCTTGAGGAGCAGACAGTTTAAAGTGATTTTTAGTTTCACAGAGCTGGAGCTCTGTGATTGGCCGAGAGGTCCCGCCTATTGCGAGGCCTCTGCTGTAGCCACAAGATGGTCGCTCTCTCGAGAAATGTGCGAGAGACCTGGTGATTTTATGAATCTTATCGGGAAAAATAAAAGTTGTTGTGGAATGGCGAGAGTTGAGTGGATCGAAGCCTTGTGTTATGGTTGAAATGTAATAAAACTTGGATTTGCAAAATATGGCCAATTTTAGGTTATCTTATTATTTTTGTAAAAATCGATAATAATTTGAAAATTTTTCTGCGCAGTGAGGAATATTGCTGAGAGCTTAAGGATCTTTTCCTTTATAAAATTATTTGTTTTCTAGAGTCCATAGCACTGAACCTTTATTCGTATGTGTTTTGTTATGTATTAAAAGCAAGACTAATTTTTTGATTTCAGATGTCATGTGAAGTTAATTATGTTTAGAAAAAACTGGATAATTTTTTTGTTTTTAATGATCACCTTGTTTTCGAAGTATTACTATTGCACAATAATTCCTACAATTAACAAAATTTATATATGTACGATTTGCAATATTTAAAACCATTCAGTTATTTGTAGTATCTATATATGCAAAATACCAATTTAATACTTAAATATTTTCTTTTTGGTGTTAACGGAAAACAACCAAAATTTTTAGAAAACCATGATTATAAAAATTAATATTTTTAAGGTTCTCTTAGTAATTTTTTTAGTAGAAACGATTAGATAAACTTTAAATATTTTAAAACATATTTATATTTTACAGCACCAATTTTGGAAGTGAATTTGAAATACCTACTAGATCCCCATATTAATTTTTAATTGTGCAAACACATTTAGTCTGATTTTATTTTATATATGAAATTCAATGATATTGTAGTCTATGGAAATAAAATAAGGTTTTTTAATTTTCGTACAAAAAATTTAGTAATACATAAAAACAGTTTAAAAACGAATAGTTAGAATGTACAAACAGGCTTTAAACCATTAAAAAATATATTTAATTTTATTCATATACGTCCCAATATTATTTTATTGTCACGTCATTTGTAATAAATCCGAAGTATTTATTCCAACACCTTACGGAAATTTCTTGAAATCTTTCATAAATCATATCTTTACTAAGAAATTCATTATAAATCTCCTTTAAAAGTTATTAATTTGTTAAAATACACAAATAATTACCCCCCCCCCCCNCTCTCATATGTTGTTTTGGTACTTGGGAATATGTCTGAGCTACATAAAACTAATGTATAATTTTTAGTCTACTTCTTGTAAAGTACTGTTAGCGCCACAAGTCCTGGCACCAGAACTTGTGGCGCTAACAGTATCCACTTGTTATGTCTCAGTCCTCTAAAATACATTATCGAGTATAACTAACGGATTATATTTACGATACCATAATCTTACAATTTCATCCTTAGTATTAAAGAAAAATCCTACTTTATATTTAATGTTATTTTACCGCCTTGTTAATATAATATTTAGAACTGTATAATTAAGGCGGTTTAAAGTTTTTTCGAACGAATGTATAATATATTGAAGTTAAACTATCTTTTGACAAATGAATGAAACGCTTATTAATGTATTTCCATAAAACCAGGTCGTTATATAATAATTCTAATCACTATTTTACTAGAACTGTAAACAAAAATGGTTTTCTTTTTAAAAAATTAGTATTGTTTCCTCATCTCTGTTATTATTATACTTACAAGAATGTCCGTTAAAACTAATGAAAGGTGCACAATTTTATTTTCAAAATACCAATAAACATCCAGTTTCTAATACAAATTACACTTTCCTTTTCTAAAAATTTCGTTTCTTCTATGTCTTATTTACACACACACAACTTTATANTATATATATATATATATTATATTGTGGCGGCAAACTGAATTCTGACTGTGCAGATATTTTAGTTGTTTTTTATGTTTGGTTTTAAACCAACACTTTCAAATTAAGGGAATCAAACTGAAGTTCAATACATTTTTATTTTGCAATACAATTAAAAACATATGAAACCGCGAACACTCCTTTTGTAAAACTTGCCTAATGTCAAATTAAATGTCAACTTTTAAAACTGTTATATAGTTTATCAGTGCCTAAATTTGCTTCATTCACTTCGTATTCAACACTAGGTCATACCATTTCCAGTTTGTACCCTACATTCCCAAGTAAAGTTAGGCTTATGAGATCCCTTTACTGACTGTGCGTCAGTATGTGTGTGTATGTATGTATGTAGGTGTTTGTGTGTAGCTGAATCTCCCTTAAAATTTTTTTTACGCATGAACCGAATTTCGTCAAACTCGGTACACATACAGTACCTACTTAGTAAGGATACCCGACTTGAATAGTTTCCGACCATGCAAGCTGCCTCTAAATAGTGGTCTTTTTTTAAATTTAGGAAGCTATCTCATATCTGAAGAACCATGTAACATATTTAAACCAAATTTAGTATTTTTGTAAAGCATAGGGTAATCATTCAATTTATAAAGATAAAATGTTATTTGTCAGCCATTTTGAAAGATAGCACTATGTTTAATACATATTTCTTTTGTTATATCTCGCGAACTACTCAATCAATGCCTGCCAAATTTGGCATATAATTATCACTATTGAATGGTATTAAAATATAACCAATTTAAATTAATAAGGCACTTAATTTAAAATGTTGGCAATACAATCGTTTTAGGTTTCTTTGCTATATCTATAAAGCAGTGTGGCCAATTTAGGCCAAACTTGGTATGTTAAAAGTATCTATTTCGGGTATGAAATGTGTTAATACTTAACGCCTTATGTCCACCATTTTGTAAGATACCGTAACATGAAAGAGTTAAGTTTTTATGACGTGTATCGGGAAACAATCAACTGATTCTTACCTAATTTAGCAGTCAAGTAGTACTATGTTAGGTTATGTAAACTGACATGTTTTAATTGAATCAGACAATTACTTCTACTAAGGTGGCCAAATAAACATTTCAAATTAGTTCGCTATGTCTACGAACCCACGTAGGAGTAACTAATTACAACTTATCTTATTATACTGGCAGTATATATTACTACACTCAAATGTTTCTACACAAAACCCCTTTCGACCGCCAATGTATAACATGTGTGACACATGATTAAATAATGTTTTGTCATATCTCGGATAGCAACAAACAATTCCTAACTAATTTAGCAAACAAATAGTACTACAATAGGCCATGTAAACAGGCATTTTTAAGTGGGTATGGCACATATTTTCAAATTGGCCTCTGTAAATAGTTTAGCACTTTAACCTATATCTACAAAACATTAAATCAATTTCAGCTTAAAACTTCGTATACTGCCAGAATCTATCAAAACAATCAATTGTTTCTATATAGAGAAGATGTTTCCGTCATTTTGTAAGATAATGGCACATGAATAAGTAAAGGTTTGTCGTATCTCGAAAAACAGTCAACCGAATTGCTATCATATTTAACAAACAAGTATTACTACAGCAGGCAATGAAAATTGGCTTATTTCAAGTGAGTCAGGCACAAAATAACGCTTATAAATATTTTAGTTTAGTAATGTATATCTACGATACAATGAAGGCAATTTCAACTTAACTTTGTGTTCTAGCAGTGTCTATTACAACAACCAAATTTGTATACACTGAGACTGTTTGGCAATTTTTTTTTTTTTAAGTAGCACATAAATAAATGAAGTTTGTTCCATACCGGGAAACAATCTACCAGTCACTACCAAATTTTGCAAAGAAGTGGTGATTTTTTGTGCCGTGTTAATTGATTGGTTGTGTCGCAGGAAAAGCAGATTCTTATTTCCAAACAAGTGGAAATATAAACATATTAGCATAATATGCCATATCTATGTAGCCTTGTACCCAATTTCAAATTAACTTTGTATTCTTGCAGTGCCTATGCAAGCATTGTATATGCTAATATATTAACTCATTTGTCCGTCGTTGTGGAAGATATTTTACCACATGGAAAATTAAGCTCTTGTGTCCTCTGTCGGGAAATAATTAACCGATACCAACCAAATTCAGGCAACAAGTTATATTTTATAGTTTTGTATAGTAGTTCATCTAAATTATATGACGTAGGGAGCGAGTCGTATATTTTCATATAAACGGACATAAATAATTTAAGATTAATTTACTATATACCATAAATAGTTTATACCGAACTTTGTATGCTATTAGTACATATGACGAACAACAAAGTTACAACACACAACATTATTGTCCACCATTAAAAAATACAGCACCTCTTGATAAAATGGCGATTTTATGCCATACCTCGGAGAACATTCAATCTATTTCCACCAAAAATTGCACACAATTTGTGTTACTGTAGGTCATGTAAACTTACATTGTTTATGTGGCTCATATACTTGTTTACAATATGGCGTCTTTGTTAATATTAACGGGATGGTAAGCTTAATCTTACAAAACATAAAACTGATTAAAAAAGAATGGTGTTCCGAATCCTACCTCTGTAAACCAGGTAGTTGCACGTCATCTTAAATACGAAACATTCTGGGTTCGACTCCCGGTTAAGGCACGTGTCTAAATGTCTCAAAAGTATTGCATTTGTTTCTGATTCAACCTCTAATGATATCAACGTGAATGTGTTATCGAGGACTACCTACGATCTAATATTTTAGAAACTTTATCAAAATTATATGCATCCATGTAGAAAAAGTAGGTTCCTTTGTTATATCGGCACCTCCTTGTTAAATTATAATATTAGCTCTGTAAACATGATCTTTAGAAAGATAACCTTAGTAGTAGGAAAATGGTAATTCACGCGAATCTGGCGTACTGGCAGGGACGAGGGGACGAACTTGCCGCCATATTGGAAGATGTCATATGGTAACTTCCTGCTCTGTCATTCCTCACCAGAAGCGGCCATGTGGGTTTCCGTTTTTTTTTTTTCATTTTTATGTTCCTCCTGCTCTTGCATTGCAACTCGGCACTTTATGCTCTTGCACTCTGGTTAGGGTGTTTTGTCAGGTACCTCCCATTCTCCATCGTCTCCCATGTTCTATCCCTCGGAGAGCGGGGGGTTTTCATAATCCTCTCACCCCTCTTTGTTGAATTTCGCGCCATCCTCCATCACCATCGACACCCTCGTCTGCCGAAGTCAGTCATCTTTAATACCTGCTACCAGTCGACCGCTCTAGGCGGCCATCATTGATTCCAACACACGCGACCAGAGTGTTTGAAGTGCTACAGTTTCGTGGCCAGGAGCGCTGGTATTGGCATGGCCATTTTATGTGGTTATTCATTCTTCCCCCACAGAGGCGTGCTACTAACATCAAGGAGTGTAGTTTAACCGGCAGCCACCAGGTGCGCTGCTAATTTTTTTATTCGGAAGGTGTTTCGGAACTCAAAAGTTGCATGAGTCATGCCATTTAGATCCGACCAACAGTCCGACGTCTTAACCACACGACCACAATTGCATGAGAAGCATTAGGAGACAAAATAATGTATATACGTGCGTCGGCCTACACACACACTCGCCAGACCATAAACATGTAATCACGAAAAAAATTAATCGCCGTTGCACTGTTATGTGAAGAAATAAAGCAAATACTCGCATCGGTCTAAGCGTCTCCAGACAATAAACTTGAGACTGCGAAACTTTTTGTTGGCGGGGGTGATGCCTATTTTATGAATTTTGTGGCTGTATCTTAAACGGTTCTAAAATTACATCTAAATATGCTTATATGTGTGATTTTGACTTACTTGACATTCGCGCGGGGCTACTTTAGGCTATTGTGCGTGGGAAGGCTTCGCTCCGTGTCTCACAGGTAGATATCAGAGCATTGGACTCGTCCACGCCAGGACGTCAGATGAAAAGAGACCAGAAAGAATATACGAATACCAAGTTTGAATGACAGAGCATGAGATTTGTCCCCTCCAGGATGCCAGGTGAAATGAGTCCAGAAGGAATATTAGAGAACACACGAATACGGCAGCCCGTTTGCACGTCCGCATCCAGCAGCAAGGTGTCGGCGATTGACGTGGGAGATATNGGACTCGTCCACGCCAGGACGTCAGATGAAAAGAGACCAGAAAGAATATACGAATACCAAGTTTGAATGACAGAGCATGAGATTTGTCCCCTCCAGGATGCCAGGTGAAATGAGTCCAGAAGGAATATTCGAGAACACACGAATACGGCAGCCCGTTTGCACGTCCGCATCCAGCAGCAAGGTGTCGGCGATTGACGTGGGAGATANGAGAACACACGAATACGGCAGCCCGTTTGCACGTCCGCATCCAGCAGCAAGGTGTCGGCGATTGACGTGGGAGATATAGACATATTCACTATTGGCATCATAAGCATAAGTGAATCCAGAAGGAATATGAGTAAAGCCGCGAATATGTCAGCTCGTCCCATCGACCCAGCCAGCAGTCAGTAGGGGGGTGCGGGAATTAAGTATAACTTTTGCTCATACACTGAAAAGCCAAAAAAACTGGTACACCTGCCTAATATAGTGTAGAGCCCCCGCGAACACGCAGAAGTGCCGCAAGAAGACGTGGCATGGACTCGACTAATGTCTGAATGTATGCAGGAGGCAATTCACACTATGAATCCTGCAGGGCAGTCCACAAATCCATAGGAGTGCGAGGCGGTGGAGATCTCTTCTGAACAGCACGTTGCAAGGCATCCCAGATATGATCTATAATGTTCATGTCTGGTGATTAAGGTGGCCAATAGAAGTGCCTAAAGTCAGAGGAGTGTTCCTGGAGCCACTCGGTAGCAACTCTCGATGTGTGGGGTGTCGTATTGTCCTGCAGGAATTGTTCACGTCCGTCGGAATGCACAATGGACATGAATGAGTGCAGGTGATAGGACAGGATGCTTACGTATCTGTCACCTGTCAGAGTCGTATCTAGACGTATCAGGTGTCCCATTTCACGCCAACAGCACACGCCCATACCATGAGAGCGCCTCCACCAGCTTGAACAGTCCCCTGTTGACATCTAGTGTCCATGGATTCATGAGGATGTCTCCATGCCCGTACACGTCCATCCACCCGATACAACTGGAAACGAGACTCGTCAGACCAGGTAGTGTGTTTCCAGTCATAAACAGTCCAGTGGCTGTGTTGGCGAGCCCAGGCGAGGCGTAAAGCTTTGTGTCGTGCAGTCAACAACGGTACACGAGTGGGTCTTCGGCTCCGACAAACCCAAATCAATGATGGACCGTTGGATAGTTCGCATGCTGGCACTTGTTGATGCCCCAGAATCGAAATCTGCGCCAATTTGAGAAAATGTTGCACGTCTGTCATGTTTAATGGTACTCGTCAGTTGTCGTTTGTACCGTTCATTCACGATATTTTTCCGGCCGCAGCGATGTCGTAGATTTGATGTTTTACCGGATTCCCGATATTCGCTGTACACTCGTGAAATGGTCGTACGCGAAAATCCAAATTGTATCGCTACCTCGGAGATGCTGTGTCCCATCTCTCGTGCGCCGACTATAACACCACGTTAAAACTCACTTAGCTCTTGATAACCTGCCATTGTAGCAGCAGTAACCGATCTAGCAACTTTGCCAGGCGCTTGTTGTCTTATATAGGCGCTTCCGACCGCATCGCGTTACTCTGATTGGTTCCATACCTCTGTTATTTGCAAACGCACGCCTATACCAGTTATTTTGGCTTTCCAGTGTATAAGAGGTGTGTTTGCGTGCGCGCGTGCACGGTGCTTGCAGCATTTTATTAGAATATTTTATTGTCTGGGGCGTGCGTATTTACTTTACTTCTTCCCATAAGCATGCAATGGCGATTTTTTTCTCTGATTACATGTTTATTGTCTGGCGTGAGTGTATGTCGGCAGATGTACGTATATACGCTATTTCATTTCCTAACACTTCTCATGCAATTGTGGTAGTGTGGTCAAGCAGTCGGACTGCTAACCCAATGATGGTCGGATGTTATCAGCACGCCTCCTGAATTTTTTGAGTTCTGAAACACCTACCAACTAAAAAAATACCCAGCACTTCTGGCGGTCACCGGTTGAACTACACTCCGTGATGCTAGCTCGCCGCTGCGGGTGACGAGTGAACCAACACACAAATTGGCAGCTCCGATCCCAGCGCTCCTGGCTGCAAGCTGTAGCACTTCAAACACTCAGGGGTGGTGTATGGGAATCAAAGGTGGCCACCTTAAGCGCCAACTGGCAGCACGAATTAAAGATGGCTGCCTTCAGTAGATGAGGGTGTGAACAGGCGAGAGGCAAGGAGACCGGGAAGACTCTGAGAAAACTCCAAGGGATAGAATGTGCTAGGAATACGAGTTACCATCCTTTCCCATGATATAACGATCGAGAGGCATTACGGAGACCAGGAGTACGGTGATAAAATCCCCAAGGGTTATAACATGAGCAACTATAGAGAGAATTAGAGGACTATGAGATAACCCCAACCAGAATTTAATAGCACAAGGCACATAAAAAGGGAAATATGGAAAAAAGGGAAATCCAACATGACCACTGCTTGGAAGGAATGACAGAGCAGGAGGTTGCTGCCTTACATCATTCAAGATGGTGGCTGGCTCGACCTTTCGTCCCTGCCAGAACGCCAGGTATGTGTGAAGGAACATTTCGCTACTACTTACCTTTATCAACTTTTACTTGATATGTACAGGTATCTTATAACTTCCTAAGTAAATTAAATAGGCAAAAAGTAATTAGGCAAAGAAAAGGCTATTTTAATGATAAATAATAATTTTGTTAGGTTTCCACACGCTCCGACATCGGTGGTTGGGGGCAATGTTACTTTAGCACAGCCGAAGTTTCCTCAGGAGAGAAGAGGGCGTTTGTGCCCCACCAAAATTCTCATGCATTTGAACATCATTCATATGTAATATTTTGTCTACAAATATAGCAGAACATTACTGTTTTCTTGAATAGTAATAAATTCAAATTTGAACAGTTTAGGTTATATTTTTCTTTATAATTGCAAATGGACATGTGTTTGGGCCAAGCAACTTTCAGATATATGTTGTGTAACTTAATTATTACCATTATGTCATTTCAAATTAAACAAATTTTATAGAAATTTTTAAAGCCATTTCAAGTAACGTTCAACCGAAAACTTATTTAAAGCTGCCTCATTTTTAAGACTAACAGTTTTTGTCAAATTAGTTGTTCAGTTAGACACTTCAAATTGTTCTCTGCAATAAAAAGTTCTTCTCTTAGAAGAGTCCTGTAAATAGATTATGACCCTGAAAGCAAGCGTTTAATTTTTTAGGGAAAGTTTCCTAGAAAATTGGTGTGAAGCAAGAAAAACAACAGGTTAAATACATTAACCTACTTTACCCAGGGGGAAGAAGATTCTCCAACACAATTCTCAAGATAACTCAACAGAGTAGTTAAATTCAGCGATCAAAGATATATGTGTATATTCTTCGAAATCAATGAAAGGATTGTAAATAGTTTCATTGTTTGTTTTGAAACAGCATTGCACAAATTTTAAAGGAAGTGCAGCAGTTTCTTCTTGGAAATGATGCAAACAAAGAAGAAATTCTGCGATTCTACAAAGATGATGTCAACCTAGATCGTATTTTTCCTTCCAAGAGGGATGTTTCAGGATTTGTTGTAGAATGAAAGAAAGTTGTTAACATAGAAGATATCATCAATCTCTTCAAGCAAGGTGATCTTAAGTTTTTGTTCTCAGAACTCTTAAAGTTTTTTTTTAAAATTGTGATGACAATTCCCATGTCAATAGCAGAGTGGTATTTCTTTGGTCTTGAATGAATTAAGACGTTCATGCATTCAATGATGGGACAGCTGAGATTGAATTATGTTAGCATTTTACATATCCACAAGGAGACTTCTGTGGAATCAGATCTGAATTAGTTAACGTATGACTTTATAGCAAGAAATAAGACACGAATATGGACATTCCTTCAGAGAACTGCATTTACTCATGAAAATTGTTAAAGCGCTACATTTGGTGGTTAAGCAAAGAAATATGACATAAGTGTATGTATTTGTGGCATATTTGAAGTAAGTTCTATAATTGTGCTAATTGTGTCGTGTTCAGATATGAAATTTTCAATACATGTGGAATAATGGCCACAAAAATATTGGCTTTGTTTCTCTCCAGTACATCATGTAGGCCTATGTCATTCACCAATAAAATCATCTACAAATAAATGTGCGGATTTGGAGTCAGGAGCCTCCACATGAAAACACCGAACACGAGCGCACTTCCCCAAAGTGAACGTGTTTTGCGCTGTATCCAAACACACTGTTATCGGCCCTTTCTTATTTCACGACTTGCTGTTACTGGAATCCCTTATTTGGACATTCTTACAGAGTGGTTGTTTCCTCAGTTAGAAGAGGCAGCGAGGTCTTCATTTTCCAGCATGATGTTGCGCGGGTCGAGGAGATACTGGTGACCAGGCTCTTCATCACTGGCCCCCAAGAAGACCGAATTTTACCCCGTGCGATTTTTTTCTATGGGGGTACATAAATGATCAAGTGTTTCGTCCACAACTGCCGGCTAATATTGACGCCCTCAAAACGAGAACTACGGACGCCATCAAAACCGTAACACTGGACATGCTGACAAGAGTGTGGAACGAGTTTGATTATCGCGTAGATGGCATTCGGACCCCTTGTGGTGGTCACATTGAACATTTATGAATGTATGGTAAACAAACTTCACGGTTCCACGGTTCATATGATTGGTCAATCAAGAATGTAGGTTGTTTGGTGTTAATATTATATACCTTCAAAGTAGGGGTATTGTTGTATACACACCCTGTTTTGGCACAAGTCAAGTGCATGTTAATGTGGTTACGACATGCGTTCTCTTATAATAACAGGGTTCTCCTTTTCTGTAAACTGTTTTAGTACTGACAATTGTAAATAATTTGTCTTTAGAACTAAAGGGGATGGACAAAATAATATGAACACCTGACATATACACAATATTTATTAATTAATAAGGTGTTGGGCCACCATTTGCTTTTAGAACAGCTGCAATTCTTCGCAGAATATATTCGTAGAGTGTCTGAATAGTTTCCAACGGAATGTTGTCCCATACTTGTACCAAAACATCCACCAATATCTTCAATGATGTTTGGAGATGGAAATCTGCTCCTCACTCTCTGCTCTAAAATTCCTCATAACGGTTCAATTATGTTGAGGTCTGGCGAAGATGTTTGATGATATTCTGATGCTCCTCAAACCAAGACTGTGCCTTTTTGGCTGTGTGTATGGGCACATTATCATCTTAGAATATGGCAGTGTTTGGCAACAGTATGCTAGTCATATTAAAAAACTTCATCATTGAGGATGTCGAGATATTAATTCGCAATAATCCGGCCAGTGATTGGAATGAGAGGACCAGCTGAATACCACGAAATAGCCGCCCAAATCATAACGGAACCTCACCCATGCTTGACTGTAGGAAGCAAGCAGTCCGGATCATATGCTTATTTTGGGGTTCTCCATACATAAACTCGGCCGTTTGTAGGAAACAATGTAAACTATGATTCATCGGACCATACCACATTCTTCCAATCATCAAGTGTCCAGGTTTTATGATCGTGGCACCACTTCTTTCGCAGCTTAGCGTTGGCTTCCGTTATAAAGAATTTCGCAATTGCAGCCCTTCCATGAATGTTAGCTTTGTAGAGCTCCCGCCATACTGTATTTGTCGAAACAGTATTACTCAAGTGAGTGTTGAGTTCTGCTGTCACTATTGCCGCGGTAGTTTTATGTTGTCGGGCCGCAATTCTTTTTAATGTTCGTCGGTCTCTGTAAGTTACCTTTAGGTTTTGGCCCACTATTCATCTTCTCCGATGATGTTTTACCATGTTTTGTGTATGCTGTCATTACCGTGGATACTATCGCTCGTGAAACCTTAAACAATTCAGCTGTTTTCGTCACAGACGTTCCCGCTAACCAAGCACTAGCGAATTGCCCTCTTTCGAAGTCTGAGAGATCACACATTTCACCGATCGCTTGTTTTAACCATCGCAGAACAAAGCGTATAATACACTGAAATATAACCTACAAGACTTGTCAAGTAAACTGTGCAATATATAGGCGTCGCATTATTTACNTCAAGTAAACTGTGCAATATATAGGCGTCGCATTATTTACACGGAAGCAGTGTTGCCAACATGCAACAAAATGTACTATATTGCATTGTGTTCATATTATTTTGTCCATCCCCTGTATATCATAGTAAAGCACAAATCTCAATTTCCCATAAACCTTGATTCCCATAAATCAATTCTATGCACTGTTCATAAAACATTCCAATTATTTTAATTGCTGAATGCATTCCTCAAACAAAACTTGAATCAGCAATCTCAAATACCGCCGCTTACCGGTAGGGTAGATTAGATAATCATACAAAAAAGAAATAGCAGTTTATACCAGAAAGTGGAAGACGAGGATACTGAAAGAATCATACCCACCTTAATATTGCCATGTTGTTTGACTATCAATGTGTCATTTCAACATTACAGTTTTAAAATTACCTGTTTTGTGTACAACTTTCAATTCATTAAAAACGTGAAACATTTGACTGACAATGAGTTGTGCATCACTGTTTAAATATTATAATCTTGGGTTTACCTTTATAAAATCGCACGTATTCATCTGTGGGTATTCCAGGGCCAAATAAAAAAATAATTAAATTATGTATATATTAAAATATGTACGCTTTTGCATTATACATATGAGACTATTAACATTAATAATTTGTTTCTATATATTTTCATAACAATGCTTAAAATTTTATTCAACAACGAATGCAAACTGTTCAATATACTCCATGAAGATGCAAACATTGGGTAACATGCCTAAATTTCTATGCTAAGGCGATAATAGAGACAGATATCAGCAAAGTTAAATATCTTTAAAATTATGTAGATAATCTGCATACAAATTCGATTTATGGTGAATGCTCAAAGAAGTCGGGGCAGGACCCTTTCTAATATTATTTAGTTGGGTCCAAAGCTCATGAAAATTTCAAATTATTATATTCGGGTGGGAATTTAATGTTAAACTAGGTATATGAATGCCGTACTGTAGTTAATTACTTGTTAACATACAGACCAGATAATAAGCAATCTTTCGCAACATGCAGAAACAAAAACAGAAATAAGGCCATTCCCAAAGCCTCTTGCAGCCAATCTGCGAATGGGTAATCTTTTAACAAAGGAATCGCAACGCCATTTCATTATTGAATACTTACCTATTCTGTACGAGGAACAAAAATGGAATGTAAGTCGATATCTACAATGAAATAATGTCCCATTATTTGGAACGAATTGATGGTTTAGTATAACAAGGGTGATTAGATTTGAATAAAAGTTCCGAAAGTTTCATTTGAAATATAAGTCCTTACAGCAGAGCTTGTTAATGCCCTGCTTTAAAAGTATGGGAAAATGAGGTTATTAGAACAAATGTAAAGTTTAAAGAAATAAAATTTTCATTTCCCCTGCCCTTTACACAAATTATAACGACAGTAAAATAATCATTAAATATTCTTTATTTTCATTTCAGATCCAGACACAATGACGCCTCTTCTGATAGCAGTTTTCGTCCTGGTGGTTAGAATGTCTCCGACATTATCTTCTGACTCTTGGATCCTAGACGAAGAGACATTCGACTTCCTGATAGTTGGTGCAGGGTCAGCAGGCTGCGTGCTAGCGACTCGGCTGACGGAAGTCCCCACATGGAGAGTGCTACTACTGGAGGCTGGTGGAGAGGAACCGCCCATCACCCAGGTGCCTGCATTCTTCCCGTACCTCCAAGTGCCAAACTCACCACTGCATTGGTCCTACCGCAGCGAGCCATCGCCCTGGGCATGCGGTGGTCAGTCCTGCACCTGGCATTCTGGACGAGGTCTCGGTGGTTCCAGCAGCATCAACACTATGCTTTACATCCGTGGCAATCCACATGATTATGACGAGTGGGCGGCGGAAGGTAACACTGGTTGGAGCTACAAGGATGTGCTGCCGTACTTCCTCAAGTCTGAGGACGCCTGTGACCTAGAAGAAAACCAAACCACCTACCACAGACAGGGTGGCTACCTCGGTGTGGAGAAGCCTGCCTACATAGACAGCCGTCTCCGGATCCTCGTTAACAGCTTCCGAGAGCTGGGGTTTGAGGAACGGGACCCTAACTCAGGCAAGCAGGAGGGTGTTTCACTCGCTCGACTGACCACGAAGAACGGCGAGCGCCAGAGCACCAACACCGCATTCCTGAAGGCCGCACGCCAGCTTCGTCCAAACCTCCGTGTGCTCACAAATGCCAGGGTGACCCGAGTTTTGGTGGACCCAGTAATTCCTCGGGCGTATGGAGTGGAGTTCTTTCTGGATGACGACAAGGACAAAAGTTTCAGCATAAACGCCAGCAAAGAAGTTATACTGAGTGCTGGTAGCATCCACTCTCCTCATCTTCTGCAGCTGTCTGGTATTGGCCCACAAGAATTTCTGGAACCACTAAATATTCCAGTGATCAAAAACCTCAGTGTCGGTTACAACTACCAGGACCACGTGACATCTTTGGGTGTTGCCTACAGTATAAAAAATACACGTTCGCCAGGAAACATAAATTCAGAATTCCAAGATTACGAACGCTACTTGCAAAGTAGAATGGGACCATTGACGTACCTCGGACCTTCTGGAATAACGGCCTTTGCTGGATCTAACAATACGAAATTACCAGACCTGCAATTCTTAAATATTATCGCATTTGTTGACGATCCAGTAAAGCCACTTCCGTATTACACTGACATAAGAATGATGCCAGTTTTGTTGCGGCCTCAAAGTAAAGGTTATGTCAGGGTCGTGTCGAAAAATCCTCTAGAAAAACCTGTAGTTCGACCTAACTTTTTATCACATGGAGCTGAGAGGAGAATTTTAGCTGAAGGTCATAGGTTGATGGCAAGGCTAGGAGAGACGGAGTCGTTCAAGGAATTGGGTCTTGACCTGAATCTGTCCCTTGTTAGCAAGTGTGTGTGGGCGATGTTCAATACGGACGCCTTCTGGGATTGCTGCATCGTGAACTACAGTTCACCTTTTGGCCACCACGTGGGCACGTGCCGCATGGGGCCTACTGCTGATCATGGGGCGGTGGTGGACCCCCAGCTCCGAGTGCATGGTGTTGATGGGCTCCGCGTCGTCGACGGATCCATCATGCCAACCATAGTGCGTGGCAACACCAATGCGCCTATTATCATGATCGCCGAGAAAGCCGCCGACTTAATCAAGCAGTTCTATAACTGCACCGACATCAATGTTCACTAGACAATATTTTATTCCTTTCATCCGAGTACGCTTTACAAGAAAACGTGTATTACACTTTGCTAAGTAGTCATAGTAGTTTGTAATATATTATTCAAGTTACACGTGTAAAAGTGTTTTGTTAAGATTGTAACCGAAATAATACCACAACTACGACAGTTTCTCTCGTGCCTTAAAAATAACACTGTTTCAGACGATGCGAGAACTAATCTCATAAGACAATCTTTATTTACTGAATTTATGATATCAACTTTTGATAAATATTTATGAGTCCATTAAGCTGCCGTATAGTTTGGGGTATATTGTGTCAAGGAGTAAAGGTGGTAAGACAGATGATTACACGCGTTTCACATGCAAACTCGTGTTCATGCAATCCACACAGGTGGCCATGAAGGAAACATTGTGTTAAAATTTTCTAGTAACAACACTGAGTGTTTTATTAACATACATGCAACATTTCTAGTGATCCTAAGAAATTATAAATTTTTTACAACTAAAATTTAATTCCCAATTAACTCATTAGAAATATTTTATGTACCTGTCACATGTATGTTGCTAACACCTACATATATTTAAACACTATTTGAATGAAAGTAGTCACGTGATATATGACTTAATGTTTTATCGTTTACTTTACTAATTTTTGGAGAGGACTTTAAAACCGAGGGTGCATCTTATTACGCATGAAAGTCGATCGTACCGCCTATTCTGACAAAGGCAGCACACGCCTATATTAATGGCTCTAATTAATGGAAAATTTCTGAACGAATATGAAATAGTATATTATCAATTTAGTTTTCACTGCCTTATTACTAACCCAATGTCAAGTTATTCCTTCAAGTACTGAGGCATCTACAGCTGCAGCATTATGAGAAACCATAACAGCAGTGAAATGAACAACAGTGTCTAAGACAGTGGCCCTCTGAAAATGCAGTCTCTACTAGAAAGTGATGAATATTGTAGCAGCAAAACAACATGTCAAAGATTAAAACTAATTAAAATTTAATTGGCACTTGCATGTTTAATATATATGCAAGCCCAGAACAACAGTATGAAAAAAAAAAATTTTTCTCCATAAAACTTTGAACTGAATTAATGTGCCAAACTCCGGGCGTGATTTCTTATGAAAAATAAGGTGGGGTATACAATTACAAACACTATCGTGATGTGAATATGGAAGGTTAGAGGTATTTAAATCCAAGTTTGAAACGTAGTAATGTAAAAATAAAACGATGTACTTAAAATGGAATTACAAAAATCGGAACCGCGGTTCAAGAAACGGAGATTATAAATCTGTTAGAATGTGGTTGGTCAAATCGCCACCCTTAAGTAGGGGTAGTCGACCTACGTTCGCTGGTAACTCATCATGGTCAAATGAAGACAAAACGCCCTCTTGTGCGACCTCGCTCCGGTAAAACGTCTTCTAGTAAAGGCGAAGGTGCGGTGTAGTCCTGCGATAGTAAGCAACACATCTGCCACCCGCGCTACACTATGTAGATGTATGTAGAGGTTATAGCAAAGTATGCGCGGACTACGGGAGGGTGTCTATCTTCACCAGCACCAGAACATGTTGTATCAACGTCATGTCTATCTAGGACACTAGGCACGTAGGGTAGGTCAGTGGCTACTCAGCACTATCATCACCAAGAGCTGTTGAGGCAGTCTGCTGCGGCATAACATACCGCTTCTCCAGTCTCACAACCCGCGACCTTTACTGCAATGAAGGAGCATGTGCATACTCTTTGAGTAGCTACTTATAACATGAGTGACACTGCATAGGACAATTGCTCAAATATACTGTACTAATAGATAAAAATATTTTGATTTGTAGAGTGAGACAAAGTTTGTTTGGCGCATCCAAATTAATGGAGTGTATATGGGAAATTAAATATTTTGTTGTTTATGGCAGATAATTTTGTTGTTCTTATTTAGCTACCCCAAACAAAGATTCGGTAGGTGCAACAGGATATTTCTTTGGTTCTATGTATATTAGACAGTTTCGGTTAATACAATAAAATTAGAAGCTTGACCGAGATTCAAAACAAAAACGTTTGTGCCCGAGTGCTATCTTCTGTTAAAGAGAGTACTGTTTAAATCTGAATATTTTTAATACAAACATTTCAAATTCCGGACAACGTGCGCGATTAAATATTTCAAGTTATAAAGGTTTACTTTAAAGTTTCCTCTTGAAATTTTTTACTAGGGTGTTCATACCATTATTAAATATCAATCAATGCAACAAGAACCACTGCTACTATACTAATAGTAAAATAAATAAAATACAAACAAAATCCAGAGCTATATTTTTGAACAAAGGTGAGTGGCCAAACGAATATGTAAAGTTGTTAAAAGGAAATATTTTGTCGGCATTCCAATTTATGTTGGCCCATCACAGAGGTTTTGTCATCTCAAGCGCGTATTTTGCTAGATTGATAAAATTAATTTGGTTGCTTTTCGTATTTTCTTCACTCAACAAAACCTTTTGCTGTGGAAAATAAATGTATTTTTGGGCGTATTTATAATAATATTTTGTTGGCTGTAACAAAACTACTTATCGGTGTATATTACAGAATATGGTCTACAATTGTGTGCAAGTTGGGTAGCAAAGTGCACTCTTCCACCCAGACATTTCCCTATAACTTGTATCTATTCAATGGTTGTTAGGAATAAAGTATTACATTTATAGTTACTATTCAGTATAAATATTTAGTACCACCTTCCAGTTTCTTGAATTTAGGGGCAACATATGTTAGCTGTAATTAATTTAATTCATAGTTTCTATAAATTAAAATATTTTCATTTGTAAAACGTTAAAATTTACACACTCCCTTGTAAATGCATCTGCCATGAATATCTGTGGCTGGCTAACACAAAAACCTGAAGTATGCTTACACCTTAACAATATTCAATATCCATCGCCAAGGTTTGAACTGAGAAATCTTCGCCCCATATGCTGTATAATAACACTTTATAACACTCACGCGATATTAACTCTACCTTTTCTTAAGGACGTAGATTGGTAGAACATTTCGTGTATTGAATTTTGCTTAGCATAAGCTCTAATTAAGGCCCTGTATAATACATAACCACCTTTAGAAAACTATACCGAGTGTGTAATCTGTAAAACACAAAGCGTTTATGACCTCTACTCTAAAAAACTGCCTACGCAATTACCTTCGTGAAGTGCTACCGACATTATGATATGCTTAATATGTTATTTCCCAACAAAAAATATTATTTCGTAGAAA
This sequence comes from Clitarchus hookeri, assembly GCA_002778355.1. NCBI lineage: Eukaryota > Metazoa > Arthropoda > Insecta > Phasmatodea > Phasmatidae > Clitarchus > Clitarchus hookeri. The sequence goes on from NQII01001824.1 coordinate 263,843, forward strand.
TCATACACTTTAAGCTCTAATCGGTGATATATATCAGTGAAATAACATTCATTGAAAGTCAGTTGATAAGCCACTGCCTATTGTCGAAACAAGCAAATTAACTGGGAAAAAGAGTGACTTATAGCAATGGAATTCTTGGCATTCAGTCGGTATTACAAATAAATTAGTGAAATTCAGCCACTGCATGAACTAGATATCTAACACTGCTTATCTGTTGCTCAATTTTCACTGTTTTCACTGATTTGGTACAATTCTTACTGATTCAAGTTAAGAGTGTAGAAATTTGGCGTTTGTGTCGTAGCTTTGTCATGGAGGGTATTTGGTGTGTACCTAGGGGGCGTGGCCTTCAGCACAGTGAAGGTTGAGACGTGGTGTGGACTGAGCTGGAATGAAGTGCTGAGGCTGAGAGAGAGTTCCAGGTGAAGACCTGCTGTCGACTGCAAAGAGCGCCGGGGTTGTCTAGGTACCGCAAGAAGGTCACTATGTGACTAGTTGGACGAATTTGTGAAAGCAAAAGTCACATTTAAATGTCTACCTTTTTCAGTTGGAATTTTCGAGATATTCAGTGGTGCCTAATAAAGCACTGAACATTACAAATATCCTCTTTGAAATGTAACGAGGAGTAAATAACTAAAGGGCAAATTATGTGCCATAAAGTCAACTTTTTGAGGAAAGTAGGAAAATAACACTGGCTGAAAAAGCAATTTGTCTGTACAATCATATGAAAAATCGTAATCTTGCAAGAGAATCAGCGTCTCTGGAGAGTGGAATTTATGGCATATAAAGACAACTTTTATTTTCGAATGGATGCGAGTATTACCTGAAGTCTTCAGTTTCCGTCTCCATTGCATTTCTTTGTTTCTCCAACTCATAGTCTCATTTCACATCCCTTTCCAAGGATGACAGGCCCCAAAGGACCCTATAAGTGATTGCTATCACTCCGGTGAATTCTACCCAGTCACCGTATGAGCATTTGAGTACACTTTTGTAACAGAAAAAAAGTTCTTTGTGAGTGAAATGTTACGAAATTGCTTTAAATAAATTCATACTTGAAGGAGCTATAGGGGTAGCTAAATAATTAACCATGTTTTGGTAGAGCACAACAGTATACGATGAGGTTCATTGGCACAAGGATTATATAATAACTATTTACGTGATTATTGATCGGGGGAGCTTGAATGTAATACCAAGGTGCTAATTAATGATATAAAATTGTATTACAGCACGTCACTACTATTACAATCTAATTGGAAAGTCCCCACCATGTTCATGTGGTCGGAGACTAGGCGGTTAACGACTGCCGGACACACCCATCTCCACGTCTTCTTGGTCCCCTGCCCCGATGTCCAAGCCCGCCGCTCCCAGTGTGGCCTATACCGGGCACGTTGCTTAAAATTGTCAGCCTCTTGTACTGGCAGGTGGAGTCGTTTATGCAACTGTGTTTCACAAGGTGTTATTGTTATCACGATCGTGCGCTGGTTCAACGTTTAAATGTTATCGTTAGCCTAGGTTATCCTTAACAATCATTCATATATAGGAAAATAAAGTGGTATACAATTGTACTGATACAATACATATGTAGTCGCATTTTACACTAAAATATGTTAGAAATTAATATAAATAAACCCGATCAGCATAGCACAAGTGCCAGCGAAACCAAGTGAAAAACGTATTAAACTGCTCTGTAAATGAACAACCAGTCACATACAAACAATGAACTACTGGCATATATGCAAATACATCACCAGCATGATGCCATTACGAGTCACAATTTATAAAATAATACCTCATAAAACCACAGCCCATAAAAGTGATATCAATGTGGCTATCATGCCAAGAAGTTTAGTAAAAGCTAGAATGCACACCGACATGAGAAAGACGAATGACTAAACGGGCCAACTACTAAAGTAACTACAATGCGTCAAGTGCATTAGACTTTACACAAACTGGTTAAGACTGTGTTCCTTTGCTTGCCACAAAATAACCTTTACATTAACCATTAGTAGTTTAATGCAGCCATCACTGCTATGCGCTGATGCAAACAGATATAAAAAATAATTTCATATCAAATAGTTATAGGCATGTACCAACCAATACATATTGCGGGAGCATCGAGCGCTGTATGCCACATTAGACTTTAAAAACTTTGCGAAGCCTTGAAAAAACAGCAGCTATAAGGACAGCACAGCTACACAGATAGATAAGAAATAAAATGTAAATGAAAATGGTTATAAGCACTTACCAATTATTGCAATAACATATTACACAAGCGTCGAGTACTGCCCGCTGGTTTAGATGATGCTAGGTAACACCAGATCATCCTGGTCGGTACAACAGAATGGCAAACATCTTCCTTATGAACAGAGTTTACGAAACTGTCAAAATCAGAGTACAGGCAACGCTCACAAGACTAGCAGCAGAACACGTCCTACCCGACCTGCATTGTGAGGTCTTCTTACATCGTGGGAATATGTAAGGCAGACTCAGGTTGTCGACACGCGNACAAACATCTTCCTTATGAACAGAGTTTACGAAACTGTCAAAATCAGAGTACAGGCAACGCTCACAAGACTAGCAGCAGAACGCGTCCTACCCGACCTGCATTGTGAGGTCTTCTTACATCGTGGGAATATGTAAGGCAGACTCAGGTTGTCGACACGCGACTCGATCACAGAGCAGGTCTCGGCAAAACAAAGGATGCAACTTAACAAAAAGAAAGCAGTTCAGTTAAACATTACTAGGTAACCATTTATATTGTTTTAATACTCCAGGCTGTAAATATTAGCATGGATCTTTGAAATATCGCTACGAATAAACTTTTTGTTAATAGAGGATATCACTTCTCTCCACCCTACTCACATTTAAGTCTATAAAACAATTCGTATCCCACCACACATCGCTCAGAACTTCTTTCTCTCGTCGAAAGGATGTAGTGAAAATAGTATGATGCTGTTCTAGTGATAGGAGAATGTTATCGGCTATCGTGGCACTTGAAAAGTTTAAATCACTTACCGTACTAGACAAAGATACCGATCTTCCACACCTGGCTAAGGAAATCCTTCTCGCATTTGCCTGAGACGAAATGAAATCCGATTGCAAACACCTACCTGTCTATCTGCAAGATGATAAAGAGATTCTTGGCTGTCTCCCATGCCTAAAAAGTCTTCAAGTTATTGCTATAGTTACAGACATGCCACATTAAAAGTAACTGGTGCAGGACACATCGGGAGAAAGCAGCGGCAGCAAAAAAGAAAATGCACCACATAAACTGAAACATGAACGAGTGTAAAAATTGTGAGAGGTGGAATTGACAACTTCGCTGGGTAGACTGCTATCGACCTGATTAGGTAACACATTCAAGTCCAGCAACCATGATGACGTTTGCACCACACAGCCAGCTGTCATCACCTGAGGCAACTGTAGATGGGCAACGCGAACTAGCATGCCATGTGGACTGTGTACAAGCTTAGTCGAGCGTGGTGGTGAAAAGCAGGTCGTTACTACTACATTCATATACTATGATCGTGTACTCTGGTACCATATGAATATGGAATAAATGGTTCAATACTTGCCATCTCTAACACCGTCAGCATTGTCAACAGCATGGGGCCCTGAAGAGTCACTACAAGCATTCCAGAAACAATGTTACTACTGCGATCGCGTACTCTGCTACAATATGAAGATGGTATCAAGGGTTGAAGACCTACCATCTGTAACACCATCAACATCGTCAAAACACAGGTCCCTGAAAAGTCGCTGCCAGCATAATGGTATCAATGTTGCTATTGTGGAAATACGTTTAATAAAAATTGTAATGCACTCCGAAATGACCGTGGCCATTACATGTTCAGCCCATAATACAAGGCGTTTAACGGTGGTAACTGCGATGCTGTGTTTACCTGCAGTGATAACCTGTTTATACATAACAATAAGTGCAAAATAAATGTTTGTTGTCCATCGGGAAGCGAGTGTGAGTATTGCAGCAAGACATTCGCTGAAAGCTCTAATGTCACATGCAATGAAGATAGTAACTGCCCATTTTCCATCGTCTACAAGACTTACCCATGTGATAACTGCTGAATACAGAGGCATGACCTCTTCTTCAGTCGCAAAGATCTTTAATATTTCTTCGAATTTAATATTTTCTAAGAAAATTTGATTCTTTTTTGATTTACTAGGTAAATTTTGTTCCATATTTTGGCCAAAGGTCAAGGTCGGATGATGTTATCCCAAGTCAGGTCAAGGTCAAGGTCACATGCCATAATTCAAGGTCAAGGTCATGGTTGCTTTTTGTCATGGTTCCTACTGTTGTGAGTGAGTCAAATTGAGGTATTCAGAGTGTTCCCATTATTATTTTATAAACAAAATATAGGTTATTTCTCTTAATTCCTAACATAGATGTTATCTGAAATAATGGTCAAAGGTCAAGGCAGTAAGACATTATGGTTACTGCTGTTGTGTGTGAGGGGAAATGGTTTCCGCAGTGTGTTCGTATATTTACTATTCACCCTTTCTTCTCCTGGCAGTAGGAGCCGTTGTAACCATCCAATTTCTATATAACTAAAGTTTCGTGACAAGCGAGTCATTAGTAAATCGTTTCTTAAAATGTATAAATGTATACAATTTATTATGTATTAAATGTATAACATGTATAAATGGCACGTAATCAATTTAAAGAGATGTATATACTACTTAAAACTAAATAAATTGTTATATTTTACTATATACCTGAGTTTCTCTCGTAAAAGGAACTCAATATGTGTGACTCGATTGGCTTGCCACACTGGAGCCTGACGCATTTCTCTCTATCTCTCTCTCTCTCTCTCTCTCTCTCTCTTGGCTAGTGTATGTGCCATCCCTTCTACTTGGCGAGATTTGCACGGTGCCCACACCATCGGACGACCACCTGGCCTGCCTTACATATTATCGACATGCTAGTTGACAGCGCAACGTTGGACGGGCCGGACGTGTTCCGCTGTTAGTGTTGTGAGTGTTGGCTGTACTCTCAATTTCATGGTTTCGTTTCAATCGGTTCGTAAGGAAATAGTTTGCTATTCTGTTGTACCAACCAGGGCTACCTGGTCTTGTCTTGAATCTTCTACCGCAGCGTACTCATGTGTAATATTATATTGCGATGGACGGCAAGTCTTGTAACTACTTTCCTTTGCCTTTTATTTTTATGTCTGTTCGCATCAGTATGTAGCAGTGTCGTCCTTATAAATCCTGTGCTTCTCGGCTTTGCAATAGTAATTTTTAGACAAATGCGGCGTATGACGCTCGATGATCGCGCTATATGCATTGGTTGGTAAATGCTCATAACGANGTGTCGTCCTTATAAATCCTGTGCTTCTCGGCTTTGCAATAGTAATTTTTAGACAAATGCGGCGTATGACGCTCGATGATCGCGCTATATGCATTGGTTGGTAAATGCTCATAACGATTTACTTTTACAATTAATTTTTATATCGGTTTGCAACAGCACGTAGCAGTTTCGTCTCTCTAACGCTACTAATGATTTAGGTGTATGTTGTTTTGTAGCAAGCAAAGGAAAACTTTTTTTTTCAATCGCGTAACATATATCTATGTTTCACACTTGGCACATTGAATATTTTTTTTGAGGTTGGTTCTTTAGAACATATGCCATACTTTACCCAGCGGTCTTTTTCTTCGTCGGGGATGATGCCTAAGTTGTGAATTTGTTGTCGATATCTTAAACAGTTCGTAAATTACCGCCAACAATTCTTATACGAGTGCTTAAGGCTTAATTGCCTCTACCACCCTCTTTGTCATCAGGGTGATGTCTTGTTACGAATTATGTGACTAACTTAAATGGTTCGGAAATGGCAGCCAACTATGCTTGTGAGAGGGCTTAGGTTGTAATTGACTTCACTACCATATTCGGCATCTGGTGTATGGCCTATGTTAAGAATTTTGGCAATTATATCTTAAACTGTTTGGAAATGGTGGGAAACTTTACTTACAGGAGGGCTTAAGCCACCCTTAGGCCTGCCACCTTGTTGATTCGCTCTAGCTAGCGCAAGGTCGATGGCAAGATGGTGTGGTGATTGACATGTGAGCGATTAGCATATGTGCGATTAGTATAGTACAGTCAGTATCTATGTGTTTGTGATTTGTCTAAATGTCCTTAGAATATGTACTCGGCATAAATCTTTGAATATATGCTTGTAACAAGGTAGTTCATGAAAATTCATGATGGGGCAATTAACTCGAACATTCTGCAGAAAAGATGGATTGTTCTGGCATGGACTGACAGAACATAAAGTGATTGTAAATAATTGCAAAATCCAGCTGGCATTTGAAGAATTTCCGCCGGATTCCAATAGATTGAGCAAGTGCCATCCGTATTGTGCAAAACACATTTTTTTGCAGGAAATTTTGCTGTTTTTGAGGGAAATGCGAAAAAAATTGAGAGACATACTGGCGATTTTGAGTATTTCTGAAAGGAAAAGTGAAAAAAAAATAAAGAAAAAAGTAAAATCCAAGATGGCCCCTGTGGCACACTGGCACCTCCGCGTGATGCCTGGCAGTGCAGAAGATACATTTCTCTACTACTAGCTTGCTTGCCGTAGATGAAAAACGTACGAACAGCGAAAATTTATTTTCTCTCTCGCCCAATGTGTAATTTGCCATAAAGGCATTTATAAAGAGAAGTCCTGACAATTGGTTTTTTAGAAGATTTTTATTATATTTTTCCAATCATGCATTGGTAAAAAGGTAAACCAATATTGAAGGTGTAAAATTATGCTGATATTGGTGGAAATACTGTTACCACATACAATTTGTTTGAAATTACCATTATTTAAGAGTATAGTTTAAAAACACCAATGTAGGAAACAATAATACAAATAGGTCGGAAAACACAATGTCGAGGTCTTTATGTTTTTACAGCATTACTAGATTTAAAAAAAAGGTTTTTTTGTCAATTAAAACTAACAGTGCATTTATATTATAAAAACACCCTTATCTTAATTCCAAATATATGCGTGAACATTTTCTTCCGCGGTGTGTGAATATTCTCATTGTGAGTACATCTTTTAGTATCCCCTTTTCAGACATTTGTTGTTTTAATTTACATGCTCACAAAGTAGCATCTTTTACTGCAGGTGGATGTGCAGTTTTTCAAAAATTGGTGTAGGGCTATCTTTAAACGGGAATCTCGTTGTATTATCTTCCCTTACATGTTAAATTATCAGAAGGATGTTAGGTAGCTTCACCCTCTAACCGAGTTGCAATTTTTGCCGCCAAAAACATTCTGTGTAAAATTACATGCATTTTCACTATCTCAGACAAACCAAAGGAGAGAGCTGACATAATACGAGCAACTAGTTCCATCACATCTCAACAAAGGTGACAAAGCAAATTATCTTGCATTAGGTAAAATATATTTTCACAGCACAACAAATAAACCAAACGGGAAATATGTACATACCCGACGTCCAGGCGGTATAATGCAGTGTGCTCTAGGAACAAAAATTCAGGTATCACCTCGCAAACGTTCGTTGTCGTGTAGTAACTGCTTCTTGGCGAATGACAATCAAATTGTCTGAAAACATGAACTTTCATATATATTTATAATCATCGGGTATATCTAACAGTTTGTATTTGAATACGTGATTGCATTCCTAGGCTATTTTAAGGGGTAAGAATGAAACTTATACCTGAAAACAAATCAAACAATCTTTCGTTGCCTATGATTCGATTCCGAAACTTCATCAGACTGAAATGAGAAAAAACAGGTATATACAGAATATAATTCTCATTTGTTCGCAAGTTGTATTCATTTTGTCGAATGTCAACAAGTTGATCTCTTGTATTTCTTATTTACATGATATTGTGAGGAATGGCTCCCAAACTATTTACACGGCACTGTTTCTTTGTGCGGGGATCAGCTTCGTGCGGCTGGCAAGCTTTATCAGCAGTAGGAGTGGTGACGGATTGTCCACTGTTGCCGTGTAACAAATGCGAGTTCGCGAGCGCTGCAGTAACATGCAGTTAATTTTATCTGTATCTCCGTAGAGTATATCGGTGCCCTTGTCAGGCTGTCTGCACGCGAACAGCTGTAACACGCAGCGCACNTGTATCTCCGTAGAGTATATCGGTGCCCTTGTCAGGCTGTCTGCACGCGAACAGCTGTAACACGCAGCGCACGTACATTATATATATATTGCAGCAGTGAACATTTTACACAACGCCAAGATGGCCTAGGTAATATTGAGGGCATTCCTAGTTATATGTTGTCTGTAGAATCAATGTGTCCGTGTATACTCGAATCTCGCTAAATAAATCTGAAGTGTGGGGCTCGCGGAATTCCACGGGATTATTCTACGGCGATGAATTAGGTGACGTGTGCATTAAAATATCAACGGAACTTGCAGAAGCAGACCCCGTTCTCGATATAACCTGCAGTAGCTGAACTAGCAGGTTTCACATGCTAATCGTTGAGGTAAATCAGGGAAAAAATAGGACTGATGAGCATAAACTNGTAGCTGAACTAGCAGGTTTCACATGCTAATCGTTGAGGTAAATCAGGGAAAAAATAGGACTGATGAGCATAAACAGGAAAATTCTTACACACCATTCGAGAATGGATGGGTAAGAACATACAAAAGAAATTTCGGTGAGCAGGGACAACATTTTGAAAAATCTCACACCCTAAAATTTGGGGGGANAGTAGCTGAACTAGCAGGTTTCACATGCTAATCGTTGAGGTAAATCAGGGAAAAAATAGGACTGATGAGCATAAACTGGAAAATTCTTACACACCATTCGAGAATGGATGGGTAAGAACATACAAAAGAAATTTCGGTGAGCAGGGACAACATTTTGAAAAATCTCACACCCTAAAATTTGGGGGGAAAAAAATTAAAAAAGTTAAATGTGCACGCCCCTTTAACGACTTAAAGCAGTCGGGCCTCCTGAGTCATGTTGCCATTGCTCAAATTGTTTACGAGAAACAGCCATTTGAAATTCGACCTCACTTTAATCCTAACAGTTTAGGTGAGGTCGGCAGTGAATAGTGAGACAATAGAAACTCGTGGGTTTAAGGAGAATACCAAATTGGAATATTGATTGACCAACTTTTAGAAATTATTCTGACAAAAAAAATCACTCACCTTAGAAAATCCAAATTTTGAAAATTTCTGAGACTGGATATGTTTTACCCGCCCCCCATTCCCCCCAAACAGGAACAACAGACAAAAACCGTAGAAGATAACGTACCAAATGGAAAGACCCTACTGTGTGTGAACAAATATCGGAAGTGGCAAAACGTACCCGCTCTGTCAAATGATCTCCTCCCGAAAAGGGTCCGGTTGTTGGAGGGGGAGGGGAGGGATAAATGAATTAAAGTGATATGGGTGGCTCATTACAGCGAGGTATTGATAGCCGATAAGGGTGAGTGAGGTGAGGTTAGAGGAACGCTGGAATAAAAGGGCGAGGAAAACTGGAGATCTAGAGAAAATCCACCTACCAGCGATTCTCACTTGCGAAAATCCGGGATTGACGCATCTGGGTATTGAACCCGGTTCGTATTAGTGGGAGGAAAGCAGGCTAACCGCTCAGCCACCGCGGTTCCCGGATGTGGATGGAAAAAGGAAGGATGGGTATAGATACTGAGGGGGTTCGCGTGCCCCACACTCCCAACGCTTAAGGGAGGGGTACTGCACGACCTTATCATTGCATTTCCCTGCACCAAACATTTGTTCTTCATTTTAATAAATACAACCAGGAGTCGGCCAGCTGAGTCCGCGGGTTCACTATCCTTGGGTGAGTCAGGTAAATTGTTGCAATTTGAAAACCACCCTTTTTTTTTTGACAGAGTGTAATTGTGTGAATGTTTTCCTAGGTGGCCCGCATAACCCGCATTATTACTTAAGAACGGTGAAGCATGTACATGCGTGCAACCTGAAACCCAGGTCATAAATACGGCCTGCGATAATCTTGGTAAGTGAAGAATCTATTGCCGATTTAAATCCGAAATTATCGTATTAAATACCGATATCTATGGTTTATATCTAATACTTGTACTGCTCAACTATGTTCATTTCAGGCCTAAAGGTAAATTTGGCCGATGCAGAGTCCATTATGGTACAAATTTCTAAATTATCGTACAAAATACCGACGTTCTGGTACACTGTACCATAATTGTGGTATGCTAAATATGGACCAAGTGACTTAGTACCATAGTTATGGTACATACTATAGTACACCATTATTTTACCGACATTTATCCAAATGGGCCTAACTAACTGTGAACCGAGGGAGTGTCCAAATGACAGCCCTCCCTCAAATCCTGACGAAATCCATAGAAAACGGCGGCTTCCAGAGGCGTAAATGTTTGAAAACTGACCCCTTCGGTCAATGCATCTCTCCCGGGAGAGGAGGGGGGGTGAGTGGTGTTCCAGCCCTATATCCCTTAAGAGCGGGAGGAGGGGGGCGGCGCTGCGCGCCACCAAACTCACCCTTCAAACTTCCGTTCTTGATTAATGAGTTTGAACCAGGGGACGGGTCCCAGAATCCGTGGGTTAGGCGACAGTAAGTGAAGCAGGTAATGGGTGAATATATTTTGCGATTTAACAATTATCGTGAAATTTTTTATCTGTTGTAAAAATATAGCACACCATGTAATATAAATGATTGGGTGAAGAAGTTATTGATGGAATTTATTGGGGTGTTGCTGAACTCCTGTAGTTGCTCACTTGCATGTAACGGAGCTCTCTGGACCCTTTAGAATCAGCGAATCCAGGTATTTATGGTATGTATTGTGTTTCCGGGAACTCCTGCAGTTGCTCATTCTTGTCTAATAGTGCTCGCTCGCACATTTCGAACCTGCGATAATACGAAATTAATTACATTTCGTGCAGTCATGAACTCATTAGATATTGGTAGCTTCGTGACAGTTCAGTGTCGTGTATTCATGAGCGGCTCAGGCAGGTAGCGCTGTGACACAGTCCATTGTCGTGCTGTAATGAAATGCTCCGAATATATTGTAAGCTCTGTGACAGTCCATTGTCGTGCAGTCATGAGTAACTCAGCAGATATGGAAGACTTGTGACCGTCTAGTTACATGCAGTCATATGCAGCTTGGCAGATTAGATAGCTATGTGGCACAGTTCATTCTCGAGCATACATGAGAATCTTAGCAGACGGGTGCAGTAGCAATGGAGGGCGAGGATAGAGAGAGATAAATAAGCAGTTTTGTACTAGCTGTTCAATATATCTGGTGAATTTTATAATTTTTTTGTGACCTTGGAAAATACAGTAATATATTTTCCAGTACTAGCGGTTCACGGTTTATAATGAATAGTTGTACTAACCAGCAAAACTATATGTCAACTGTTCCGGATTCTGTCTATTCTGGTACTCATTCGAATATATGTCAAAGCCGTGCAGGCCGACAGCTACCGTCACATAAGCGATAATTGCCAATGGCACCTGCTTTCCAGACTTTTCGCGAGCACACGGATACTACACTACTTCTAAGAGTGTGGGCTGCCATTATTTTGCACAAAACTTTTTCAGGTGGAAAAATTATTTTCCCTTCGCCTCTTTGCGCCTCGCCTAAGCACGCCACCACCTTAGAAGGCCTCCTTTACAAACCCAGAGAGAAGGGTGCGAAAAACTGCAGAGGGGACGTCCACACATCTGCTAGACGATGTTAGGACATAGATTCCACGAGGATTTGCAGGTGAATTTACAAAAATTTAAGTTTGGGGGAACTACGAGGAGACCTGTAGTTGCCAACAGCTGATGCCATTAAACATGAAAGGCCCTGCTTCGGAAGACCAACTCTACACTTTAAAACTGGAGCAACGGTGGTCTCGTGTTCGGCATCCTGGCCTGCCAGCGCAACGATCCTCACTCGATTCACGTCTGAGCCACACGTACTTTTGCATTTGGAAAACATAGCAGACGTTGCTGTGGGCTGAAGGGATTTCTTAAGGTCCTCCAATATCATTCGCCATTGCATTTCCATCACTGATTATTCTCCATTTCATTTTATACCCATGGGCAGTCAAGCCTGGTTTTTAAGAGCTCACCAATTACCTCAAAATTATTTTATTAGCTGGATTATTTGCATTAGGAAAGTAACGGTTTGGTAGGTACATCACAAACAATAATATAATTTATTACTAAGTGAAACCACATTCATTAATAACACATCTACAGAAGCAGGAAACCCATTTCAAACATGTTTGAAAATTATTACCATGTCCAATTAAAATCAAGAATATTTGATACTTTTTGAACGACACGCACATAAAAAAAAATTTGGAAAATTAAGAAACTAATACTTATATTGCATGTACGTCAAATTACATCCAGCAAAGATATGAACTATTTTTAAAGCACGAGTAAATATTATTATCTCCCACAGCTTGAAAAATGATCACGCTATATTTATATGCAGTAGCACAATTGCCAAGTGTACTGAAAACACTCGTTAACAATAAAAAAACTAAAGGCTTTCTTGCACTGCCAATAAACGACAGTCACAACAAAAGTGCATTGATTTTTTTTAGAGTAACTGTAAACGAAGTGTCTGGGAAGATTATTTCTATTGAATATGAAGTGCCACATGTTCATGACAGCCGCCTCAGCTGTTCTTTGCCGTAGTCCTCGAGTGAGCAACTGGCGGCAGCTACCCCATCGCTGGCCGGCAACATAGCTCGCACTCGCCTGGTGCTCCATATTACTCGCTCAGGTATCGTCACGATGTAGACTCAGGGCACTCACCTCTCTTTGTATAACAACTGCAGCTCCTAGACACGGATACAACATGACACTCCTTCCTGACTGACACGCGGGCCTCACCTTGCTGACCTCCTTTCGAGACAGACACTAGACGACTCACTCGCCCGGTGCTCCATATAACTCGCTCAGGTATCGTCACGATGTAGACTCAGGGCACTCACCTCTCTTTGTATAACAACTGCAGCTCCTAGACACGGATACAACATGACAC
>NQII01001824.1:277968-358089 GCA_002778355.1 Clitarchus hookeri
AGACCAAATCCCAGGCATATTCAGTAGGTGACATGTCGGGAGAACATGCGGGCCAGGGAAGAATCTGTATCTGCCTTGCTTCTAGACGTCCTAGATGTTTCTGGCTACATGTGCTCGAGTGTTATCTTGTTGCAGTATGGCTCCACGAGTGTGCTGAAAGAAAGATATGACTTTGACCTTAAAAACATCCTTGACGTAACAGTGGCTGCTGAGAATTCCCACAATTCGTAGCCCAATTGCTCTCCAAACCATAACACCTATCTTTAGTGCGGTATGACATTGGACAATGTATTCTGGAAGACGGTGATCACCCTGATATTGTTGAGCGAATTTGCGGCCATCACTGTAAATCAAGCTGAAATGGTACTCGTCTGAAAGCACATGTTGTCACTTTCCACACCATAGGATGCATTCGTGAGCCTATTGTAACCTGAGACGTCAATTGTTCAGGCTAAAGAGCATATTCCACCAAGTAATGCATACACACTGTGCTTTGCGAAGCAAATGTCATCGAACCATGGAAGAATACCTGTTGTAGTGTTGCGACGTTCTGCTAACACTCGAGACGAACCTAAACATTCCGTAACTGCCAGGTGGTTAAGATGCCTGTCAACACGTGATGTCTCATTTCGTGGTCCAGTTCCGGGTTTTTCGACTCGTTGTGTTTTCTTTAGGGGTAATATGCATTTAAATGGGCATTGATGCATTTATCAAACATTAAAATCTCGTCAATTCATTAATAATTTATTAAGATAGCAGGAATCAAATCAAAATGGAGTGCGTCTACTTTCACGTCTGCATCCTTCTCTAATCTGAATAAAATGTGGACATACGAGTTATGGCAACCTAAGAAGTGGCTATTCTGCAAACTTTTATTTTTTTATCAATACTTAACCAAAGGAAAGTACAGAAAATCTAACAATTAACAATAAAACAGTTAAAGAAATGTTTACCATAAAGTGGGTATACTTAGCTTACTCTAACACGAACTCATCCACTGCAGATAGCTACATTTCTAATTATATAACCCTCAGGCCTTCTGAATTACTGGTATGTGTCTATACATATCAATGTCAAGAGGGAATAGCTCACATGAATGCTTAATCGATTTCTTCTTTTGTCCAAGTACTTGGCACAAGTCAAATGCATGTAAATGTCACTACAAAGTGTGTTTTCTGATAATTAGAGCTTAAGATGTGGAATGTATTACCATTACGATTTCCTTTTAAAGTAATATACAGACCCAAACCGAAATACATCACTACNTTAAGATGTGGAATGTATTACCATTACGATTTCCTTTTAAAGTAATATACAGACCCAAACCGAAATACATCACTACTTCGCTTGTTTAAAATATAATTACTTCTGAAATTGTGTTCGTTTGGGAAGGAGTTGTTGAAAAATAACAATATCCATGTACAGTTAAGCAATTTATTTGTAACTAGCAACAATTGATAACATAGTAATGTGTGTAGGTTTCTCCTTTTCTATATTCTGTTTGAGTACTGACACTTGTAAATAATTTGTCCTTAAAACTATATCATGGCCGAACACAAATCATAATTCCCCATAAACCTTGAGTCCCGTAGATAAATTCTTTTCACTGTTTACAATACATTCCATTTATTTTAATTGCTGCATGCATACCTGAAACAAATCTCGAATCAGCAATCCGAAATACCGTCACTTACCGGTAAGGTAGATTAGATAACCATACAAAAGAGAAAGAGCAGCNTCAGCAATCCGAAATACCGTCACTTACCGGTAAGGTAGATTAGATAACCATACAAAAGAGAAAGAGCAGCTTATACCAAAATGTGGAAGACGAGGGTACTGAATGAATCGTCCATACCTTAGTATTGCCATGTTGTATAGCTATCAATATGTCATTTCAACACTACAGTTTCAAAATTACCTGTTGTGTATAACTTTCAATGCGTTAAAAATTTAAAACATTTGGCTGACAATGAGTTGTGCATCACTGTTTGAATANTGTTGTGTATAACTTTCAATGCGTTAAAAATTTAAAACATTTGGCTGACAATGAGTTGTGCATCACTGTTTGAATATTATGCTCTTAGGTTTACCTTTCAATACAACAGTACTTTTCATCTGTGGGTATGCCAGTGCCAAATGAAATAAAAATTATATAATTTATGTATTTTAATATGTAAGCTTTTGCACTATACATACAAAATTATTGACTTTTATCATTGGTTTCTATCAATTTTCATAAAAATGATTAAAAATTTAAACAACAACAATTTTAAACTGTTCAATATACTCCTTGACGATGAAAACATTAGNAACAATTTTAAACTGTTCAATATACTCCTTGACGATGAAAACATTAGTGTACATGCCTGAGTTTGTAGGTAAATGCTATAATTGAGGCCGATATAGGCAGAATTACACATCTTAATAATTGTATAGATAAAATGCATAACTATTTGGATTTATGCGAAATGCACAAAGGTGTCGGTGCGAAGCGCTTACTAGTGTTATTAAGTTGGGTCTAATGCATATTAAAATATAAATTATTTTCTCTGAACTGGAATTCAATGTTAAACTCAGTATAAGAATGCCGGATTACAGTAACTTACTTGTTAACGGTCAGCCTAGAGAATATGGAATCTTTCGCAACACTAAGAAGCAAAAAAAAACAGACATAGGGCCCATTTCAAAGCCTCTCGCAATCAATCAGCGAATGGGTTATATTTCACCAAAGGAATCGCAACGTCATTTCACTACTGAATTCTTACCTATTCTGTGCTAGGAATAAAATTAGAATGTCAGTCAGTACCCATAATGGCAGAGTGTCTCTTTATTTGGCATGAATTCGTGGTTTATTTTGACTAATGAGATTAGTTATACAGAGAACTTACGAATGATTCATTTGAAATAAGGCTTGACGTAAAAAATTATTATATGCATTGTAATTGACCTTTGCCCAAAATCTCAAACAAAATCTACTTATTAATTTAAAAAAATATATATATTTTTATAGAAAATATTAAATTCGAAGATAAATCAAATGTCCTTGGCGACTGAAAATGGGGGCATGACTCTCTCTTCAGCAGTTATCACATGGGTAAGTCTTGTAGACGACGGAAAATGGGCAGTTACTATCTTAATTGCATTTGACATTGGAGCTGTTAGCGAATGTTTTGCTGCAATACTTGCACTCGCTTCCCGATGAACGACAAACACATCCTTTGCACTTTTTGTTGTGTCTATACAGGTAATCACTGCAGGTAAACACAGCATCGCAGTTATCACAGTGGAANATCCTTTGCACTTTTTGTTGTGTCTATACAGGTAATCACTGCAGGTAAACACAGCATCGCAGTTATCACAGTGGAAAGCCTTGTATACTGGGTCGAACATGCAATGTTCACTTTCATGTCGGCGTGCATTACAACTTTCATTAAAAGTACTTCCACAATAGTAACATTGATACCATTATGCTGGCAGCGACTCTTCAGGGACCCTTGCTTTGACGATGCTGTTGGTGTACAGATGGTAAGTTTTCAACTCTTGATACCACCGTCATATTGTAACAGAGTCCGCGATTGCAGTAGTAACATTGTTTCTGGAATGCTTGTAGAGACTCTTCAGGGAGCCTTGCTGTTGACGATGCCGGCGGTGTGTTACAGATGGTAAGTATTCAACCATATGACGTGAACCACGCGTCCACGAGTTCCTTGTGCCCACTCTGACTGCCGTAGTCACGNTGGTAAGTATTCAACCATATGACGTGAACCACGCGTCCACGAGTTCCTTGTGCCCACTCTGACTGCCGTAGTCACAACAACTACACCAGCTACACCGGGCCACACCAACCACATGAGTGCGTAGTGCAGGTCAACAAGAACGTAACTTGCACCTTCTTGCCGACAAGGATTATGCAACTCAAGAGACCGCCCTACTCATGTATTACAAGAGGTAACTCTTTTAATAAGTGGGTACGCGATCCGAAACAGTGTTTACCCCAAAGCTACAGTCGTTAAGCGCACCGGCAATTGGTCATTGCGTCCTCGCAGCTCGCGCAGCTAAATATGACGCAACGCACCGCCGGGTGACGTTAACTGGCTGGTAGGCCANCATTGCGTCCTCGCAGCTCGCGCAGCTAAATATGACGCAACGCACCGCCGGGTGACGTTAACTGGCTGGTAGGCCAGAGCTGAAGAGATAAGAGCCCCAAAGTGTCATCCAGTAGTGTACAGAATTTTTACAAACACATTGAACACAGTCACCGCATTCACGGCTACAGCCAGGGGTGTTTTTAATTGTATAAATGGCAATCAAGCATGGCAATCCACACGCCTTTGTCCAGGTTGTTATGAGCCTGGGTGGCTCATAACACTCTTTAGGAAAGGTTAAGATTAAGGAAAACAGGATAAGCTCAGATAANTATGAGCCTGGGTGGCTCATAACACTCTTTAGGAAAGGTTAAGATTAAGGAAAACAGGATAAGCTCAGATAATTATTAGGGATTGTTTGATTTGATTAGTATAGACTTTACTTGCTCTAAAGTGGAAGATTATACAATGCTATTCAATTAAGGTTAAGTCCAACGGGAGTGAAAGGGAAGGACTTAAGGAAGGGTGTGAGTAAGAAGGAGGATANGCTATTCAATTAAGGTTAAGTCCAACGGGAGTGAAAGGGAAGGACTTAAGGAAGGGTGTGAGTAAGAAGGAGGATAACTTATAAAGGAAGGAAACTTACCCCAGCCTCGCACCCGGACCCTCTGGCGGAAACGGGCCAAGGAACAAAGGAACAGCCGCTGTCTGGTCTGAAGTTCGTAGGAGACGACGACCCCTCTCGGCCGTAGACGCCTATATCACTCTTCTCGCCCCACCACGTGACTATTTACGTACTGTGATTTGATTGGTTCCCCTTGCGTGTCGGCGGCGGACTCTTTCGGGTTGACTGCTCTTCTTAGGCAAAATGCTCTTAGATCAGCACTGGCTCAGCGGATCCCCTGTTACCACGCGTCGTGTGGTTCATTCTCCCCTGATTGCTGCAATCACTCTCAGTCTGCCGTTTTGATATTCCAGCACTTCTGAGGCATCTTCGCACCATTGTTATATCGTTGCTGAATTCGGTTCCGATCTGGTGTTGATGAACTCTGTGACGTTGCTCTTAGGTAAATGCTTAGTTAGGCATTTCACACCGGGACTCAACCGTAACATCCCCCCCAAAGTGATTAAAAGAGATGTCCTCATCTCTGGAGGGATGCTGGAGAAGGTAGCAGAGTAGAAAAATATTAGCGTGAGAGCTGAATTGGTAATAGGTCAATAGTAGAAGGAAGGTTGAGTAGCGAAACTGGAATCATTAAAGTGGACCTCGTGGATGAGGTGGGATGAACAAGTCGTGTTGAAAATGGTTGAGAGTAGAAGTTGGGCGCACTGATCGTTCACCGTGGTTCGGCGGACTCTGTATACACGTGGGGGCTGGCTGTGACGTTGCTGACTGGCGAAGTCGGTCTCCTCCTGCTGTGGCGTCGTGCGAGGCGTGGCTGAGGTAATGAGGACGTTGTTGGGATGGCGGATGTTGGATGTACAACGATATACATAACAGTTGGCGGACACATTAAGATCATTGTACATATGAACTTCGTCAGTGAACTTCAAATATATTGATATAACATTACTTGAAGACAAATATGATTTTAAGAGAATGGTTAGCTTGTTACTTTATGTTAGGTACAATTTAATTCTTTACACTGCCCTAATGGTCCATACGTATTTCAATATAAATACATTTTGTTATCTACACAGTACAAACGCAATAAAATATTTTTTATTACCACGTAACCAAATCCAGTGGCTTAATTTTCTGTTTGGATAGGTATTTCAATTTCTTAAAAAAATTATAGTTTCCATATTCACATGTTTTGTTTTATGATTAAAGTATTCCAAAACTAAACGTAGTTTCACTCCTAATGATTGTCTGGTNCCATATTCACATGTTTTGTTTTATGATTAAAGTATTCCAAAACTAAACGTAGTTTCACTCCTAATGATTGTCTGGTTATTACAACCTAAACAACCTTCATGACAACCACTGACTTGTTACGAAAAAATATTTCTCGTCCAATGGGAATTGCCATTTTGTTTCTATTACAACAAACAGTATGAGAAGGCATACGTTTATCTTGTATTTGAATGACTCTCCACAATTATATCCCTATACCATTTGGCCATACTACAAATAACTCTCCACTAGAAATAATATAACCAACCCTTTAGTTACTGTGTACAAGAGGTAACACAATAAACTATGTAGAATATTAAAATAAATAGCTAAAAGCTTAGTAATACACTTTAGTTTAAAAAGAATTAATGTGATACACACCTCCAAAGAATTATACAATAAATTAACTCTGAAAAACTAAATAACTGAAAAAAAATCCAGAGGCAAAACGTGAGTCCTCATAATTTACTAAATATATGAAAATTTAATGACATGGACAAATATATACCACTCACAACATGTTGCTACCTACCACTATACTNTTACTAAATATATGAAAATTTAATGACATGGACAAATATATACCACTCACAACATGTTGCTACCTACCACTATACACTTCTGGCTGGTGTAATAGTTTCATTTTTAACCCTCTTACAATAGTGCAAACTACTCTATGTGCTTGTTTTTATGACCAGATTGAGTAAATGCACCGTATATTTGACAGCTGCATACAAATAGAATTGTGAATNTTACTAAATATATGAAAATTTAATGACATGGACAAATATATACCACTCACAACATGTTGCTACCTACCACTATACTCTTCTGGCTGGTGTAATAGTTTCATTTTAACCCTCTTACAATAGTGCAAACTACTGTATGTGCTTGTTTTTATGACCAGATTGAGTAAATGCACCGTATATTTGACAGCTGCATACAAATAGAATTGTGAATGGTGAAACCATCAAAACATAAACGACGACAGTTTATTATCTGCTGTATATGGAATCTCCATTCCATTAAGTCAATTGTGAGTTCATATGATGGTCTGCATTAACATTTTTAAACAATACACTGAACGTTTTCTATTATTATAATGTTACAGAAGTGGGACAAAGAAACAGTAAACATTTGTAACTTAATATTAATTATAAAAATACCTAGGTCTCAACGCAGTCAGTTAAATATAGATATACATGTTGTTTTATTATTACATTGAGTATCTAATTGTTTGTACTATTTGCCTTTGACAACTAACTGAAAGCATAAAGTAGAAACACACTTTACTTGAANTGAGTATCTAATTGTTTGTACTATTTGCCTTTGACAACTAACTGAAAGCATAAAGTAGAAACACACTTTACTTGAATAACGTCGTTCACATACCCTTACGTATTCACACTGCCCTGATTGTCCATACATATTTAAATATAAATATACATTTTGGTTAACTATTACATTAAGTATACAATTGTTTGTACTATTTACGTACTTACGTACTTTCTTTTAAGTACTTTGTCACTTTGTCTAGCTTCACTGTTGGTCCTGGAAACCGGGCATTGAGTCCTTCAATTGTGAAGTGTAAAATTATGTACAAACTTGAAATGTATATTCTAACAGGCATCACAACTTACGTATCGAAATTAATTCCAAAATGAAATCTCACACTGTGCCACAGTAATATTCCTTAACGGTCTGGCGTGGTACGAAGATTGCTGTGCGGAAAAACGGGTCTGTTTCTGAAGATTGTCGGTTCGTTCCTGTTGAAAGTCTCCGTTGGGACGTGTCTCTGCTGCGCTGTGCGTTATGCGTAATGGGAAAAAGATATAGATTGAGGGTAATTAGGGATTCGTGTGATAGAAGAATGGTAGAAATTATTCAGTCCAGCAGTTATTAATGCATTATGATTTGTGCGGGCTAACTGTGTTTGCCATAAAATCTGCGCCATTTAAGCAATCGCTATATATAGGTGATGGTATATTACTTATTAAAAATTGTTGTGGTAAAAATTTCGTGATTTTTAAAAGTGAGTCGTTCGTACATTGAAACTGACATGCCTCCACCTTTAGTGGCTGTTCACGTGCGAAGAACATTTCTTTGAAGCAACTTATTGTATTGGTTACTGGTTTTGCACATGTCGTGTGGTAAATGTGATCTGCGTGTTCTGTTGCATATCATACCAGTAAACGCCTGAGTGTATTCTGAAAATTGGATAACTGCTGGTTGTGGGGGAAAGAGATGGTGGGATAAGGAATGGTAAAATCACACATAACAACGCAGCCCTTTCCATGCTGGACATTCCCCTGAAAACAACATTACACGTGAGTCCCTTTTATTATACATGCTTCATAGTTTACTTAATAAGTGAAAATTTTTGTATGTGTGAGGTTGTACGTTCTGCGACCCGGCGTGATTATTTATTTGTCCGACAGCAGTGATGGGTGTTATTTGTACATTTGCCGTAGAAGGTGTGGACGGAAGTGTGGCTTGAGCAATGGTCACTATTTGTGATTGGTGGTTGTGTGAATTTGAATCTGCTTGAGTGAACCGTCGAGTGTTTCTTAAATAAGCCGGTTTAATATGTCGCGTATTCACTGTGTCCCTAACTTTTTCCCACGCCGTCTCATCTCTATGATTACCGTGTTTTTAGAGGGGACCTTGAGTATTTTTTATGGACCGATAAATTTAAATGATAGGCCTTTCCTCCGTGCGTGGTTTTTCAGCCACACCCATTGGTTTTCCTTGTACTGAGAAGGATGAAACCTCTTATAAAAATATTTAGCTTGGGCCCATTGACCTTTACCGATATTCTTCGCAGCTGTGGCTCGTACATTTTCTAAAGTCTGTACCCAGTCGGCGGTTCTTATGTCTGGTTTGTTAAGAACTACATGTGAAGGTTGGTTTGCATGAACTCCGTGGATGAGATAAAACGGTGTGAATCCCATTGTTGTATTAACGGTAGTGTTATGATTGAAGATAATAAATTCTAAATATTTGTCCCAATTCTGTTGGTCGGACATCGCGTACATTGTTAGATGTTGGCCTATGACCTTATTCATGACCTCAGTTAAACCGTTAGCCTGCGGATTATAAGCCTTAGTGCACAGTCTTTTGATTTTTAATTCGTCTAACAATTGTGAAATGTCTTCATTTTGGAATGACGTGCTGCGATCAGATAATAAACATTTTTGAGACCCAAATCTAAGTACTATTGTTTTAGTAAATTGTGCGCACGTCTTTGCATCTATGCTTTTGACTGGTGTAGCCATGACATAGCATGTAGCATGTTAATTGGATGGTAGAGAAGCTGATGCAAGGCAGCAAGAGGGTAGGGAGGAACCAAGCCTCCATCATTGTTACGAACTATGCTTTTCAGCCAATTTGTACTTGAATGTATGTTGGAGGCGTATCTCAAATAACGACTAATGATTTGGTAGAGCACAACAGTATCTGATGAGCTTTTATTAACATTAAACTTTTACAGTTGCTATTTAAATGACTATTGATCGGGAGAGCTTTAAATTGAATTTTAAGATGATGTTTAATTAATTATTACGATTCACGCCATTTTATTTAACCCTAACTGGAAAGTCATCAACTTGTTAATGTTGCCGGAGGCTGATTCTACGAGACGGTTAGCGATGGCCGGACACCCATCTTCCTAGTCTGCTTCGCTGGTCGGGTCACCCAAAGGACTGAAAATGACAGACGACGAAGAGACAGTTAGCGCCGGCCTATATCAAGCACGTGGTTCTGTGGCCCCGCTCAGTGACCGGTGGAGGGTATTTCTGCAACTGTCTTGTTTCGCAAGGATCGACGACCAGATGGTGGCGTTGCAATCCCGCTCGTAATGTTTGAAGGTGTGATCGGGCAAGCTGTTCAGCTAAGGTCTGACCACACCATAACAAGTTGGACTCGTCCATCCCTTCAGCCACCTGGCAATGCTGTAGCCAGTGTAATTCAAACTTTATTATGAGAATATGTAATAACTTATTTAATGTGTATTTATATGAGAGTAATTATGTTTTTTCTTAAATGGATATTGCCTATAAAGGCCTCCGGCATTGTAACACATCATTTACTCTGGTGACATTACCTGTCAATATCGTATATTCAACATTAACATACATTTGTTAATAAATGGTGATGTCACCAATGTGTTTAATTTAATTCATACAAATTTTCAACACTATAATCACATCACAGAGCGTTCATGTAATATTTCATCGTTCGGTGTTTGATGTCGGTTCTCGTCACTTGTGACGACAGTGGACATAACTACCCCCAGGTCGTCTCAGCACCCGGACAAGACGGCGGCGTTGGTTGACCGCTCCGCGAGCCCCCTAAGTACCCGCATATAGGCTGCAATCATTTAACTGCCATAGTAATATATTAGTCAGCAGAACATTTGTATTATCTGTAATGTACTGAGGGGAGGGCCAACCACCCTCTCACTGGAGAGTTTTACGCAATCGCGTCTCAATATAAGACCACGTGTTTTTCACCACTTAAGTGCTGGGTCCATTATCATTCAACATTCACGCATTATTCACCTGTAGCAAGGACAGTGAATAAACCGCTCAACCAAGTGAAATCAGTGTAAATACATTGTAGGTCATCCTTTGTAGTATCGCCTGCATTTTGTTAGCATAGTTCAGGCATACGAGACGACCTACAGTCTTGCCATCAGATATAAAAAGTTAGCCGTAAGTAAGCGACACCCATTAACAAACTGACAGAGGATTAGCAGGGTCCCAATGGGCCGTCGACCAGACCACCCTCATCATTAGCTCACCACTGAGTTATGGTGCCGGGCTATATAACATCCAACCAGACCTGGTTAATTTCGCCGACATCAAAAATATTCCTTCTTCATATTGTAGCAGAGTACACGAGTGTAGTCTATAAATGTAGTTGTAACGATCTGCTTTCCACCACCACGCTCGCTAACGAAATGACATATATTTTTACATGATGCTCGCTTGCATACAATTCACATTGCATGCTAGTTAGCGTTGCCCATCGCGGTTTCCCTCAGTAGATGACTGCTGGCTGTGTGGTGGAAATATCATCATGGTTGCTGGACTAAAATATGCTACCTTATCAGGTCAATAGCTTTCTAGCCTGCGAAGTTGTCAATTCTTCCTCTCAACATGTGTACACTTATTCATCTTTCTGTGTTGTATGTGCCTTATTTTTTGGTTCTGTTGCTGCTCGCTCACTATGTGTCTTACACCAGTTCCTTTTAATGTGGCATGTCTAAACCGATAACACTCACTTGAAAACTTTCTAGGTATGGAAGGCAGCCAAGAATATCTTTGTTCTCTTGCAGATAGACAGGTAGGTGTTTGTAACCGGTGTAACAGTTTGGATGGCGTACATAATCCTCGGTTTGAGGTGGTGAGGAAGAAGCGAGTTCGCATTCGACACTTCAATGTGAAGTGGACGGTCTGATGTTTCCTTTATGTGCCAAGAGATGAGATTGGGAGCTTCTGTCGTCACACTATGAGCGTGTGTGTTGTATGTTAGTCCGCATTACGATAGCGACGGAACAGCAGTAGACGTTCTGTGTTATTCATTTTGCTAAACGTGAATTTGTTACGAGAGTTCAATGTGATTTGCGTCGCAAATACGGACGTCATCCTCCCGATAGGTGGAGTATCGTNGTGAATTTGTTACGAGAGTTCAATGTGATTTGCGTCGCAAATACGGACGTCATCCTCCCGATAGGTGGAGTATCGTGCGTTGGTTTCGTCAGTTCCGTGACAAAGGATGTCTCTGCAAAGACAAAAGTTCCAGGCAGCCGCGTGTGTCCGAAAATAATGTGCAACGGATTTAACAAGCGTTTGTTTACTGTCCGAGAAAATCAACTCGACAAGCTAGCAGGGAAATGCAAATCCCTCAATCGACAGTAGGGACAGTGTTGCGAAAGCGATTGCTGTACAAACCATACAGGTTACAGCTTGTACAGGCTCTTACCGAAAGGGATGANGTTGCGAAAGCGATTGCTGTACAAACCATACAGGTTACAGCTTGTACAGGCTCTTACCGAAAGGGATGAAGAACTTAGACGTAATTTCGGCGCGTTCGTTCTTGCCCAGAACGAGGCAGACAATGCCTTTATGTCTAGGTTGGTTTTTAACGATGAAGCGACCTTCCATACAAATGGTAAGGTGAACCAGCACAACATTCAGATATGGAGTCAGGAGCCTTTACATGAAAGCACCGAACACGAGCGCGCTTCACCCAATGTGGACGTGTTTTGCTCTGTATCCAAAGACACTGTTTTCGGCTCTTTCTTTTTTCACAAGCCCACAGTTACTGGAATTTCTTATTTGTTCATTCTTACAGAGTGGCTGTTTCCTCAGATAGAAGAGATGGCAGGGACTTCATTTTTCAGCAGAATGTTGCGCCACCCCATTGGCACCTAGCTGTTCGCGGATACCTGAACGAGACGTTGCCGCAACGCTGGAATGGTCGAGGAGCGCCTGGTGACCAACTCTTCATCACTGACCCCCAAGAAGCCCGGATCTTACCCTGTGCGATTTTTTTTCTATAGGAGTACATAAAGGATCAAGTGTTTCATCCACCATTGCCGGCTAACATTCAAGACCTCAAAACCAGAATTACGGACGCCATCTAATCCTTAACACCGGACATGCTGACAAGAGTGTGCAACGATTTTGATTATCGCATAGATGTCGTTTGGCCGCTCGTGGTGGTCACATTGAACATTTATGAAGATATGGTGAACAAACTTCGCAGTTCCACGATTCATTTTATGGGTCAACAAAGGTTCTAGGTTGTTTGATTTCATATTATACACCTTCAAAGTTGAGGTATTATTTTATACGCTGTATGAAATATTTTTTATATATAATTTTCAATAAAAGAAAACATTCTAAACAGCTTTAAGTTTATTATTTTTTTTAATAAGAAAATCAGTGTATAGAAGAAATAGTTAAACGTCAAAAATTAAACTACCTAGAATTGATAAATTTTCCTTTAATTTTTTCTAGCAAAAACTTATCCAAACATTCAAACAGTTCAGAAATGAAATAAAAGTAGAATTTGAAAGTGGCAATAGAATTCGTTATAAAATTAAAAAACCTGCAACTACGAAATCTGGTGGCCCTTTCCATTTAGAGGCTGGAGGATTCGTAGTGGCTTTTATACAGCCGCGTTTTAAATAGCCAACAGTTGTATTCTGCCAATACGTCTGTCACGTCGCCATATCAGCGCCATGGCGCTCTGATAACAAATGGTTCGTGAGACTGTCGTGTCACGTTCAGGCGGCGATAAGTGCTGGAAAGTCCCTGGAAACTACTTTTCTCCTCCACTAACATAAATGCACATTTGTCTGAAAGAGCATTCGAATGTTATTGTTGACGCAGTAGGTTGTAACTTTTTAATGGAAAACTTAAGTGATTGACAAACAAATTGATTTCATCAGGATGAAATAAAATTAATGTTTCTCATTAACTTACGTATTACAATTTTTGTTATGAGCATATTCTTTATGTCGTAAGATTGAAGACCAATGGGAGGATGGATTTCACACTAAACTAAACATAATCATACCTATTGAAACAATGCGCACATGTTTATGCTATTCCCAAGCTGACATTCCACCAATTTATTACACACGTCAGCATCCGAGATCNAAACAATGCGCACATGTTTATGCTATTCCCAAGCTGACATTCCACCAATTTATTACACACGTCAGCATCCGAGATCATCTTTAAGAATATTAATTATACACAACAATGTGTATTTTAATTTAAAAATGACAAACATGAATACTACATAATGTATTCACATAATTATGAAAAATCGTTACTTATATAATTATTACTGTTTTAATTAAGTTTACATTAACTTATTCAAAATGAGTCATTAAGAATTTACATCAGACTGTCATTTAATTTTATCTTATATCTGTATTCCAGTTAATGTTTTCATTAGATGAACACAACATCGTTTTTAAATAATCAAATTTTTATAAGGATATTTCTATCTTTAATCTAAATTACGAACCCCTTAGTAATGCAAAATTTTCTGAGGAATTAAATGTTCATTTTCTAATAATATATTGCAAAATAACATTTTGGATGCGAATTTTAATAGTAGCAGTTTCATAACGGTATTCAAATATGATACTAGGAATTTGCCGTACTGCTAGGCTTTCTGTCTNGGGGGGGGGATATAGCATGGTTCATTAATGTATTTGAAAAATTAAATTTGGACCGAAACTAAATATAACAAAGTGACAACAGTGCAAAAAAAAATTTATTTTTTATATATTTATTGGCGAGTGGTGCTTGTAGTGGGAAGTTAAATATTCCAATTTGACGAATTAATCAATTTTCAAGTAATTTTTGGTTTGCTGCTATCTTCTGGGTGAAGATACAACATTGCTTAGGTGANGACGAATTAATCAATTTTCAAGTAATTTTTGGTTTGCTGCTATCTTCTGGGTGAAGATACAACATTGCTTAGGTGATATCTATAGTTAAAATATTTTTTAACATATTCATTGAAATTTTAAGTAATCATAAGTCTTAAAAACGAAATAAAATATAATTTATGTCTAAAGCCATTAAATTCCAGCTTAGTTTTGCAACATAAAAAGCTGAAAATTTTAGCCACACATTTGCTATATTTCCAAATAATAAGTGGAAATTAATACATTGGTGAGTTACAAAGACATAAGTATTTAATACATTCAAATATAAATTTTTGACTTCATTTACATTTCTTCAAATACATTTTTAGATTAAGAATATAAGGCTCGTTTATTAAGTTCTGTTACTTACATTCACACATTAAGGTCTGGCTCAAAAACCATTCAAATTTAAAACTGAAGCTACAAAGAAGTTATAAAACAGTTGTGGTAAGCCAGACTTTTAGCTGGAAGTGATAAATCTATTACTCCAAAACTTGATATCCACCTTGTTCCAATAGAGTACGTCATTAATATTTTTCTTTATACATTTTTTTCACGTTTGTCACTGCCACTATGGTGCCAGCTCCAAAGCACTTTTTATTCCTGCGAGGTCAACGTTTNGACGAATTAATCAATTTTCAAGTAATTTTTGGTTTGCTGCTATCTTCTGGGTGAAGATACAACATTGCTTAGGTGGTATCTATAGTTAAAAAAAATNCAAGTAATTTTTGGTTTGCTGCTATCTTCTGGGTGAAGATACAACATTGCTTAGGTGGTATCTATAGTTAAAAAAAATTTTAACATATTCATTGAAATTTTAAGTAATCATAAGTCTTAAAAACGAAATAAAATATAATTTATGTCTAAAGCCATTAAATTCCAGCTTAGTTTTGCAACATAAAAAGCTGAAAATTTTAGCCACACATTTGCTGTATTACCAAATAATAAGTGGAAATTAATACATTGGTGAGTTACAAAGACATAAGTATTTAATACATTCAAATATAAATTTTTGACTTCATTTACATTTCTTCAAATACATTTTTAGATTAAGAATATAAGGCTCGTTTATTAAGTTCTGTTACTTACATTCACAAATTAAGGTCTGGCTCAACAACCATTCAAATTTAAAACTGAAGCTACAAAGAAGTTATAAAACTGTTGTGGTAAGCCAGACTTTTAGCTGGAAGTGATAAATCTATTACTCCAAAACTGGATATCCACCTTGTTCCAATAGAGTATGTCATTAATATTTTTGTTCACACATTTTTTTCACGTTTGTCACTGCCACTATGGTGCCAGCTCCAAAGCACTTTTTATTCCTGCGAGGTCAACATTTTGAAAATAATTTAGTTTTTCATTGCTATTACACCTGTATGGTAGATTTGAAGAAAATAACTTTATCAATATTCATTTTTGATTCATAATACGAATAACATCAGCCATTGTCGCGAACGTTTTGGTCTGGCTGAACGCAATGCCCGCTTAAAATGGAGAGAATTCATTTTCATCCCAGTAAAGCACGAAACNATGGAGAGAATTCATTTTCATCCCAGTGAAGCACGAAGCATGTCCTTTTTCATGGGATTCCACCCTTAATAGCATACCATCCTCTATAGATTGTGTTTGTTGCTGATGTCATTTGCAAAAGTCGAGTAATTTATGTTTCTATTATGAAGATTGACCCGGGGGTGGGGGGTGATATGTAAATATTTTTTTCAGTAAATTATTTTCTCCGTGCATTTAATAGTAGGACTATAACCTTTTTTCTTCCCAGAGTCCATGTATTCATTAATTTATACTGCAAGATTGTTTCTCAGATGGTGTTTTCTTGTAATCAGGCTGCATAAACAGTTCACCTAAGACATGTTATGCGGGCTTGTGTGTAAACTGTTGTTTAGATAGATGGAATAAATTCACAGATGAAGNACGTTTTGAAAATAATTTTGTTTTTCATTGCTATTACACCTGTATGGTAGATTTGAAGAAAATCACTTTATCTATATTCATTTTTGATTCATAATACGAATAACATCAGCCATTGTCGCGAACGTTTTGGTCTGGCTGAACGCAATGCCCGCTTAAAATGGAGAGAATTCATTTTCATCCCAGTGAAGCACGAAGCATGTCCTTTTTCATGGGATTCCACCCTTAATAGCATACCATCCTCTATAGATTGTGTTTGTTGCTGATGGCATTTGCAAAAGTCGAGTAATTTATGTTTCTATTATGAAGATTGACCCGGGGGTGGGGGGTGATATGTAAATATTTTTTTCAGTATATTATTTTCTCTGTGCATTTAATAGTAGGACTATAACCTTTTTTCTTCCCAGAGTCCATGTATTCATTAATTTATACTGCAAGATTGTTTCTCAGATGGTGTTTTCTTGTAATCAGGCTGCATAAACAGTTCACTTAAGACATGTTATGCGGGCTTGTGTGTAAACTGTTGTTTAGATAGATGGAATATATTCACAGATGAGGCATTACCATTCGTAAAATTTCGTCATGTATTATTTAAAATAAATAAATAAACGCACAGTTTGTGAGGAAGGTAAAAATAATGGCATGGAGTTAGCAATGTACGAAATAATATGTCTCATTAACGTAACTAGAAGATTGATACAGACGGCACGAACAGTTTGTGCTCACCTAGTCAGTATTGGTTCGGACCCCACTGCAGTCATGGATTTACTGATTTACATGAATAATATTGTAACTCCAGCACAAATGAAAGTTTATAAAATTTAACTCTAAAATCGAGAAAGTTGAAACTGCTCTAAATACGCGATTTTGACGGCAGATCTGTTGAAACTGCCCCACTTGAATCACTAAAATTCTACTAGTTATTTTAGTTGCTGGTATTCACTTAATAAACAGTGATTTTTACCGATGCCTAGTGAATTAGGATGACCTGGCAGGAAAACGTTAGTGTAATCCGTGAGCGTCTAAACCACAACACAAGGAATCCCCTCCAATAGTTCGAAGGCGNGCATTACCATTCGTAAAATTTCGTCATGTATTATTTAAAATAAATAAATAAACGCACAGTTTGTGAGGAAGGTAAAAATAATGGCATGGAGTTAGCAATGTACGAAATAATATGTCTCATTAACGTAACTAGAAGATTGTAACAGACGGCACGAACAGTTTGTGCTCACCTAGTCAGTATTGGTTCGGACCCCACTGCAGTCATGGATTTACTGATTTACATGAATAATATTGTAACTTCAGCACAAATGAAAGTTTATAAAATTTAACTCTAAAATCGAGACAGTTGAAACTGCTCTAAATACGCGATTTTGACGGCAGATCTGTTGAAACTGCCCCACTTGAATCACTAAAATTCTACTAGTTATTTTAGTTGCTGGTATTCACTTAATAAACAGTGATTTTTACCGATGCCTAGTGAATTAGGATGACCTGGCAGGAAAACGTAAGTGTAATCCGTGAGCGTCTAAACCACAACACAAGGAATCCCCTCCAATAGTTCGAAGGCGCGGCAGTTTGTTAGTCAACACGCGCCCGATACGAAGGCAGGAAGTACGGCGGACTGCGTCTTAGCCGCCGAGACACTGCACCATGTAGACGTATGGTGTGAGCCGACCGCCATAGCACGTCTACACACATCATCCTTCGTAGCCTCGACTAAAGTGGAGACGTTCCTTTACACAGCTTCAATGTTTCATAATGTGCCGTGGCTTATTACAATACGAGATTATTAATCATAATAATATTTTAACATTTCAATACATCCAAGCTACCCCGATTGAACTAATATGTACTATAACGAGTTGTAACGGTAATTTATATAATATCAGGTTAGGAAGACCTACCCAATTCATTCTATTTCTAAGTACGCATCCAACAAATCATTTTAATGTGAAATTTTAAAAACCTAAAATTACAACAATATGAATTTGGTAATTGTGTGGGGTACACACATACATACGCACATGTGCACATAGATGCATAAGCGCAAGCATACTTACCCGCGTACATGAATAAAACCGCACGAGCTCATCAGCCTATAGTGACAAGTAACGTAAGACGGAAACACTGCTTACCTGTGAGTGTAGACATTGACTTACAGACCGACACAGCGCCTGTGCAGTACTGCGGCAGGTTTAAATAAGCCGCGCGCTCTACTAGTCATGTGTGTCTCGTAAAGATAGTTTAAGATAGATAACGAGGTCATCGGCTGACTCTTCCCATATAACTTCAAAATAGATGGCCTTGCCAATCACAGCTGCTACATTAGCAAATTTTCTTTCATCCACAGTGCCTGTGACAAATCCCTCGCCACTAACAGAGCTGACAAAACTAGTCAGCTCCACCAAGTTGTTTAGGTAGACGGCCGGCGTGATCACACCTTCAAGCATTGAACGAGGGCGCAAGCGTGACTGAAATAACACCTTGGGAAAGACGGTTGCAGAAACCACTCCACCGGCCAGTAAACGGGTCCGATACAGGCCAACGTAACACTAGGAGCGGGGTATTTTGTCATCGGGGCAGCGGACCAAGAAGCCGTGGAGATGATTGTGTCCGGCCGTCGTTAATTGCCTCTTAGTATCAGCCTCTAGCAACATGAACATGGTGGGGACTTTCCAATTAGATTGTAATAGTAGTGGCTTGCGGTAATACACTGGAGAGCCAAGAAAAACTGGTATAGACCTGTGTATGCAAATAACAGAGGTATCGAACCAATCAGAGTAACGCGATGCGGTCGGCAGCGCCTATATAAGACAACAAGCGTTTGGCAAAGTTGCTAGATCGGTTACTGCTGCTACAATGGCAGGATATCAAGACTTATGTTAGTTTTAACGTGGTGTTATTGTCGGTGCGCGAGAGATGGGACATAGCATCTCCGAGGTAGCGATAAACTTTGGATATTCGCGTACGACCATTTCACGACTCTACCGTCCATCTAGGGAATACNGGTACATAGCATCTCCGAGGTAGCGATAAACTTTGGATATTCGCGTACGACCATTTCACGACTCTACCGTCCATCTCGGGAATCCGGTAAAACATCAAAACTTTGAAATCGCTGCAGCCGGAAAAAGATTGTGAACGAAAGGGACAAATGACGACTGACGAGAATCATTAAACATGACAAAGACGTGCAACCCTTTCTCAAATTGACGCAGATTTCAATGCAGGGGGCATCAACAAGTGCCAGCGTGCGAACTATTCAACGGACCATCATTGAAATGGGCTTTCGCAGCTGAAGAGCCACTCGTGTACCGTTATTGACTGCACTACACAAGCTTTACGCCTCTCCTGGGCCCGCCAACACCGTCATTAGACTGTTGATGACTGGAAACACGTTGCCTGGTCTGACGAGTCTCGTTTCCAGTTGTATCGGGTGGATGGACGTGTACGGGTATGGAGACATCCTCATGAATCCATGGACCCTACTTGTCATCAGGGGACTGTTCTAGCTGATGGAGGCTCTGTCATGGTATGGGGCGCGTGCAGTTGGCGTGAAATTGGACCCCTGATAGGTCTAGATACGACTCTGACAGGTGACAGATACGTAAGCATCCTGTCCGATCACCTGCATCCATTCATATCCACTGTACATTCCGAGAGACGTGGTCAATTCCAGCAGGAGAATGCGACACCCCACACATCGAGAAATGCGACCGAGTGGCTCCAGAAACACTCTTCCGACTTTAGACACTCTCATTGGCCACTTAAATCACCAGGCATGAACGTTATTGAGCATATCTGGGATGCCTTGCAACGTACTGTTCAGAAGACATCTCCACCGCCCGCACTCCTACGGATTTGTGGACTGCCCTGCTGGATTCATGGTTTGAAATGCCTCTTTCATACCTTCAGACATTAGTTGAGTCCATGCCACGTCGTCTTCCGGCAATTCTGCTTGCTCGCGGGGTCCCTACACGACATTAGGCAGGTGTACAGGTTTTTTTTTGCTCTTCAGTGTAAAACTTAATGTAATTGTTTATCATCTTGGTATTCCATTTAAATTCCACCTATCAATAGTTACACAAATAGTTATTGTATAATTCTTATTTCAATAAACCCTATCTTGTACTGTTGTGTAAACCTTACTAATAATGACTTATTAATTAGCTACGCCCACAGCCCCGTTCAAGGTATGAATTGACATAAAAATAAATTAGTAACAATGGTGGAGACTTGGTTTTCTCACTACTCTCTCGCTGCTTTGCATCAGCTTATCCACCATTCACACCAGTTTAAATGAATTCCCCACCCACCCTCGCTAATTTCCGTATTAACAATAACTAAATTCCAGCCATGTACAATTTCAACATTAAAACTGTTAGCTTTTAAGTAGCAGTATAATTGAAATAATGTCATAATATCTAATTCGAAATTTTATAGATCTCAATAATCATTTACATTTTATAACCCAATATATAAACTTATAAAGCAATCATTTAAACCTAAATAACAAATGGTATTGAAATGTAAAGAATTTCAGTATAAAATGCAAGACTATAGCTGCGTACTTATAGCTGTAAACAATTTATATCACCAATACCATTCTAATAATATTAATCAAGCCATAAATATCCTGTGTGTCCTAGATGTAGTTATTTGAAATGAAACTATTATTGTGATAGTAACTCATATTCATGTGACAATTTCGATTAAATTAAATTACAACTCATTCTAATTTAATATATTCCATACAAGACATAATAATGTAGTAAGATATTACTGTGCATGGAAAATGGTACAGTATTTAATTATGCTCTCCCATAAGTGAACATATAATTTTGAAAATGCATACAAATAAGGTATGCTAGTTAACTATGAGGAATTTGTGCTCTCATAGAAAGCTCATATTGCATTATTAGTTGCCACATGGAAGGAAGAGTAGTAGCGGCTACGAGTCACATGGCACAACCCAGTTACAAAGTGTCGAGACGACACATTCCCGCATCAGCATTTCCCCGCGGCTCGAGTGCCGCTGAGTTTGCGAAACAGCGTACTAGTGTGCGCCACACAGTTTTATTTCCCCACAACGACTTTAAATGCTAAGTTTACTGTTATAGTTTTAAGGTCCTCATACTCCTAATATTCTTATACATTTCCCACAGTCTATTGCCATACGGACACGGGGAAGAATAAATGATGTTGTGTTATCGCAGTTTTGTATCCCATTACCCGGAGCTTTCGGATGTGGTGAATTGCGCACCAGTCCTGAAGTGGACCTGACGTGAGATGGAAACTGGAGTGAGATGCGAAGGGTATTTTACGAAATGGGAATTATGCTAATGCTGACCTTTTCTGACCGCATCTGCCCCAGTAGAGTCTAACCTTGCGTATCGCTTGAGACGCGGAGCAATCTTTGGGCCTCTGGCGGAGTGGTGACCCGACCAGAGGGAATGTTTTCTGTGCTCTACTGGCCTCGAAAGGGTTTAAGACAGTAGGGGGACAATCTGGCAATGTTTCGGATTTTGCTGTGAGGTTCAGTGCGGAAGTGTACCACAAGGACACTTTCTTTTGACCTCCTTGGTGTATGCAAATAGTAACTTGTATGACCATTCCCATTAGTAGACAATGGCTAAGAAATGGATATTAAGCAATAACATAAGTTAGCATATATATGCTATTGCCAGATAGTATAATTGACGATGACTACTCCGAATAAATTAACTTTAATGTACGTCTCGACACACAATATTTCAAGGTCAGACACACCCAGAAATATAATACATCCATAAATATAATAACACACGAATTAAATTCACAAGTTAATTTTTAATAACCATACTCTTCATAAACTACTAGGACCCTCTAATTTACTTAAATTAAAATTTTAATTTGGTGATTCGACAAGCTGTGAATTTATTTTGTTAATAAATTCCCTTGTATGTTTCAGAACAATGGTACCACAGGTTCATAAACAGCAGCAACCAGCAGCGACGTCATATCCTCCCATCCAAAGTCCCTCCGGAGGGTGGCGCAAGTAATGTCCACGATGACAGCGGCAGCAGGACACCTGTTCTGAAGTCACACTCAGGAACGTCGTGAAGTCACGTACGTTCATTCCACAGCATCAGCAATACCACTTAACTCAGCTCGGGAGACATTTGTTACATTATTTACAGGTAACAAGCCGTTACCATATTTTACATACACCTCTTACACTTCACTCTGCAGGTAACAGTAAAATTTACATAACAAATTTTAATTTTAATTTTATGATAGCATAAGAGAACTTTATATTCAAACAACTCAATATTACTAATATGAGGTCTCCAAAATCAAAGGTTTGTGAATCATAATGTATTAAAAAATTAAAACCAGTTTTGCAATTCAAAAGAATTTGGAAGTTAAAAAAAATAATAGTCCAATGTTTGCGACTAACAAAAAAATTTAATTTTTGAAAATGTGCCAACTCAACTATTTAATTATATGAATAAATTCATACATTCTATAAGTCACCATCATAAATTATAGACATCTCATTTATAATACCTACTTTATTGCATTGTGGCAAAACAAATCTTTAAGAAAAAGTAATGACATTCTTACCACTGCAATTAACAATTTTAATTTTAATAGAAAACGATTTATTTGTTTAATTAAACACCTAAAATTGATATTATTATCAGTTATTGACACATATTTCTTGTAACATAAGAAACATTTATAACTTCAACTTTTTTTTTTGTTATCCTTAAATACTTGTGTATATGTTACTTTAAGTATGAAGCAATAAAATTAATTTTGTTCGTCTAGCAAAATACATGCTTGAATTAACAAAAGCTCTGTTATGGGCCAAAATAACTTGGAATGCCAATAAAATATTTGCTCGGAACAACTTCACATATTTGTTTGGCTTCTCATTGGATTTTTTTTTTTTTTTCAAAGATGCGGCTCGAGATTTAGTTTGTNTTTTTTTTTTTTTTTTCAAAGATGCGGCTCGAGATTTAGTTTGTATTCGGTTTGAGAATAAGGATAGCAGCAGTGGTTCTTGGTGCATTTANATGCGGCTCGAGATTTAGTTTGTATTCGGTTTGAGAATAAGGATAGTAGCAGTGGTTCTTGGTGCATTGATTGATATTTAATAATGGTATGAACATCCTAGTAATCAATTTCAAGAGGAAACTGTAAAGTAAACCTTCAACACTTGGAATATTAAATAGCGCTCGTTGTCCAGGATTCTAAATATTTGTATTTTATTTAATCAGCAGTATCTTTAACTAATGATTTTAGAGCATAGAGCTCAGGCACAAACGTTCTATGTTCGAATCTCGATCAAGTATTCAATTTTTTTTATTAACCGAAACTGTCTTATGTGCGTAGGGACAAATAAAATTTTAGTTGCACGAACCATGTCTATGTTTGGGACAGACAAATAAGAAGAATTAATTTGGTTTCTCCAAATAAACTATGTCTCAGTCCACAAATCAAAGTATATATCTTAGTGTGTACAGTATATAAGAGCAAATGTCCTATGCAATGTCACTCCTGCTCTAAGTAGTTACTCAAAGAGTATGCACATGCTCCTTCATTGCAGTAAAGGTCGCGGGTTGTGAGACTGGAGGAGCGGTAAGTTATGCCGCAGCAGACTGCCTCAGCAGCTCTTGGTGATGATAGTGCTGAGTAGCCACTGACCTACCCTACATGCTTAGTGTCCTAGATAGACATGACGTTGATACAACATGTTCTGGTGCTGGTGAAGATAGACACCCTCCTGTAGTCCGCGCATACTTTGCTATAACCTCTACATACATCTACATAGTATAGCGCGGGTTGTGAGACTGGAGGAGCGGTAAGTTATGCCGCAACAGACTGCCTCAGCAGCTCTTGGTGATGATAGTGCTGAGTAGCCACTGACCGACCCTACATGCTTAGTGTCCTAGATAGACATGACGTTGATACTACATGTTCTGGTGCTGGTGAAGATAGACACCCTCCTGTAGTCCGCGCATACTTTGCTATAACCTCTACATACATCTACATAGTGTAGCGCGGGTTGTCAGACTGGAGGAGCGGTAAGTTATGCCGCAGCAGACTGCCTCAGCATCTCTTGGTGATGATAGTGCTGAGTAGCCACTGACCTACCCTACGTGCTTAGTGTCCTAGATAGACATGACGTTGATACAACATGTTCTGGTGCTGGTGAAGATAGACACCCTCCTGTAGTCCGCGCATACTTTGCTATAACCTCTACATACATCTACATAGTGTAGCGCGGGTGGCAGATGTGTTGCTTACTATCGCAGGACTACACCGCACCTTCACCTCTACTAGAAGACGTTTTACAAGAGCGAGTTCGGACAAGAGGGCGTTTTGTCTTCATTTCGCCATGATGAGTTACCAGCGAACGTAGGCCGACTACCTCTACTTAAGCAAAAGAGGGTGGCGATTTGAGCAACCACATTCAAACAGATTTAGAGTCTCCCTTTCTTGAATAAACGATACCGATTTTGTCGTTCCATCTTAAGTACTTCGATTAANACCGATTTTGTCGTTCCATCTTAAGTACTTCGATTAATTTTTACATTCATGCATTTCAAACATAAATTTAAAATGCCTCTAACCTTCCTTATTCACCACACGATAGTGTTTTTTTAAGGTTTAGCTAACCTTAATTTTTGTAAGGAATAACCCCCAGAGTTTGGCACATTAATTCTGGTCATTATTTTATGAAGGTAGATAATACATTTTTAATACTGTTGCCCTTAGTTTGCAGTTATNGCACATTAATTCTGGTCATTATTTTATGAAGGTAGATAATACATTTTTAATACTGTTGCCCTTAGTTTGCAGTTATATTAAAAATGCAAGTCCCTATTTAATTTTAATTTGTTTGAATCTTTGACATGTGGTTTCGCAGCTAGAATATTCATCACTTTTAGGTAGAGACTGCATTTTCAGAGGGCCACTGTCTTAGACACTGTTATACATTTCACTGCAGTTATGGATCTGATAANTTTTCAGAGGGCCACTGTCTTAGACACTGTTATACATTTCACTGCAGTTATGGATCTGATAATGCTGCAGATGTGAATGTCTCAATCATTGAAGGACGAACATGACATTCGGTTAGTAATAAGGCAGCGAAAACGAAATTAAATGTGAAATGTTTCAGACTCCCTGAGAAATTTTCCATTTAATGGACCCATCAGTATATGTGTGCGATGCCTTTGTCAGAACAAGCGATACGATCGACTTTCATGCATAATTAGATGCGCTCTCGGGTTTTAATATCCTCGCTAAAATTCAGTGAAGCCAAGGATAAAATAATATGTCATATATCACGCCATGAACTTCATTCAAGTGAAGAGGTTTGTGTCATCTGTGTAACAGGTACAGCAAAAAATTAGCATAAAAAATTATAATAAGTTTATATGTCATTAAACTTTAGTTGAAAAAAAAATTTCTATTAATTCATAGGATCACCACAGATGTTGCATGTATTTCTGTTAATAAAACACTCTGTGTTATCTCCAGAAAATGTGAACACAATGTTTACTTGATGGCAAAATTTGGGGATTGCTTAAAGACGAGTTTGCATGTGAAAGGCGTATAAACATCTGTCTTACCGCCTTTTTTTTTTTCTAACCTACTCTAAAACTAAGTGTTATATATTAGTCCGCGGTAGGAACGGGATGATTGCGTCTCAGGGCTAGCCCCTTACGCTTACAAGGAAAGAAAAAACATGCAGGAGACATGCATCGCGGCAAAGAGGGTTTGGGTTTCCCATGGCCGAGTTAGGCCATGAAAAACCTCCCTAATGTACTTATAGTTAACTAACTACATCTATAAGAGAAAGGGAAAAACCGGCACAGACACTGTAAAAACCCTTTCGACAGGAATGAATTAAAAATTATTACATGCATTATGAGAAAATGCTACAGGAGAAAGATAGGTGGGTACCATGCTCTTTATTAATGGAAGAGGAGAAACTAGTAGAGAGGTGGCTGGGGTCGTCTTACCGCCTTTTCTCCCTTACACAACATACCCCAAACTGTATGGCAGCATAATGGTCGCATAATTATTTATCAAATATAGATTTCATAAATTCAGTAAATAGTGATGATGTAATAAGAGTAGTTCTCGCGTTGTCCGAAATTGGGTTATTTTTCAGGAACGAGAGAAACTCTCGTAGTTGTGGTATTATTTCAGTTACAATCTTCACGAAGTACTTTTTTACATGGAACTTGAATAATATATTACAAACTACTGTGACTACTCGGCAAAAGGTTAGAAATATTTTCTTGTAAAGCGTGCTCGGTTGGAAAGAATGAAATATTGACTAGTGAACATTTGTGTTGGTGAAGTTATAAAACTGCTTNGGTGCTGTTATAAAACTGCTTGATCAAGTCGGCGGCTTTCTCGGCGATCATGATAATAGGCGCATTGGTGTTGCCACGCACTATGGTTGGCATGATGGATCCGTCGACGACGCGGAGCCCATCAACACCATGCACTCGGAGCTGGGGGTCCACCACCGCCCCATGATCAGCAGCGGGCCCCATGCGGCACGTGCCCACATGGTGGTATGATGGTATAGTGTAGTTCACGACGCAGCACTCCCAGAAGGCAGCCGTGTTGAACTTTGCCCAAACACACTTGCTAATAATGGACAGGTTCAGCTCGAGGCCTGATTCCCTGAACGACTCCGTCTCTCCGAGACTCGCCATCAGCCTATGACCTTCAGCCAAACTTCTCCTCTCTACTTCTTGTGATAAAAAGTTAGGTCGAACTACAGGTTTTTCTAGAGGATCTTTCGACATAACCTTGACATAACCTCTACTTTGAGGCCGCAACAAAATTGGCAGCATTCGTACGTCAGTGTAATATGGAAGTGGCTCAACTGGCTCATTACCAAGTGCCAAAAGAAGATTGATGAACTGAAGGTCTGGTAGTTTCTTATTGTTAGATCTAGCAAAGGCCATTACTCCAGAAGGTCCGAGGTACGTCAATGGTCCCNTTACTCCAGAAGGTCCGAGGTACGTCAATGGTCCCATTCTACTTTGCAAGTAGCGTTCGTAATCTTGGAATTCTGAATTTATGTTTCCTGCTGAACTTGTATTTTTTAAACCATAGGCAATAACCAAAGATGAGACATGGTCCTGGTAGTTGTAACCGACACTGAGGTTTTTGATCACTGGAATATTTAGTGGTTCCAGAAATTCGTGTGGGCCAATACCAGACAGCTGCAGAAGATGAGGAGAGTGGATGCTACCAGCACTCAGTATAACTTCTTTGCTGGCGTTTATGCTGAAACTCTTCTCCTTGTCGTCATCCAGAAAGAACTCCACTCCATACGCCCGAGGAATTACTGGGTCCACCAAAACTCGGGTCACCCTGGCATTTGTGAGCACACGGAGGTTTGGACGAAGCTGGCGTGCGGCCTTCAGGAATGCGGTGTTGGTGCTCTGGCGCTCGCCGTTCTTCGTGGTCAGTCGAGCGAGTGAAACACCCTCCTGCTTGCCTGAGTTAGGGTCTCTTTCTTCAAACCCCAGCTCTCGGAAGCTGTTAACGAGGATCCGGAGACGGCTGTCTATGTAGGCAGGCTTCTCCACACCGAGGTAGCCACCCTGTCTGTGGTAGGTGGTTTGGTTTTCTTCTAGGTCGCGGGCGTCCTCAGACTTGAGGAAGTACGGCAGCACATCCTTGTAGCTCCAGCCAGTGTTACCTTCCTCCGCCCACTCGTCATAATCACGTGGATTGCCACGGATGTACATCATAGCGTTGATGCTGCTGGAACCACCGAGACCTCGTCCAGAGTACCAGGTGCAGGACTGACCACCGCATGCCCAGGGCGATGGCTCGCTTCTGTAGGACCAGTGCAGTGTTGATTTTGGCACTTGGATGTACGGGAAGAATGCAGGCACCTGGGTTTATGGTGGTTCCTCTCCACCAGCCTCCAGTAGTAGAACCCTCCAAGTGGGGACTTCCGTCAGGCGAGTCGCCAGCACGCAACCTGATGACCCTGCACCAACTATCACGAAGTCGAATGTCTCACCGTCCAGGAACCAGGAGCCAGAACATACTGCTGGAGACATTCTACCCACCAGGACGAAAACTGCTATCAGAAGAATCATAATTGTCTCTGGATCTGAAATCGAAATAATGCATATTTAATTATTAATTCACTGTTGTTATAATTGTTGTAAAGGGAAGGTAAAATTAGAAATATATTTATTTATTCTTTACGTTCGTTCACATTACCTCATTTTCCATAATTTTAATTCATGTCATAAACATGCTCGTCTGCAAGGACGTTTCTTTCAAATGAAAAATCCGTAACCTCTCTGTGAAACTAATCACACTTGTCAAAATAAACCACGAATTCGTGCCAAATAAAGAGACAATTCGCCAATGTGGGTACTGCCTTACATTTTACTTTTGTTCCTAGCACAGAATACGTAAGTATTCAGAAGTGAAATGACGTTGCGGTTCCTTTGGTGAAATATCACCCATTCGCTGATTAACTGTGAGAGGC
The DNA here is from genome assembly GCA_002778355.1 of Clitarchus hookeri. Taxonomy (NCBI): domain Eukaryota; kingdom Metazoa; phylum Arthropoda; class Insecta; order Phasmatodea; family Phasmatidae; genus Clitarchus; species Clitarchus hookeri. Next base: position 306,873 of record NQII01001824.1, read on the forward strand.
TTTGGAATGGGCCCTTTGTCTGTTTTTGCTTCTTCATTTTGTGAAAGATTCCATATTTTCTAGGCTGGCCGTTAACAAGTAAGTTACAATAGTCCGGTATTCTTATACTGAGTTTAACCTTGAATTACAGCCCAGAGGAAATAATATATATTTTAATGAGCTTCAGAACCAACTAAATAATACTAGTAAGCGTCCCGGACCGACACATTTGTTCATTTCGCATAAATCCAAATAGTAGGCAGATTATCGACACAATTTTAAAGATGTGTAATTTTGCTTATATCTGCCTCAATTATAGCATTTAACTACAAACTTAGGAATGCACACCAATGATTTCATCTTCAAGGAGTATATTGAACAGTTTAAAATTGTTGTTAGATAAACTTTTAATCACGTTTTTAAAAATAGAGGGAATACAATGATAATAGTTAATAGTTTTGTATGTATAATGTAAAGCTTACATATTTCAATAAATAAATAATTTTATTCTTATTAAATTTAGCACTGGCATACCCACAGATGAAAAGTACTATTGTATTGAAAGGTAACTCCAAGAGCATAATATTCAACCTGTGATGCACAACTCATTGTCAGCCAAATGTTTTACATTTTTAACACATCGAAAGTTATACACAACAGGTAATTTTGAAACTGTAGTGTTGAAATGACATATTGATAACTAAACAACATGGCAAAACTAAGGTAGGGACGATTCTTTCAGTACCCTCGTCTTCCACATTTTGGATATAAGCTTNATTGGATATAAGCTGCTCTTTCTCTTTTGTATGGTTATCTAATCTACCTTACCGGTAAGTGGCGGTATTTCGGATTGCTGATTCGAGTTTTGTTTCAGGTATGCATGCAGCAATTAAAATAAATTGAATGTATTGGAAACAGTGAAAAGAATTGATTTATGGGATTCATGGTTTATGGGGAATTATGATTTGTGTTCTGTCAAGATCTAGTTCCAAGGACAAATTATTTCCAAGTGTCAGTACTCAAACAGTGTATAGAAAAGGAGAAACCTATACATATTAAGTATGTTATCAATTGCTGCTAGTTGCAAATAAATTCCTTAACTGTACATGGATATTTTATTTTACAAGAACTCCTTCCCAAACGAACACAATTCAAGAAGTAATTATATTTTAAACAAGCGAAATTTTGTTGTATTTCGGTTTGGGTCTGTATATTACTTTAAAAGGAATTCGTAATGGTAATACATTCCACATCTTAACCTCTAGTTATCAGAAAACACACTTTGTAGCGACATTTACAAGCATTTGACTTGTGCCAAATATTTGGACATAAGAAGAAATCGATTATGCATCCATGTGAGCTTATCCCTCTTGACATTGATATGTATAGACACACACCAGGAATTCAGAAGGCCTGAGGGTTATATAATTAAAANACATTGATATGTATAGACACACACCAGGAATTCAGAAGGCCTGAGGGTTATATAATTAAAAATGTAGCTATCTGCTGTGCATGAGTTCGTGCTAGAGTAAGCTAAGTATACCCAATTTAAGGTACACTTTTCCTNGCTTATCCCTCTTGACATTGATATGTATAGACACACACCAGGAATTCAGAAGGCCTGAGGGTTATATAATTAAAATGTAGCTATCTGCTGTGCATGAGTTCGTGCTAGAGTAAGCTAAGTATACCCAATTTAAGGTACACTTTTCCTNAAAATGTAGCTATCTGCTGTGCATGAGTTCGTGCTAGAGTAAGCTAAGTATACCCAATTTAAGGTACACTTTTCCTTAATGGTTGTATTTTGAATTGTTTGTTTTTCTGTACTTTCCTATGCTTTAGTATAAATAAAAATCACAAAATAAAAGCTTGCAGAAGAGCCACTGCTAAGGTTGCCTTAACTCGTATGTCCACATTTTATTCAAATTAGGGAAGGATGAAGACGTGAAAGCAGACGGTGTCCAGTTTGATATAATTCCTGCTTTTTAAATTAATTATTAATGATTTGACGACTTGCTTATGTTTGATGAAGGCATCAATACCCATTTGAATGCAGATTTCTATTTAAGAGAACAGGATGAATCGAAAATCCGGAACTGGACCACGAAATGTGACATTAGAAGATGACTGACCTCTTAACCACTTGGCAGTAACGGATTGTTTAGGTTCGTCTCGAGTGTTATCAGAACGTCGGAACACTACAACAGGTATTCTTCCATGGTTCGACGACATTTGCTTCGCAAAGCACAGTGTATATACATTTCTTGGTGGAAGATGCTCTTTAGCCTGAAAAATTGACGTCTCAGGTTACAATAGGCTCACGAATGCATCTAATGGTGTTGAAAGTGACAACATGTGCTTTTGGACGAGTCCCATTTCAACTTGATTTGCAGTGATGGCCGCAAATTCGTTCAACAATATCAGTGTCATCACCATCTTCCAGAATACATTGTCCAATGCTATACCTCACTGAAGATAGGTGTTATGGTTTGGAGAGCAATTGGGCTACGAATTGTGGGAATTCTCAGCAGCCACTGTTACGTCANGATAGGTGTTATGGTTTGGAGAGCAATTGGGCTACGAATTGTGGGAATTCTCAGCAGCCACTGTTACGTCAAGGAAGTTTGAAGGCCAAAGTCATGTCTTTCTTTCAGCACACTCGTGGAGCCATACTGCAACAAGATAACACCCGAGCACATGTAGCCAGAAACATCTAGGACGTCTAGAAGCAAGGCAGATACAGATTCTTCCCTGGCCCGCATGTTCNAGCACATGTAGCCAGAAACATCTAGGACGTCTAGAAGCAAGGCAGATACAGATTCTTCCCTGGCCCGCATGTTCTACCGACATGTCACCTACTGAATATGCCTGGGATTTGGTCTTTCGGAAACTAAACTCTCATTCACATCCTCCAGGTAATACCCATCAACTGTGGATTTGTGTGAATTGGATTAGTAGATGATTCCCAGGAACACATCCGATGCCTGTTTGATTCGACAGTATTGCGTTTAGCAGCTCCTACTGCAGTTCATGGAGGATTTACAACAAATTGTTAACTGATTTACAAGTATTGTAGTGGCATTGTTNTAGTAGATGATTCCCAGGAACACATCCGATGCCTGTTTGATTCGACAGTATTGCGTTTAGCAGCTCCTACTGCAGTTCATGGAGGATTTACAACAAATTGTTAACTGATTTATAAGTATTGTAGTGGCATTGTTCAGAAACTTTAAAGGAAACATTATAATAATGATTATAAAATTTATTAAAAGAAACCATTCTAACTGCTTTTTCTTGGTGTTGAATTTTTCCAAAACATGGTTGTAGATGTAACAGAACGTTTTTTATTTTTTATATATTTATGTCGTTGTTTATCGCCTTGGCAGACCATCCGACATCTTATACACATTTCTAAAGCTTTTTGGTCTGAATTATTAAGTTCTAGTCCTGTGGAAGAGTATAGGCAATAATATGTAGTCAAGAAAAATTCAAGTTTGGAATGAACATAGTTTGTTACTTAACATGTTACTTAACACAGTATGTGAATAATTAATTCAGTCTGATATAAAACAGCATCATTGTTATGTTAAAAAAAGTTATCTCTTCTTGAATTATCAACTGGGCAAAGCAGGCCAAGTGTACTTCTCGCGTTTTCAAGGAAACGCCTGGCTTAACAGCTCAGTCATGACTATATTATAATGTGATCAGACAGCTCAAGCATTTAGAACACAGAACAACCACTGTGGACGTCTAGTTGTTATAGCTCACTCAAATATGTTCACTGTTTGACGTTTTGTGTGGTTTCTCCACTTATACGTCTTATCTAGAGACCTCACTGTCGACGTGACGTTATATGTACAACAACCTCTCCAGGATGCTTGTCACTTATAGGACTGCAGCGCAGAGTGAGTCGTCCAATGTCTGTCTCGAAAGGAGGTCAGCAAGGTGAGGCCCGCATGTCAGTCGGGAGGGAGTGTCATGTTGTATCCGTGTCTAGGAGCTGCAGTTGTTATACAAAGAGAGGCGAGTGCCCTGAGTCTACATCGTGACGATACCTGAGCGAGTTATATGGAGCACCGGGCGAGTGAGTTGTCCAGTGTCTGTCTGGAAAGGAGGTCAGCAAGGTGAGGCCCGCATGTCAGTCGGGAGGGAGTGTCATGTTGTATCCGTGTCTAGGAGCTGCAGTTGTTATACAAAGAGAGGTGAGTGCCCTGAGTCTACATCGTGACGATACCTGAGCGAGTTATATGGAGCACCAGGCGAGTGCGAGCTATGTTGCCGGCCAGTGATTGGGTAGCTACCGCCAGTTGCTCACTCGAGGACTACGGCAAAGAACAGCTGAGGCGGCTGTCATGAACATGTGGCACTTCATATTCAATAGAAATAATCTTCCCAGACACTTCGTTTACAGTTACTCAAAACAAATCAATGCACTTTTGTTGTGACTGTCATTTATTGGCAGTGCCAGATAGCCTTTAGTTTTTTTTATTGTTATCGAGTGTCCTGCAGTAGACCTGCTAATTGTGCAACATCAAGCGCGTCGCCGGACATAAGCAATTCTACCTTTATTACGTGTATTTATGATCACCATCTATTTTAAAATAGGCTCTTTTTCTACTCACGACTGTGAGGAAAGCCCTGTTATACATTCCGGCAATGGCTTCGTACTCATATTGCAAGGCCATGGCTCAAGGCCACGTGTAAATATTCCACGAGCTACTGGTTTTTACAGAACTGCGGCATGTCTGAACTGTATTTAAGTGTAGCGTGATCACTTTGCAAGCTGTTGGAGATAATGGGATTTTATCGTACTTGAAAAATATTTCATATCTTTGCCTGATGTAATCTGACGTACATTTAATATAAATACACGTGTTCTAAGTTAGAAGGTGTTTTGATTTGTGTGTCGTCCGGCGAGTATCTAATAATCTATCCTTCAATTGGACATGACGATAATTTTCAGCCATGTTTAACATGGATTTCCTGCTTCTGTAGATGTGTTATTAATGCATGTGGTTTCTCATATTAAATAATTATAATGTTCTTTATGATGTACCGACTAAACTGCTACTCTCCTACCGCGAATAATCCAACTATTAAATAAGTTTTTAGGTAATTGGTGAGCTCTTAAAAACAAGCCTTAACAGTCCGTGAGGATAAAATGAAATGGAGTACAATCAGTGATGGGAATGCAATGGTGAGGGATATTGGAGGACCTTAAGAACGCCCTTCAGCCCACAGCAACGTCTGCTGTATTTTCAAATGCAAAAGTATGTGTGGCTCAGGCGTGAATCGAGTGAGGACCTTTGCGCTGGCAGGCCAGGATGCCAAACACGAGACCACAGTTGCTCCAGTTTTAAAGTGAAGAGTTGTGTCTGCCGAGGCAGGACATTTCATGTTTAATGGCATCAGCTGTTGGCTACTACAGGTCTCCTCGTAGTTCGAACCAAACGACAATTTTTGTAAATTCACCTGCAAACTCTCGTGGAAGCTATGTCCTAACATCTTCTAGCAGATGCGTGGATTACGTCCCCTCTGCAGTTTTTCGCACCGTTCTCTCTGGGTTGGGAAAGGAGGCCTTCTAAGGTGGCCGCACGCTTAGGCGAGGCGCAAAGAGGCGAACAGAAAATCATTTTTCCGCCTGGAAAAGTTTAGTGCTAAATAATGGCAGCCCACACTCTTAGAAGAAGTGCAGTGTCCGTATACTCGCGAAAAGTCTGGAAAGCAGTTGTCTTCGGCAATTATCGCTTATGTATCGGTAGCTGTCGGCCTGCATGGCTTTACTATGTAACGGAATGAGTACCAGATAGAGATAATCAAAACTAGTTTACATATTATATTTGCTGGTTTGTACAAGCTATTCATTATAAATCGTAAACCGCTAGTACTGAAAAATATTATTCTGTATTTTCCAAGGTCACAAATAAGTTATAAGATTCACCAGATATAATGAATAGCTAGTACAAAACTCCATATTTGTCTCTCTCTATCCTCGCCCTCCATTGGTACTGCACCCGTCTGCTAAGATTCTCATGTATGCACGAGAATGAACTGTGTCACAAAGTTACCAAAATCTGCTTAGCTTCATGAATGCACGATACTGCACTTGACTGCATGTGTCTGGACGGTCACAAGGCTACCATATCTGCTGAATTACTCATGACTGTACAAAATATACCATAATTTCGTATTATCGCAGGTTAGATATGTGCGAGCGAGCGCCACTAGGCAAGAATGAGCAACTGCGGGAGTTTACCAGAAACACTTGGCATACCATAAATACCTGCTTCAGTTAATAATTTAAATTAAATATAGTGCTATAAATTTACGATAAATTAAAAATTAGACGATAATTATTTAAATGCGAAATGTATTCACTCATTACCTTTTTCACTTACTTGTGGCCTAGATCGCGGATTCTTGGGGCCCGTCCCCTGGTCATACTCATTAATCAAGAACGGAAGATTGGAGGGTGACTTTAGTGGCGCGCAGAGCCTCTCCCTTAAGGGGTAGAGTGNGGAAGTTTGGAGGGTGACTTTAGTGGCGCGCAGAGCCTCTCCCTTAAGGGGTAGAGTGTTGGAACCAAATTTGTGCACAACATTAAACCTTCCTCTTTCGATCCCACCCACCCCCTCCACTAGGCCAAGAAGAGATTCGAAGACCCGAGAGGGGGTGTTTTTAACTTTGGTCGGTTCTGGAAGTCCCCAGGATTTGAGGGAGTGCTATCTCTTTGGACCTTCCCTCCGCCGTTGGGTCAGTTATGTATTTTGGAAAAATGTCGTTACCCCTAAGGGGAGGGAGGCATTTATGTTTTTAGGCTCTTGAAGTCACAGTTTCGTCCGATTGCGGTGGGATTTGAGGGAGGGGTGACTCTTCGGACCCTCCCTCGAATTAAAGTTAGTTAGGCCCTTTTGGATAAATGTCAGTACCATAAAAGTGTACCATAATATGTACTNCCCTCCCTCGAATTAAAGTTAGTTAGGCCCTTTTGGATAAATGTCAGTACCATAAAAGTGTACCATAATATGTACCATATCCATCGTACAAAGTAAGTTGATTCATATTTCGCATACCATATTTAAAGTGCAGTGTACCATAACTTCGGTATTTTGTACGATAATTTAGAAATACGTNTTCATATTTCGCATACCATATTTAAAGTGCAGTGTACCATAACTTCGGTATTTTGTACGATAATTTAGAAATACGTACTGTATTGAACTCAGCACCGCTCAAGTCTACCTTTAGGCCTGAAATGATCATGGTTGGGCAGTACCATTATTATATCTGCACCGCACATATCATTATTTCGTACGATATCTTATAAATTCAGTTTTCAATGGACTCTACACTTACCAAGCTTATTGCAGGCCATATTTATGACCTGGGTTTCAGGTTGCTCGCATGTAGATGCTTCACAATTGTTAACTAATAACGCGGGAAACGCGGGCCCTGCTTCTCTTGAAGTCAGCACTTATCGCAGTTATTGTAGCCCCCTAGGACAACATTAATATAATTACACTGTCAAAAAATTTTAAAAAAAAAAGTGGATTTCAAATTGCACTCTTTTACCTGCCTCACCCAAGGATAGTGAACCCGCGGATTCCGCAGGCCGACCCCTGGTCATACTCATTAATCTTGAACGGAGGTTTGAAGAATGACTTTGTGGGCGTGCAGCGGCCCATCCCCTCTTAAGGGATAGAGTGCTGGAACAAAGTTTGTGCACACCTTTGAACCTTCCTCTTTCGATTCACCCCACAACCCCCCTCCCCCCAAACACCACAGGGAGGTGATGCGGAGACCGAAGGGGTCTGTTTTCAAACATTTTCGCGTGTGGAAGCAGCCATTATCGATGGATTTCGTCAGGATTTGAGGGAGTACTGTCTCTTTGGACACTCCCACGGTTCACAGTTAGTGAGGCCCTTTTGAATAAATGTCGGTAACATTATGGTGTACCATAATATGTACCATAACTGTGGTACAAAATAATTTGGTCCCTATTTCATGTACAATAATTATGGTGCAGCGTACCATAACTTCTGTTTTTTCTACGATGAATTCGAAATTAGTACCATAATAGACTCTGCATTGTCCAACTTTACCTTTAGGCCTGAAATGAACATGGTTGAGCAGTAGGAATTCACTTCGCAGTGGACTTATCGCAGGCCGCATTTATGACCTGGGTTTCAGATTGCACACATGTACATGCTCCAGAGTTCTTGAGTAAAACGCGTATTATCTGGCCACCTAGGAAACAATTCNTTCAGATTGCACACATGTACATGCTCCAGAGTTCTTGAGTAAAACGCGTATTATCTGGCCACCTAGGAAACAATTCATACAATTACACTCTGTAAAAAAATGGGTGTGTTTCAAATTGCGTCTGTTAACATGCCTCATACAAGGATAGTGAACCCGCGGACTGAACCCTGGTTTTATTTATTAATTATTAATGAAGAACCAGAGTTTGGTGCTCGGAAATGCACCACACATCACCTCTCCCTCGAGAGTTGGGATTGTGGGTGCATGCCAACCCCTTCAGTACCTATACACATCCTTCCTCTTTTCATCCACATCCGGGAGCCGCGGTGACTAAGTTGTTAGCCTGCTTGCCCCCCGCCAAGACTAACCAGGTTCAAACCCCGGCCGGGTCAATCCCGGATTTTCGCAAGTGAGAATCGCTGGTAGGTGGGTTTTCTCGGGATCTCCCATTTTCCCTGCCCTTTAATTCCGGTGTTGCTCAAAACTCACCTCACTCACACTCATCGGCTGTCAGGACCTCGCTATTATGAGCCGCCCAAATCTCTTCAACTATCAATCCATCCACACCCTCTTCGTGGAGATCATATGACACAGGAGGTATATTTTGCCGCTTCCGATATTTGTTCGCCCACAGTAGGGACTTTCCATTTGGTACCACGGTATTTTCTACGGTTTTTTTCGGATGGTGCCAGGGTTGAGGGAGGGAGTTTATCCAGTCTCAGGAATTTTCAACATTTTGAGTTGCTAAGGGGAGTGATTTTTTTTGTCAGAATATTTTTTAATGGTTTGACATTCGGCATTCCAATTTGGTATTCTTCTTAAGCCTTTCTATCGTCTCACGATGCACTGCCGACCCCGCATTAACTGTAAGATTACAAGTGAGTCAAATTTTAAATGGCTGTATCTCGTAAAACGTTTGAGCAATGGCAAAGGGACTAATATGGCCCGACGGCTTTAAGTCGTTAAAGGGGCGGGCACATTTGACAGGTTTTTTTTATTTATAGGGGTGGGTTTTTTCTAAATTTGTCCCTGCTCACAGAAACTTCTTTTGTGTGTTCTTACCCATCCATTCTCGAATGGTGTATAAGGATTTTCTGGTTTATGCTAATTCGCCCTACTTATTCCCTGATTTACCTCCAAAGATTAGCACGCGAAACTTACTTGTTCGGATACTGCATGTAACATCGGGAACGGTGTCTGCTTCTGCAGGTTCCGTTGACATCTAATGCACACGTCACCTAATTCACCGCCGTAGAATAATAATGCGGAATTCCGTGAGCCCCACAATTCGGATTTATGTAGCGAGGTTTGAGTATACATGGACCCACTGATTCTAGAGAAAAAATATTACTAGGAAGGCACTTAACTTTTGGACATGAATGTACAGGTTGAGTATAAAATAATATCCCAACTTTGAAGTTCTATAATAACAAAGTCAAACAACCTACAACCTTGGTTGACCAATCAAATTAACCGTGGAACCGTGAAGTCTGTTAACCATATCTTAATAAGTGTACAATGTGACCACCATGAGCGGCCCAGACGACATCTATGCGATGATAAAACTAGTTCCACACTCTTGTCAGCATGTCCGGTGTTACTGGTTTGCTTGGCGTCCGTAATTCTCGTTTTGAGGTCGTCAATNGTTCCACACTCTTGTCAGCATGTCCGGTGTTACTGGTTTGCTTGGCGTCCGTAATTCTCGTTTTGAGGTCGTCAATGTTAGCCGGCAATCCTGGACGAAACACTTGATCCTTTATATACACCAATAGAAAAAAACTGACGAAACCAAGATACGATACTCCACCTATCGGGAGGACGACGTCCGTATTTGCGACGAAATTCACGTTGAAAAGTGGTAACCGATTAACATTTAGCAAACTGAGTAACACAGAACGCCTTCTGTTGTTTCGTCGCCATCTTGATGTCGACTAACACACAACACACGCTCATAGTGTGACAACAGATGCTCCTAGCGTCATCTCTCGGCACATAAAGGAAACATCAGACAGTCCCCTTCACATTGACGTGTCGAATGCGAGCTCGCTACCCCCTCAACGCCCCAAACCGTAACACCGGACAGGCTGACAAGAGTGTGGAACGAGTTTGATTATCTCATATATGTCGTCTGGGACGCTCATGGTGGTCACATTGAACATTTTTGAATGAATGGTAAACAAATTTCACTGTTCCACGGTTCATTTCATTGGTCAATCAAGGTTGTAGGTTGTTTGGGTTTGATATTATAGACTTTACTTTCAAAGTTGGGGTATTATCTTATACTCACTCTGTATATTCATGTGTAGAACGTACTGGCCTAGTTCTCGTAGGAACATACACCATAGTTAGTCGTGTATATATTCTTACCTCGTGAGAGCTGAGCCATCAATAGTACCGAGACTGTCTTGGCATTGTGTGCATGTTCACTGCTGCAGTATATATGAATAACCTACGTGCGCTGCGTGTTACAGCTGTTCGCGTGCAGACAGCCTGACAAGGGCACCGATATATTCTACGAAGACACAGATAAAATTAACTGCATGTTACTGCAGCGCTCGTGAACTCGCATTTGTTACACGGCAACAGTGGACAATTCGTCACCACTCCTACTGCTGATAAAGCTTGTCAGACGCACGAAGCTGGTCCCCGCACAAAGAAACAGTGCCGTGTAAATACAATGAAGAGCNAGAAACAGTGCCGTGTAAATACACTGAAGAGCAAAAAAAACTGGTATAGAAGTGCGTATGCAAATAACAGAGGAATGGAAACAATCAGAGTAACGCGATGCGGTCGGCAGCTAGATCGGTTACTTCTGCTACAATGTCAGGTTATCAAGATTTAAGTGAGTTTGAACGCGGTGTTATAGTCGGCGCACGAGAGATGGGACATAGCATCTCCGAGATAGCGATAACATTTGGATGTTCCCCTACGACAATTCCACGAGTGTACCGTGAATATCGGCAATCCGGTAAAACATAACATCTTCGAAATCGCTGTGGCCGGAAAAAGATCGTGAAAGAATGGGACAAACGACGACTGACGAGAATCATTAAACGTGACAGACATGCAACCCTTTCTCAAATTGGCGCAGATTGGATTTGTGGACTGCCCTGCAGGATTCATGGTGTGAATTGGCTCCTGCATACCTTCAGACATGAGTCGAGTCCATGCCACGTCGTCTTGCGGCACTTCTGCGTGCTCGATATTAGGAAGGTGTACAGTTTTTTTGGCTCTTCAGTGTAGTTTGGGAGTCATTCCTCACAATAACATGTAAATAAGAAAAACAAGAGATGAAATTGTTGATATGCGACAAATTGAATACACCTTGTGAAGTACATTCTGTATTTTCTAGTTTTCTTTCTGAGTTCAGTCTGAAGATGTTTTGGAATCGAATCATGGGCAAATAAAAATTGTTTGAATGTATTTCAGGTATAAGTTCTAACGTTTTTCCCTTAACTAGCCTAGGAGTGCAAGGCGGGAATCAAGTATTGAGTCAACAATAATTTATAAATTTAATATTTACCGCTGTTGCTTTCACGGGTGAATTTTCAAAATTTCTGTGGAATCACACCTATAGTCTAATGAATTGATTTTTCTAAGTATCATTCCACTCATTAAAGCTGTTTCACAGTATCAAGAAGAGACTCCAAAATAAAGTATTTGCTTCTGAGGAGAACTGTCCAATATCGAACTGTATGTGGTTCCCGATAGATCAAGAACAGTTCGGTATTTTAAGGGGGAGATTTGGACGCCATCTTTAATTTATATATTTTTTGCCATTCGGATTAATTTAAAAAAAAAATGAGACTTTATAAGGCATAGAAGATTATTTAAATTGTTTAAAATACCTTTAAAATATTTTTTTTTGAACATCTGCGGCTTTTATAGTCATTCACAGAGGGTAATAAATAATTAATTCCCATTACTTCCATATGGTAAACTAATAATGGTCCGCCATTGATATTACAGTTACTCTGTCATCCCAATGATATTTTATTTCTTGTTAAAGAAGTAATTTCAGTTACAAATACTAAATAAATGTTGTGGCCCAAAAACTGGTAACACCGATATGATTTTTTTCTAAGTTCTGAATTCGAGATTATAAACCGTCTTCTGGATTAGTGCTTGATGACAACACTTCGAGTAAATGTGTGGGAAAAAGCCTTTTGCAATGAATCACAGACACTTAATTCCCTGCAAATTTTATGGAAATATTATATTTGGTACAGATGTTCACTTAACACATATAAACTCATTTCGGACTTTCAAAGATGTAGGGAATATACGAAAAGTACAAATAACGAAGTTTCTGATACATCTTACTTAATACTCCTTTTAAGGTAGAACGTTGTTTAAGAAAATTCGAATACAATAAAAAAAGTAGAAGTTATAAGAAATTTTATAGACGTAAGATATTTCCCGTAGTATAATGTTCTATGGCCGAATGTTTCTTATAGTATGTGAATGTGGGGCATGGAGCGTCTAAATGATTTCGTGTGGGGGTCATGTTGGATAGCGCGTCATTGACCTCAACTGTGGTGATGTTGACCTTAACATTATGTTGATCTTGTGGTAACCTGTATGCTGAAAATGAATAAAATATAGGCAAAACTTAAAGAGAAAGAAAGTTATCAATAAAATAAAAACTTCGAACTGTAAAATTTTAAATATAAAATGAACGTCCATAAAAATAAAATTTTAATAATAAAAACATAAAAAACAAAAACAATCAAAATCTTTGAAAAATATTCTACGAAAATGAGTTTATGACAAACCTCAAATAGTTAACCAACTATTTTGGGGTTCGGAATTAGTCGTTAATAGAATGCATAGATATTTTAAGTAACAAATAATACAATTCTTAATAATAGTTTGCAATTGTGGAATATAGGAAATAGTTTGAAAGGTAAAAATATTCTTAATAAAATTTTTGTAAAAATATTATTACAGTTTAGTATTATTTTTATTATTACAGGAAACGTAATCACATATTTGATATACATTTGCCTTCGTTTCAAATACAAACCGTAAGATATTCCAGATGATCATAGGTATATATGAAAAATCATGTTTTCAGACAATTCGGATGTCATTCGCCAAGAAACAGTTACCGTACAACGAAACATTNATGTTTTCATACAATTCGGATGTCATTCGCCAAGAAACAGTCACCGTACAACGAAACATTTGGGAGCAATTATACACTTTAAATAACGGTCATAAAATATTTATTTATAAAGAGGTGATGCCTGCATTTTGTTTCTATAGCACACTGCGCTATACCACCTGGACACCGGGTATGCACATTTTCCCGTGTAGTTTATTTGCTGTGCTGTGAAAATATATTTTACCGACTGCCGGACTATTTACTTTGGCGCCTTTCTTGAGAGCTGGTGGAGCTAGTTGCCCGTATTTTGTTAGCTCTCTCCTTTGGTTTGTCTGAGATAGTGAAAATGCATGTAATTTTACACAGAATGTTGGTGGCCGCAAAAATTGCAACTTGGTGAGAGGGTGAAGACAACTAACATCATTCTGATAATTTACCGCATAACGGAAGATAATAAAACTAGAACAGAGTTTAAAAATAGCACTACACCATTTTTGTTTAGATTGCACACATTGTCCTGTATTTAAAGCCAATGCAGAAGTTTAAGCACACCTACTGGTTGCTAGTAATTTCAGATATATATTAGCAGGTTTATCTATATTGACGTGCAGTAGAATAACAATGACCTAGTTGGCTGCTGCAAAATGTACTCAACCTCATAAAAATATTCACTCACTGCGGGAGTAAATTTTTAAGGATAGATTTGGAATAAAGATGACCATGTTTTTATAAGAGAAATGCACTGTTAATTTTAATTGACCAAAAACTGATTTAATNGATTTGGAATTAAGATGACCATGTTTTTATAAGAGAAATGCTCTGTTAGTTTTAATTGACCAAAAACTGATTTTTTTTATAATATAGTACCGTTGTAATAACATATATATCACAAAATTGTGGTTTCCGACCTATTTATATCATGTTTTCTTACATTTGTGTTGTTAAACTATACTCTAAAATTCTGCGTATTTTTTAACAAATTGTATGTGTTAAGAGTGTTTCCACTAATATCAGCATAATTTTACTCCTACAATGTTCTTGTGCATTTTTGATTTATACCTTCCATGGAAAACCGGTGACCGCAATGGGAAATTCCCACTGCCTGAGGTTTGACAGAAGTTCATAAAGAACGTCGTGTATGTTGGATGGGCGTCCAGATGCTGAAGATAAATACCGCGCCGCACTGAAGTGAACATCACGGTAGTAAAATGTGACATTTTTGAGTTCTAAAAATGGATGGAATTCCTGGAGGTATCATAATTTGTTTTAAATTAATATTTAATGTTTTCTAATTTTATCTTTAAGAAACTACTTGGTAAAAATAATGAAAATTGTATATTTTTTACCTAGGCTTTTATTTTGGCATTCCACATTGTTCACCTATCTGTCATGTGTGTTGAAGTTATTTTTTTGGTAATGCAAATTCACAATAACTAGCTGCTAATATGTGCTACACTTTAAGTAGGGTCATTTTTCGTACATTGCTGTCATGAAAACATTTAATTCCAGTATCAGGCGAAGAAGAACTGACATATACTAGGAAGGAGCTGTTCCTGATGCCGAAGGGCTCCTTAACTACAGATGTGAGTACAAGTCTGTAACACCTACAGGACCTTTGTCAGAGCTACCGAAATCACGAAATGAAATTGTTATATTGAAAAATCCGAAGCCGTCATCTCCGCAGGCCATGAAACTACAATTTATCCATAAAATTATATAGAGAAAAACTATATAGAGCAGCAAATTGAATCCCTTGTCCCGCTGAGTGTAACAGTACATGGGGAGAAGATTTCTGTTAAATACAAAATGTTGTATACCATTATTGATTGTAAGGTGTGTGTGGATTAACGTCCAAGAATTTTAACGACGTTGAAACGGCACTACAGAGAGAAATAAACGTATTCCATCTGGGATTTGGTGTGTCTACATTGCATATGTGGATTAACATATTTTAATGTAGTTTGAATTTCTCATACAAGCTGACTATTGGAAAGTGGCAAGCACGTTCCAAGAAAGAAAAAACAATTATCAGTGACCAAAAAAAAATATTAAATATTAATTGAAGTCTTAGTTAAGGCTGATTGTCGACCGTACGAAGCCTAGATACGGAAGTACAAATGATGGCACGTAGGTGTTTTTTTCCTAACCTACTGTATTGCTAAGCATTAACAGAATGTCTGAGGTCGGTACAGGAGCTAACTGCGTCTCAGGACTAAGCCTCTTACATCTAAAAGGAAGAGAATTCGTGCAAAGGAGGCTTGCAGAGAGGTATTGGGCAGGCTTGGCCGCCGTTTGGGCCGTGACTGCCTCGCTAATGTGTACCTGTAGCTGAGGCTATAGCTAAGAAGAGGGCGAGGAAGAACCGGCCATATGCACCGTAAAAACCCCTCCCGACAAGAAAGAAGTTCATAACTTATTCATGCATTTCTGAAAATTCTATGGGAAACAGCTGGTGTGGAGTTCATGCTCTTTAATGTGACGTGGAAAATCTAGAAGAGAGTAAGCGGGTCTTGTGGCCGCATGATGCTCTTTATTAATTATGTAATTATTCTCATTGGTCAGTACGACCAGAAATGTGAAATAAATTAAAATCGTTAGTTCCTTCCTTCCTTGTATCGCTAAGTTTCGTTTATATAGATATTAGTAGTATAAATATAGCTGAAAATGCCTGGGTGAGAGAAGAATGATGGCTGCCTCTCCTATGATCGTCAGCTCAAGTTGTGTTTGCCGGAGATAAGTAAAACTTAGTATGTGATGTTAAAGTAATGGCCTTCTGCTATTTGTAAAATGAAACGGAACATTTTTAAATGTCACGATGCATGAGGTTTATTACTCAGTTGCGAATATTTTATTAAAGATCTTTTAAAGAGAGATATGCTTGATATTCGTTGCATTTTAAATGGCGTCTCAGCGATAACTATTTATATTTAGCAAAGGACGAGTTTTTAAATGTAAAATGTTCAGATTATATTTTTGAAATAAAATCTTGTACGAAAGGGTTAAAAAATATATGAGACTATATTTCTTCTACAAACTAAGTATATTTGATTGTTTTCTCCCGCAGAGATTTGCATAACTCTACACAAATCAGTATTTTCTTTCTTTCTGTGCATTTTTATTGATATTAGCTATTTATGGTAAATTGAAGTCCCACTGTAACTGTTGGGGTTGGCATGGAGCTACAATTTTTACTATTTGTTTTCTATTATTTGTGTTTTTTGTGGGAGGGGGAGGGGCAATTGCCGCTTATCCGCCTGATCCACTGTAACTGGCTTGGGGCGTCGAATACTCTTTCACTGCTCTGAGGATTAAGTAGCTCGTTTTCCTAAGAGTGTCGAATACGCTTGCTTCTCTGATAACCTATAGGCTCTCGCATCGAGGAGCCTCGAATCCACTTTCCACATTTAAGGACTCGATCAATGACATTTTTTTATTTGTTGTTGAAAATTCTTGATGAATAAAGTGATTTAAAAAAATAATATTTGAAGTGATTCTTGTGGTGAAACAACCAATTTTGTGTATAACATGGCCGTCCCAGGCCGCCGCACCGTGAACTCCGCCTGTGACTTTTAGCAAGCCAATCCTGAATCCTACTCCTAGAATACTGCTCCAGCTATCTCTTATTGCCACTACTGGATGGTATTGTGATACTGCAGTGTAGTTATTCTATAACCACCACCTTGTGGCGCCCAGTTTCGGAATTTTTTATTTTAGTGAGTTGTGTTTGAAACATTTCACTGGTGAGGACTTTTTCTTTCAGCATTGCTAAAAGGTTTTATGTAAACTCACTTGCTTGCGAAATCCGAGTTTCAAGTCACAGCAGCTCATTTCTGATATAACTTGTCCAGTAGTTACTCCCGCTATTGTGATATAAGATCTTCTTGAACCAGTATGTTAGTTTTATTGTGTTCGGTGGCGTTAGTAAAGTAGTATCAATTTGTTCCTGGTGTATCTCAGTAAGAAAGTTCTTCCAAGACATGCTCTGGAATCCCCAGCTCACACTCCTTAGTTACGGTATGCAACTTCTGGAGCCCTAACTTATGTGCCTCAGTACATCTCAAAACCTTATTTTTTTGATAACTCCTCAGAAAGCAAGTTCCCCTCCTGCTATAAAACAATTAGAAGAAAGCCTGTAGAAGCTATTAGTCTGACGTACTGATGCACCGACACTTAGAGCTGCTGCTATGTACAATTTTTAGTATTATTATGATTTAATTTGTGGAATGCGTATGAGTGTGTTTGGTGTGGCGCAGTTCTTGTATTGATTTGTAGTACTACACAAGTATTTTACAAAGTACGCATTAAGTGCTTGAGTAAATAGGAATGAATTGATCAAATTATTTTCTCTGTTAACTAATGGACGGTTCTGGTTGAAATTACGTTGGAATCTGTCTCGTCTATAGTAGTGTTCATGTGAGAAGATGAGAGACAATGTATTTTACAGGGGGTGGCTGTGCGGCTGTGGGGTTGACGGTCTTCGGCTCAACTCGGAACTACTCGGCAGTCTTCGACTCGACTTGTATGTGCTCGGGTGTCATCGAATTGGGATTACCAATCAGACCCGAAGATAGAACACTAACCCTATCCCATCCATCTATGCCAGCCAGTGACCATATTAAATCAAAATTTAATTTTAAAAACTTATTATTTTCAATTTATACCTAAATTGTGCATTGAGGTTTGAAGAACTCTGTAGAAGTTTCTAATTCAGTTATTTCATTCCTGGTCTTCGCTCTTCAAGTCCAATTCTCACACAATGTAAGAATATGCAATTTTTTTATTACCTCGACTGTTATGTAGACAAAGGTAAGCTACTCGGATTTTTAAAAAGTGTAATTATGATGTGTATATGTGACCAAACCGCCCCTATCATTCCAGTCGTCCAAGTCATGTTATAGTAATGGTATGTATTAGCATCTACCAACATTTTTACAGGCATAGTTAGTCTTAAGACTTGGATGGTTCTAGACCAGCTCAAGTCATAGTCAGTCTTAACTTCCGAGCTCATCTTGGCTATTAATCTGCCATTCCACCAATCTTTCCATGAAGCTCCTAAACTTTTCATCAATGACTCAATCAATCTCTCCATCAGGCTCTTAATCTTCCACCAATCTTTCGATCAATCTCTCGATCTTCCCACCAATCTGACAATTTTTACAACAATATTTCGATAAATCTCTAATATTTAATTCAATCTTCCAATCTTTCCATCTTTCAGGTTTTAAGGTTTTGATAATAGGTTCCTTTTCTGACGTTGCGTTAAGAGATGTGTTTGAATTATGTTTGGTTGGTCTGGTCAGTACACGTGGGTGTTTGGCCAGGACATTTAGTTGGCTTCTAGTATGCTCAAATGGAAAGAATGAATGAAATATTGACCGAAAGATTGTAAGATTGTTTGAAAAGCTTGGGCGTGTGATCGAAAGATTATTTGAAGATTGGTCCTAAGTCTGAAAGATTTATAAAAATACTGGATGAAAGATTGAAGAAATATTGATCGTAAGATTAATCGAAGAATTGAAAAAATAATCTACATTTTGTAATAATTATAGAAATATCGACGGAAATCTTGAAAAATTCGACGAAAGATTGAAAGAATCATCGAAGGATTGGATGACTGATGGAAAGACCGATCGGGAGATTGCGAGATCAATCAAAAGTTTAATGAAAATATTGGAATATTGGTGGAAACACTTATAGAATTACTGATGAAAAGAATGGAATATTGATGGAAAGACTGGTGGAATGGTCGATTAATGTCCAAGAAGAGTGTGGAATATAAGACTACCACCCGAGCTGGCCTCGTAATATTCCAAGTCGTAAGGGCAAAGCACTATTTGATCTTAAATAATAATCAAAAATGCCTATAAATGTTGGTAGATCCTTAGTCATACAATTATCATAACGTGACTTGGGTAGGTGGTCTCTACTCGTATAATGTGCTTGGTTTGGTCACATGCACATACCATAGTTACATTATAAAAAAACTGAGTAGCATAATAAGGCCTACATAAGAGTTAAGGCAATAAATAATCTGCACATTCTAAAATTGTGTAATATTTGAGCGTTGTTAAGAGACGAGGTCGGAAACATCGTAACTTCATGAGATACACGTGCAGTGTTTCGCAATACTCTAGGTACCATTTTTAATTACAAATTTAACAATAATTGAAACTGTTTTTGTAATTTTTTAAATTGGATAGCAGTGTTGGATGGGTATGTATATAAGATGAGTGGTTGAAACTGCTAAGCACCTTCGGATACGATCGGCAATTCCGAGTCGAAGACTTCGGAGCACATCCGAGTGGAACCCAAGACTGCCGAGCAGTTCCGAGTTTTACTGAAGACCGTCAGCCGAACAGCCACTCTATTTAAAATACATTGTACTCAACTTCTCTTATCATTCCACTGTAAAATATATTCTCATAAAAAAATGTACTGAATTTTTTATAGAAACGTGAATGTGACATCACACGATAGAATTACAATGCGTATAATTGTTTTTTACGTCAACACTTCCTGCTCTATGCGTCAGTTTTACCACACTTTCGGCACGTGAACGTATTTGGCCACTAAAAATATTTATATTTCGTTAATTACTTGAAGAAAATATAATCTGGCATTTTAAGATGAACCTTGTCGGTAATCCTTTGAAGTTCCATTATACTTCACTTTAGTTTGCGAAGTGCGCCCGGAAGACACGTGGTCATAATAAATTGAAGAGAAAATCGCACTGCGTTTGTAAGAATTCTTTACCTAGTAGTGTTCGAGATTTTAAATGAGATTACAAAGAATTATTTTGAAACCCAAAATAAACACAACAATACATTCAAAACTGAAAATAA
Source organism: Clitarchus hookeri (assembly GCA_002778355.1). NCBI lineage: Eukaryota > Metazoa > Arthropoda > Insecta > Phasmatodea > Phasmatidae > Clitarchus > Clitarchus hookeri. The sequence goes on from NQII01001824.1 coordinate 327,066, forward strand.
TGCATAAATAAGATATTTTAAATATAAGCAATACTCCACAATAGCAAATAAAATGATAGTAATCGCCGCAAAATTAAATTTGAACAACGGTTTAAATGATTTAAATGTTTTAAAATTATTCAGTTTAAGCTTTTGGTTTAAAGACGTTTACGCCTGCTTGTGTGTGCTGTACTAGCACGTTATCACCAGTCTCCGTCGTGGTCAGTGGCGTACAAAATAAACAGTGAGAAATTGGACGTGGTGCTGTCCATGAAACACGGTTATTTGAATGTGCCAGCAGTGACAGACTACGGCTGTAGGCTGTATTATAAATGATCTCGGAATCGGAAGAGTGAGTTGACGACCTCGTTAGTTAACACTATCTTCACGAGAACATACGTGACAAGTAGAGTGGGGGTTATTGAAACCTGCCGCGTCACTGCACGCACGCCTCTTCTGCTTGCAACTCGATGGCTTCATTCTCACGAGGTAAGCACTTATTCTTACTGTTTTCGGCTTACGTTTCTCGTTATGATAGGATAGTGAGTAAGTGTGGTTTTATGTATGTACGAAGGTATGTATGCTAATGCTTATGCATCTATGTATTAATTTGCATGTGTATGTGTGTATATGTCCTCGAGTGTGCAACTGGCNTGTATGCTAATGCTTATGCATCTATGTATTAATTTGCATGTGTATGTGTGTATATGTCCTCGAGTGTGCAACTGGTGGGAGCTACCCCATCGCTGGCCGGCAACATAGCTCGCACTCGCCCGGTGCTCCATAATGTTACCTTAGAAAGAGACCCTTTGAAAGAGTAGTCTCTAACTTAAAGTGATGAATATTGTAGCAGCGAAACNATGCTAATGCTTATGCATCTATGTATTAATTTGCATGTGTATGTGTGTATATGTCCTCGAGTGTGCAACTGGCGGTAGCTACCCCATCGCTGGCCGGCAACATAGCTCGCACTCGCCCGGTGCTCCATATTACTCGCTCAGGTACCGTCACGATGTAGACTCAGGGCACTCACCTCTCTTTGTATAACAACTGCAGCTCCTAGACACGGATACAACATGACACTCCCTTCCGACTGACATGCGGGCCTCACCTTTCTGACCTCCTTTCCAGACAGACACTGGACGACTCACTCTGCGCTGCGAGTCCTGTAAGTGACAAGCATCCTGGAGAGGTTGTTGTACCTATAACGTCACGTCGACAGTGAGGTCTCTAGATAAGACGTATAAGTAGAGAAACCACACAAAAAGTCAAACAGTGAACATACATTATATGAGTGAGATATAACAACTAGATGTCCACAGTGGTTGTGCTATGTTCTAAATGCTTTAGCTGTCTGATCACTTAATAATTCACTTAATAATATAGTAATGGCTGAGCTGTTTAGCTCGAAGTTTCCTTGAAAACGCGAGAAGTACACTTGGCCTGCTTTGCCCAGTTGATAATTCAAGAAAGGTAAATATTTTTAACAAAACATTTGCTGTGTTGAATATCAGACAGAATTCTTTCATCACATACTGTGTTAAGTAACAGATCATGTACACTCCAAACTTGAAATTTTTCTTAACTACATATTATTGCCTGTACTGTTTAACAAGACCGGTACTTAATAATTCAGACCGGATCACTTTAGAAAGTTGAATAAGAAGCCGGAGAGTCTGCCGAGAGGGGGAAAAATTATATAAATACATTTAAAAAAAAACAGTTTTGCTGTATGAAAAACCATGTTTGTGAAAAATACAACACTATGAAAAAGCGTTTAGAATATAAGTAAATTTACTAAACATATTACTAGTCATTTCACAAACTATTAGTTTATGAGCAATGCCACTATAATACTTGTTGTAAATCCTCCATGAACTGCAGTAGGAGATGGTAAATGCAATGGTAACGAATCAAACAGGCCTTGGATGTGTTACTGGGCAATCATCTATTAGGCTAATACCCTCAATTCACAGTTGATGGTCATTACCTGCTGTATGAGAATGACGGACTAGTTCTCGAGAGCCCATATCCCAGGCATATTCAGTAGATTACATATCGGGCGAACATGTAGGCCAGGGAAGAAGCAGTATCTGCCTTGCTTCTAAGATGGCCAAGACCTTTCTGACTACATGTGGTCGGGTGTTATCTTGTTGCAGTATGGCACCAGGAGTGGGCTGAAGGACGGGTATGACTTTTAACTTCAAAACTTCCTTGACGTAGGAGTTGCCGCTAATAATTCCCTCAAATCGTAGCTATCGAGATGGAATGTGATGCCCGATTACTCCCCAAACCACCACCCCCATCTTTTGTGCGGTTTGACACTGGACAATGAATTCTGGAAGATGATGCTCACCCTAATTGTGTTGAAATAGGACTCCTCCGAAAGCATAAGTTGCCACTTTTCACAGCATTGGATGCATTCGTGGGCTTATTGTAGCCTGAGACGTTATTAGTTCAGACTAAAGATAAATTTCCACAATGGAATGTATACACACTGTGCTTTGCAAAGCAAATGCCGTCGGACCATGGAAGAATACCTCTTGTAGTGTTCACGTTCTGCTAACACTCGAGACGAAACTGAACATTTCGTCACTGCCAAGCGGTTACGGTGTCTGTCATCGCGTGATGTCAAATTTCGTGGTCCAGTTACGGGTTTTCGACTCGTCCTGTTTTCTTCAATGGTAATCTGCGTTCAAATGGGCATTGATGCCATCATAGAAGTTTAACCACTCGTTAAATCATTAATAATTAAATAAATCATATCAAATGGGCTCCTGCTTTCACATCTGCAAGCTTACCTAATTTGAATAAAATGTGGACATAAGAGGTAAGGCAACCTTAGTTGTTGTTATTCCGAAAGCTGTTATTTTGTGATTTTTATCTATATTTAACCACAGGAAAGTACAGAAAAACTAACAATTAACAATAAAACCGTTAAAGAAAGTTTACTATAAAGTGGGTATACTTAGCTTTCTCTAGAAACCAACTGATGCACTGCAGATAGCTACATTTCAAATTATATAACCTTCGGGCCTTCTGAACTCCTAGGGTTTCTGTATACACATTTCTTTCCTGGCGGGCAGGTAATATCGATGCAAAGAGGGATTAGCTCACATGGATGCATAATCGATTTCTTCTAATGTCCAAATACTGGGCACAAGTTAAGTGCATGTTAATGTGGCTACGACGTGCAGTCTCTTATAATTAGAGGTAAGTTATGATTGCCCTTCAAAGTCATGCATTCACCGAAACCGAAACACCAAAACATTTCACTTGTCAAGGAATAATAACTTAAATTGTGTACCGTTTGGGAAGGAATTGTAGTAAATAAGCAATTTCCATTTTCAGTTACGTACTTTATTTCTAACTATCTACATTTGATAACATACAATACGTGTATAGGTTTATCCTTTTCTAAATACTGTTCGAGTAATAACACTTTTAAATAATTTGTCCTTGGAATAATATTGTTGTAAAGCACAAATCACAATTCCCCATAAACCTTGAGTCCCATAAATGAATTCTTTGCACTATACACAATACATTGCCATTATTTTAATTGCCATGTATTAATATTCTGGAAAATGAGGTTATGTGAACGAATGTAAAGTTTAAAGAAATATAAGTTTCATGTTCCCTTTATTTTACACCAATAATCATCATTAAGATTCTTTATTTTGATTTCAGATCCAGACACAATGACGCCGCTTCTGATAGCAGTTTTCGTCCTGGTGGGTAGAATGTCTCCAGCAGTATGTTCTGGCTCCTGCTTCCTGGACGGCGAGACGTTCGACTTCGTGATAGTTGGTGCAGGGTCGGCAGGATGCGTGCTGGCGACTCGGCTGACGGAAGTCCCCACATGGAGGGTGCTACTACTGGAGGCTGGTGGAGAGGAACCACCCATCACCCAGGTGCCTGCATTCTTCCCGTACCTCCAAGTGCCTACCTCAACACTGCACTGGTCCTACAGCAGCGAGCCATCGCCCTGGGCATGCGGTGGTCGGTCCTGCACCTGGTACTCTGGACGAGGTCTCGGTGGTTCCAGCAGCATCAACGGCATGATGTACATCCGTGGCAATCCACATGACTATGATGAGTGGGCGGCGGAAGGTAACACTGGCTGGATCTACAAGGATGTGCTGCCGTACTTCCTCAAGTCTGAGGACGCCTGTGACCTAGAAGAAAACCAAACCACCTACCACAGACAGGGTGGCTACCTCGGTGTGGAGAAGCCTGCCTACATAGACAGCCGTCTCCGGATCCTCGTTAACAGCTTCCGAGAGCTGGGGTTTGAAGAAAGAGACCCTAACTCAGGCAAGCAGGAGGGTGTTTCACTCGCTCGACTGACCACGAAGAACGGCGAGCGCCAGAGCACCAACACCGCATTCCTGAAGGCCGCACGCCAGCTTCGTCCAAACCTCCGTGTGCTCACAAATGCCAGGGTGACCCGAGTTTTGGTGGACCCAGTAATTCCTCGGGCGTATGGAGTGGAGTTCTTTCTGGATGATGACAAGGACAAGAGTTTCAGCATAAACGCCAGCAAAGAAGTTATACTGAGTGCTGGTAGCATCCACTCTCCTCATCTTCTGCAGCTGTCTGGTATTGGCCCACANAAGGCCGCACGCCAGCTTCGTCCAAACCTCCGTGTGCTCACAAATGCCAGGGTGACCCGAGTTTTGGTGGACCCAGTAATTCCTCGGGCGTATGGAGTGGAGTTCTTTCTGGATGACGACAAGGAGAAGAGTTTCAGCATAAACGCCAGCAAAGAAGTTATACTGAGTGCTGGTAGCATCCACTCTCCTCATCTTCTGCAGCTGTCTGGTATTGGCCCACAAGAATTTCTGGAACCACTAAATATTCCGGTGATCAAAAACCTCAGTGTCGGTTACAACTACCAGGACCATGTCTCATCTTTGGGTGTTGTCTACAGTATCAAAAATACACGTGCGCCAGGAAACATAAATACAGTATTCCAAGATTACGAACGTTACTTGCTAAGTAGAAAAGGACCATTGACATACATTGGACTAATGGGTGTAATGGCCTTTGCTGGATCTAACAATAAGAAATTTCCAGACCTTCAATTCTTAAATATTATCTCATTTGATAACAAGTATTTAAGGCCACTTCCATATTACACTGAGATAAGAATGATGCCAATTTTGTTGCGGCCTCAAAGTAGAGGATATGTCAAGGTCGTGTCGAAAGATCCTCTAGAAAAACCTGTTGTTCGACCTAACTTTTTATCACAAGGAATGGAGAGGAGAGTTTTGGCTGAAGGTCATAGGTTGATGGCAAGGCTCGGAGAGACAGAGTCGTTCAAGGAATTGGGCCTCGACCTGAATCTGACTGTTGTTAGCAAGTGTGTGTGGGCGAAGTTCAACACGGCTGCCTTCTGGGAGTGCTGCGTCGTGAACTACACTATACCTTCATACCACCATGTGGGCACGTGCCGCATGGGGCCCACTGCTGATCATGGGGCGGTGGTGGACCCCCAGCTCCGAGTGCATGGTGTTGATGGGCTCCGCGTCGTCGACGGATCCATCATGCCAACCATAGTGCGTGGCAACACCAATGCGCCTATTATCATGATCGCCGAGAAAGCCGCCGACTTGATCAAGCNTGAGAAAGCCACCGACTTGATCAAGCAGTTTTATAACTGCACCGACACGAATGTTCACTAGACAATATTTTATTCCTTTCATCCGAGTACGCTTTACAAGAAAACATGTCTAACCCTTTACCAATTAGTCATATTAGTTTGTAATATATTATACAAGTAACTCGTGTAAAAGTGTTTCGTTAAGATTGTAACTGAAATAATACCACAACTACGACAGTTTATCTTATGCCATAAAGATAACCTAGTTTCAGACGATACGAGAACTAATCTTATAAGACATTCACTATTTCCTGAATTTATGAAATCTAAACTTGATTAATAATTATGTGTCCATTAAGCTGCCGTCTAGTTTGGGGTTTTCTTGTGTCAGGGAGAAAAGGTGGTAAGACTGACGTTTATACGCGTCTCACTTGCAAACTCGTCTTCTTGCAATACACGCAGGTAGCCATGAAGGAAACATTGTGTTCAGTTTTTTTCAAGTGAAAACACAGAATGTTTTATTAACATATATACATGTTATATCAGTGGTGATTCTAAGAATTTACATACTTTTTTTTTCATCTAAAATTTATTTCCAAAATAACTCAACAGAATATTTTATGTTTCTTTTTTAGTGTACCTGTTAAACAGACGTTTTTGAAATAAGGTCAACATGTGATATATTACATATTATTTTATCCTTGGCATCACTGAAATTTGGCGAGGATATTTAAAACCGAGAGCGCATCTAATTACGAATGAAAGTAGACCTTATCGCCTATCCTGACAAAGTCATCACACGCCTATAGTTATATGTCGCGTAAATAAAAAATCTGTCAACGAGTCTGAAATATTTAATTTTTAATTGAGTTTTGTCTGCCTTATTACTAGCCCAATGTCATGTCATTTCTTCGAGTATTAGGGCATCCACAGCTACAATATTATTATATCCAAAGCAGCAATGAAATAAATAATGTTACCTTAGAAAGAGACCCTTTGAAAGAGTAGTCTCTAACTTAAAGTGATGAATATTGTAGCAGCGAAACCGCATGTCGAATATATAATATAATTAAAAATATATAGGGACGTGCATTTTTAATATAACTGCAAACCCAGAACAACATATAACCAAAAAACAAGATTTTTCTCTATAAAACTTTGACCAGAAATCATGTGCTTAACTCCGGGGGTGATTGATTCCTTATGAAAATTTAGGTGATGTATACATTGACAAACACTATCGTGTGGTGACTGAGGAAAGTAAGGGAAATTGAAAATCAAAGGTTAAAATACATGAATGTAAAAATATCTCGAAGTTCTTAAGATGGAATTACAAAATTCGTAATCGCGTTTCATGAAGCGGAGATTGTAAATCTGTTAGAATGTGGTAGTTCAAATCGCCACCTTCTTTTGCTTAAGAGGGGAAGTCGACCTACGTTCGCTGGTAACTCATCATGGCGAAANAAAATCAAAGGTTAAAATACATGAATGTAAAAATATCTCGAAGTTCTTAAGATGGAATTACAAAATTCGTAATCGTGTTTCATGAAGCGGAGATTGTAAATCTGTTAGAATGTTGTAGTTCAAATCGCCACCTTCTTTTGCTTAAGAGGGGAAGTCGACCTACGTTCGCTGGTAACTCATCATGGCGAAATGAAGACAAAACGTCCTCTTGTCCGAACTCGCTCCGGTAAAACGTCTTCTAGTAAAGGCGAAGGTGTGGTGTAGCCCTGCGATAGTAAGCAACACATCTGCCACCCGCGCTACACTATGTATGTAGAGGTTATAGCAAAGTATGCGCGGACTACAGGAGGGTGTCTATCTCCACCAGCACCAGAGCATGTTGNCATCTGCCACCCGCGCTATACTATGTAGATGTATGTAGAGGTTATAGCAAAGTATGCGCGGACTACAGGAGGGTGTCTATCTTCTCCAGCACCAGAACATGTTGTATCAACGTCATGTCTATCTAGGACACTAAGCACGTAGGGTAGGTCAGTGGCTACTCAGCACTATCATCACCAAGAGCTGCTGAGGCAGTCTGCTGCGGCATAACTTACCGCTCCTCCAGTCTCACAACCCGCGCTACACTATGTAGATGTATGTAGAGGTTATAGCAAAGTATGCGCGGACTACAGGAGGGTGTCTATCTCCACCAGCACCAGAGCATGTTGTATCAACGTCATGGCTATCTAGGACACTAACCACGTAGGGTAGGTCAGTGGCTACTCAGCACTATCATCACCAAGAGCTGCTGAGGCAGTCTGCTGCTGCATAACTTACCGCTCCTCCAGTCTCACAACCCGCGACCTTTACTGCAATGGAGGAGCATGTGCATACTCTTTGAGTAACTACTTAGAGCAGGAGCGACACTGCATAGGGCAGCTGCTCTAATATACTGTACTCACACAGAAAAATATTTAGATTTGTGGAATGAGACAAAGTTTTTTTTGACGCAACCAAATTAATTGATTGTATATGGGGAATTAAATATAATGTTGTTAAAACCATATTTTTTTGTTGTTCTTATTAGGCTGTCCCAAACAAAAACATGGGGGGTGCAACTAAAGATTTATTTCCCTCTATGTACATTACACAGTTAAGGTTAATACAAAAAAAAATGGAAGCTTGACCGAGTATCGAAACTAGAACGTTTGAGCCCGAACGCTATGCTCTAAAAACCTCATTTAAAGAGACTACTGATTAAATATGAATACGTATAGTACAAACATTTCTAATCCTGTACAACGTGCGCGTTTAAATGTTTTAAGATTTAAAGCTTTACTTTATAGTTTACTCTTGAAAATTTTAATAGGATGTTCATTGATGATATTATTAAATATCATCAATCCACTAAGAACCAGTGCTACTATCCTAACTGTCAAAAATACAAACTAAATCTCGAGTCGTATTTTCAAACGCAGGTAATCAAACGAGTGGCCAAACAAATATGTAAAGTTGTTCAAAGCAAATATTTTGTTGGCATTCCAATTTATTTTGGCCCAACACAGAGGTTTTGTTAATTCAAGCGTGTATTTTCATAGACGAATGAAATTAATTTTGCTGTTTTTTAAGTTTGCTTCACTGAACAAAATCTTTTGCTTGGGCTACTAAATGTATCTTTCGTCGTATATTTAATAATATTTTTTTGGCTGTAACAAATTTTATTCTCAGTGCATATTACAGCACATGAGTCTACATTCGTGTGCAAGTAGGGTAGCAAATTGCACTGTTCCACCCAAACACATCTATAATACTTGTATCATTTTAATGGTTGTTATTAATAAAATGTTTAATTTATATTTTCTATTCCGTATAAATATATCTAATCACCTTCGCGTTTCTTGACTTTTGAATCACCCTGCGTTAGCTGTGATTAATTTCATTCATAGTTTATATAAATTCAACTTTTTCCATCGGTATTAGTAGTCAAAATTTAAACGTTCGCTTGTCAATACATCCGCCATGATAATCTATGGCCAGCTAACACAAACATTTGAATTATGCTTACACCTTAAAAATATTCAATACTTTCGCCAGGATTTAAACTGAGAAATCTTCGCTCCTTATGCTGTATAATAATAATAAAAATAAGAGAGTTCCAGGTGGAGACCTGGTGGTCGACTGCAAAGAGCGCCAGATTATTTAGGAGCCCTAAGCGGGGGTCAATTTGTAACTGGTGGGATGACCTTGTGACACAAAAAATCACATTTAAATGTCCCCCTATTTTAACCGGATCATCCAGATAATCAGTTGTCCCAAATGAACCACTGAAAGTCGTTATCCTCCACAAGAATCAGTGTCGTTGGAGAGTGGAATTTATTGCATATAAAAACAGTTTCTATTTTCTAATGGATGTGAGTATTTCCCCAAGACCTCAATTTCAGACACCATTGCATTTCTTTGTTTCGCCAACTCAGAGTCTTATTTCACGTCCCGTTCCAAGGATGACAGTCCCCACAGGACCCTATAAGTGATTGCCATCACTCCGGTGAATTCCACCTAGTCACCGTATGAGTCATTGAATACACCTTTGAAACAGAAAAAAAGTTATTTGAGTGTGAAATGTTACGAAATAGCTTTTAAGTAAGTTAATACCAGAAAAAGGATATGCACGTAGCTAAATAATAAGTCATAGAGCACAACAGTTTAAGATGTGGTTTATTGATCACAAGGATTATACAACAACTATTTACGGGGGAGCTTAAATGTAATACCAAGATGCTAATTAACTATATTAGGTTTTATTACGGCAAGCCACTACTATTACAATCTAATTGGAAAGTCCCCGCCTTGTTGGTGTTGCCGGAGGCTGATACTAGAAGGCGGCTAACGACGGCCGGACACACCCATTCCACGTCTTCTTAGTTCGCTGCCCCAACGACAAAATACCTCGCTCCTAGTGTTACGTTGGCCTATATCGGGCGCGTTGTTTAATATTTCCTACCCCATTTTCTGGCCGGTGGAGTGGTTTCTGCAACTGTCTTTCGCAAGGTGTTATTGCAATCACGCTCGTGCCCTGGTTCAATGTTTGAAGGTGTGANCCGGAGGCTGATACTAGAAGGCGGCTAACGACGGCCGGACACACCCATCTCCGCGTCTTCTTAGTCCGCTGCCCCGATGACAAAATACCCCGCTCCTAGTGTTACGTTGGCCTATATCGGGCCAGTTGTTTAATATTTCCTACCCCATTTACTGGCTGGGGGACGGGTTTCTGCAACAGTCTTTCGCAAGGTGTTATTGCAATCACGCTCGTGCCCTGGTTCAATGTTTGAAGGTGTGATCAAGCAGGCCGTCCAGCTAAACAACTTGTGGGAGCTGACTAGCTTAGTCAGCTGTGTGAGTGACGAGGGATTTGTCACAGGCACTGTGGATGAAACAAAGGTTTGCTAATGTAGCAGCGGTGATTGACAAGGCCTTCATTTTGAAATTATCTCGGAAGAGTCAGCCGATGACCCCGTTCGTCAACGACGACTGTCTTCACGAGAACACACATGGCAAGTAGAGCGCACAGCTTATTCCAATCTGCCGCAGTACTGCACACGTGCTGTGTCGGTCTGTAGTCAATGTCTACACTCACAGGTAAGCAGTGTTTCCGTCTTACGTTCCTTGTCACTATAGGCTGATGAGCTCGTGCGGTTTTATTCATGTAAGCGGGTAAGTATGCTTGCGCTTATGCATATATGTGCACATGTGCGTATGTATATATGTGTTTATGTATGTAAGTATGTGTGTATGTCTACACCACACAATCGACAAATTCGTATTGTTGTAATTTCAGGTTTTTCAAATTACACATTACTATGATTTAGAGGATGCGAACTCAGAGATAGTATAAATTGTGTACGTTTTCCTGTCTAGGTATTATCTAAATAACAGTTACAATACACATTAGTTCAATCGGGGGAGCTTGAAAATATATTGAAAAGTTAAAATATTATTATCATTATTACTCTCGTATTGTAATAAGCCACGGCACATTATTAAACATTGAAGCTGTGTAAAGGAACGTCTTCACTTTAGTCGAGGCTACGAAGGCTGATGTGTGTAGACGTGCTATGGCGGTCAGCACACACCATACGTCTACATGGTGCAGTGTCTCGGCGACTCAGACGCAGTCCGCCGCACTTCCTGCCTTCGTATCGGGCGCGTGTTGACTAACAAACGGCCACGCCTTCCAACTATTAGAGGGGATTCCTCGTGATGTGGTTTAGCCACTCACGGAATACACTCAGGTTTCCCTGCCAGGTCATCGCAATTCACTACGAATCTGTACAAATCACTGTTTATTCAGTGCTGGAGTCACAATATGATGCATGTAAGTCTGTAAATCCACGTCTGTGATGAGGTACGAAACAACACTGACTAGGTGAGCATAAACTATTCGTGTCGTCTGTTACAATCTCCTAGCCACGNCGTCTTCACTTTAGTCGAGGCTACGAAGGATGATGTGTGTAGACGTGCTATGGCGGTCAGCACACACCATACGTCTACATGGTGCAGTGTCTCGGCGACTCAGACGCAGTCCGCCGCACTTCCTGCCTTCGTATCGGGCACGTGTTGACTAACAAACGGCCACGCCTTCCAACTATTAGAGGGGATTCCTCGTGATGTGGTTTAGCCACTCACGGAATACACTCAGGTTTCCCTGCCAGGTCATCGCAATTCACTACGAATCTGTAGAAATCACTGTTTATTCAGTGCTGGAGTCACAATATGATGCATGTAAGTCTGTAAATCCATGTCTGTGATGAGGTACGAAACAACACTGACTAGGTGAGCATAAACTATTTGTGTCGTCTGTTACAATCTCCTAGACACGTAAATGTGACATGTTATCTCGTACATGGCTAACTACAATGCCATTATTTATAGCTATCTCACAAATTGTGCGTTTATTTGTTTATTTCAAAAATAATACACTACCAAATTTGACAAGTGGTTATGCCTCATCTGTGATTCTATTGCTACTATCTGAACAACATTTTACACACAAGCCAGAATAACATGTCTTAGATGAGTTGTTTATGCAGCCAGATTATTTGATAGTACAGTCCGTAAAAAAAATCTTTCAGCATAATTTAATAAATACACAGACTCTGGCAGGAAATAATGCGATAATGGCGGTGATTAAAGTCAACAAAAAAAGCGAAGAAAAATATTAATGGCATACCCTATTGCGACAAGGTTCATATCCAGTCTGAATGAATATATTAGTCACTTACTGATAAACGTCTGGCTTATTACAACTGTTTTACAACTTTCTAGTTTCAGTTTGAAATAGGAATGGCTGAGCGTGACCTTATTTTGTGAATCTAAGTAACAGAATTTACTAAAATAGTTTATTCTTAGTTTAAAAAGTTATTTGAAGGAAAATAAAATTTGTCAATAATTTATATTTGTATGTATTTAATACTTATATATTTGCTACTCAGTAATTAATTATTTTCCACATATATTATATTATAGCAAATGTGCGGCTAAAATTTTCAGCTACATATTTTGCAATGGTTTTAGACATAAATTATAGTTTATTTTGTGTTTAAGTCTAACGCTTAATTAAAATTGCAATAAAAATGTTTTAATATTTTTAAAATAAAGACACCACCTAAGCCACTTTGTATCTGCACACAGAAGATAGCATCAAAGTAAAAACCTAATGAAAAATGCTTACGTCATCAAATTGGAATGTTTAACTTCCACTACAAGTACCTCTTGCCAAATAATTAATAAAAAATAAAAACAAAATGATTTGAAATACTGTTGTCACTTTGTTATAATTTGTTCACGTTCAAATTGATGTATTTTTCAAATATGTTCCAAAGTCTGACCAATGCTATATTTTGTTCCCTGCACTCTAGCTAGAATCAAAGGAGCCACTGCACCTTGTCTGAAGTTAACCGTTATTAGACAGATAGCCTGGCAGCTCGGCAAATTCCTAATATCATATTTGGATACCGTATTAAAATTGCTAGTATTCACAATCGTATCCAAAATGTTATTTTGCAATATTATTTTATTAACTGAACAATAAATTCCTCGGCAAATTTAGCATTACTAAGGGGTTCGTATTTCAGATTAAAGATAGGAATATTCTCATAAACATGGCTTCTCGAAAATGATGTTATGTTCGTATAATGAAAACTTTAACTCTACGACAGATACAAGATAACAAAACTAAATGCCGTTCTGATGTGAATTATTAATAACTCGTTATGAATAAGTATATGTAAACTTAATTAAAATAGTTAGATTTATAAAAGATGCTATTTTTCATAATTTGGAAAATACATTTCAAAGTAATAGTGGTTGATATTTTTTAATTTCAATACACATTGTTGTGTATAATTAATGTTCTTAAAGATGATCTCGGATGCTGACGTGTGTAATTAGTTTTGTGGAACGTCAGTTTAGTGCGTCCAAATTTAGGCGAAGCATAGACGTGGCGGCGTTTTTATAAGTAGGATTATGTTTAGTTTAGTGTGAAATTCATCCTTACATTAGTCACCATTCTTACGACACAAAGCATAAGCTCTTTATAAGTAGGATTATGTTTAGTTTAGTGTGAAATTCATCCTTACATTAGTCACCATTCTTACGACACAAAGCATAAGCTCTTTATAAGTAGGATTATGTTTAGTTTAGTGTGAAATTCATCCTTACATTAGTCACCATTCTTACGACACAAAGCATAAGCTCTTTATAAGTAGGATTATGTTTAGTTTAGTGTGAAATTCATCCTTACATTAGTCACCATTCTTACGACACAAAGCATAAGCTCATAATTAAAATATTAATACGTAATTTAAAAAGAAACTTTAGTTTCATTACGTGATGATAAAGTCATTTTGTTTATCTATGGCTTTAGTTTTCCGGTTAAAAGTTTCAACCTACTGCGTCAACAGTAACATTTGAATGATCTTTCAGACAAATGTNTGGCTTTAGTTTTCCGGTTAAAAGTTTCAACCTACTGCGTCAACAGTAACATTTGAATGATCTTTCAGACAAATGTGCATTTATGTTAGTGGAGGAGAAAAGTAGTTTCCAGGGACTTTCCAGCTCTTATCGCCGCCTGAACGTGCCACGACAGTCTCACGAACCATTTGTTATCAGAGCGTCATGGCGCTGATATGGCGACGTGACAGACGTATCGGCAGAATACAACTGTTGGCTATTTAAAACGCGGCTGTATAAAAGCCACTACGAATCCCCCAGCTACTAAATGGATACTGTACCCAGGTCGGATGTGTACACTCTGTACACTNTCTAATTGGATATTGTACCCAGGTCGGATGTGTACACTCTGTACACTGAACGTTGTGCTATACCTTATGGGTTACAGTTACACCACTGACAACTACAAGAGGAGTGGACCAATAACAAGCTGGTGAAGTAGACGCTGTTAGTTTGCATACTGCCGCGCCAAGTAAAGTAGATTGGCGTGTATACCTCTAGCTGTCTGCATGCCTACGGTTGTAGTATGAGAAACGCTATTGTAGTCTGACTTTATTTAATGCGTTGGTTATGTTCGATGGAGTGGTTGCTAACGACGTTTTTACAGCCCCACCGACTTACTTTCATCACAATGTCTACAGTGCAATTTTTTACTAAAGCGCTGCGTACAGAGGAATCTCAAGTTGTTCATTTCCGTTCTCAGTTAAACTGAACAGGGAATAAAGGGTGGGTAGCGATTTGTAGAATTTAATTTAATTAGCCATCCATGCATCAATTTTGTGATATATTTTTCTTTTAAACAAAAAGTGAACTTAAAATGCAGAAAAAAAATCGGTTACGTATTCATTAAATTACTTGAGGGGTTGATTTTGTTTTTATTTACAATGTTAGTATAAATGCACAGAATTGTATGCAAATTCAAAAATGGTAAGCAGTCCATCAAGATCCACCAGGTTTGATAGTTTCGGGGTTTTAAATTTTATAATGAATTCGAATGCCACTTACAAACGCTACTTGTATTTAACTTCTGAACTGTTTGATTGTTTGGATACGTTTTTGCTAACAAAAATGAAAGGAAAATTAATAATTTCTAGGTCATTTCATTTTAAACGTTCAACAAGTTCTTCTATACACCAGTTTCCTTGTTTAAACAAAATGATCAATATACTTAAAGCTGATGAATAAATTTTAATAGAAAAATATATACAAACATATGTTACATGTTCAAAAATATTAGTATAATATAAATGCCTCATCGTCGTTGATTTTAACTGATATTTTTAAACAGAATTTCCGACAATCTGAGGAAAAAAAGGTGCGAAATAATATTAACAAACAGTAGGCCCTTTGATGGAACTATCTGTTAATTTAGCACCATTCTCAATTCGGAAAATTGGCCCTGGAAATCTCCAAATTTTTATAGCTCTAACTTGATAATACGGTAGAATTAATGCCGAAAATAGTGAATTAGAAAACTACACATGCTGAATATTACTTCTAACAGGCCATTTGACCCGCGAGGTCAGCGCATATTGCATTTTATAAGATAATATTAAAAACACAAGCTTTGCTTTAATTTTAATTGTATCGGCATGCCTGAAACACAATGTATATCTGAAAACCGAATGAGTATTAGTTTTTCACACTCAAGAGTAACGTAACAGTGTGTGCAAAATATCCATACTTTGACAGTTTTAATGCAAAGCGTAGTTGCCATAAATGTATATTCTGTCCCCTCACATCTGTCAATCAGACCACTGCTGGTACAAATGATCACATTGCCCTGATAGAAGTTTTGAATAGAAGATTCAGGAAGCAGGCAGGCTTCAATACTGTGAGTCCCATAATAACGTATACTCCTCTATTATATATTAATGTTTATACTCTTTGTACGTTATTGAGAAATAAACTATTACAGATAATCTTATGTAACTGCGTGTGTTTGACGCTATAAGGACAACGTTGGGCGCGTGCTATCGCGTGAGGTCATTCTTNACGTGCTATCGCGTTAGGTCATTCTTCTGTAGTCAGTTCCGTTTTACATCTACGAGCAGCAGTAATACAATTGTAGAGGAATTGGCGAAGTTTACATGGCTTTCTTTTTGAGCTAAGTAAGTGTATTTATAAGTGTTATTGGAAATGCGAGAACATGATTGAGGCACAGAAGTGATGTAAGGCATTATTCAAGTACATTATCTGATTATTCAAGTACGTACGCAATAATGCGATACTGCACCTCGTCTTGTGTAACAATGACACGATTACTTGAAATGTTTGAGAGTAATGGATTTGTGAGTGATGTGAAGGAAGAAAGGGAATAGCGTTGCGCACATTCGCGCGTCTAAGTCCGTTACCTTATGTCAAATATTATTTATTTCTCTTATGTCAGTGTCTTTCCCGTATAAAAATAATTGTCTTTCGTCATTTTTCTTTCAGATCTATTAACATATAATGATCTAAATCAATATTTCCTCAAACAGTTTTAAAATTGTGAAATTCAANGAGATCTAATAACATATAATGATCTAAATCAATATTTCCTCAAACAGTTTTAAAATTGTGAAATTCAATCTTTACATTTGATTGTTTGTTCTATGTAAAATGTTTAATCTTTAATCAATAATTTTTCTTCCATTCATTTCTTCATAAATTCTATTTGTTTCCTCGAGGTTTTCAATTTATCATATCTTTCCCTTATATCTAAAACATTTATTGCTGATTATGTTATAATTTACAAAAGGTTTTTGCGTTTACGTTTACCCCACTTTTCTAATCAAATGCAAAATATATCATGAACCCAATCTTAACAATTAGGTAAAGCAGATAGTTTAAAATTTGCAATAAGTCTATACAATTCAGGTGAATTAATGAAAATCGTTTTCGGAGGTACATTTAACCATAAATTACTTGTGGTGGATTATATATGAATAGCATATTTTGGATAGAAATGCATTTTAAATTATAATTTTCTTAAAGAAAAATTATACATTAAACAATCCTGACCAGTTAACTATTGAAATTTAAATTAATGGTCATTTTTATGATTTAGGACAGTCAGTATTTTTTTTTCCATTAATGAGCCTTTATTATTGCTTGTTATTATGTTTAAAAAAAACTATTTCTATGATTTCGGATGTCAAGTGAAGTTAAGTATGTTTAGACAAAAACTGGATAATTTTTTGTTTTTGATTATGACATTGTTTACAATGTATTACTATTGCAGAATAATTCCTACAATTAACAAACTTTATATATTTACGATTTGCTACATTTAAAACCTTTCAGTTATTTGTAATATCTATATAGGCGAAATGCCAATTTAATACTNTGTCAAATATTATTTATTTCTCTTATGTCAGTGTCTTTCCCGTATAAAAATAATTGTCTTTCGTCATTTTTCTTTCAGATCTATTAACATATAATGATCTAAATCAATATTTCCTCAAACAGTTTTAAAATTGTGAAATTCAATCTTTACATTTGATTGTTTGTTCTATGTAAAATATTTAATCTTTAATCAATAATTTTTCTTCCATTCATTTCTTCATAAATTCTATTTGTTTCCTCGAGGTTTTCAATTTATCATATCTTTCCCTTATATCTAAAACATTTATTGCTGATTATGTTATAATTTACAAAAGGTTTTTGCGTTTACGTTTACCCCACTTTTCTAATCAAATGCAAAATATATCATGAACCCAATCTTAACAATTAGGTAAAGCAGATAGTTTAAAATTTGCAATAAGTCTATACAATTCAGGTGAATTAATGAAAATCGTTTTCGGAGGTACATTTAACCATAAATTACTTGTGGTGGACTATATATGAATAGCATATTTTGGATAGAAATGCATTTTAAATTATAATTTTCTTAAAGAAAAATTATACATTAAACAATCCTGACCAGTTAACTATTGAAATTTAAATTAATGGTCATTTTTGTGATTTAGGACAGTCAGTATTTTTTTTTTTCCATTAATGAGCCTTTATTTTTGCTTGTTATTATGTTTAAAAAAAGACTATTTCAATGATTTCGGATGTCAAGTGAAGTTAAGTATGTTTAGACAAAAACTGGATAATTTTTTGTTTTTGATTATGACATTGTTTACAATGTATTACTATTGCAGAATAATTCCTACAATTAACAAACTTTAAATATTTACGATTTGCTACATTTAAAACCTTTCAGTTATTTGTAATATCTATATAGGCGAAATGCCAATTTAATACTNATATTTACGATTTGCTACATTTAAAACCTTTCAGTTATTTGTAATATCTATATAGGCGAAATGCCAATTTAATACTTAAATACTTCCTTTTTGGTGTTAACGAAAAACAACCAAATTTTAAAAAAACCCATAATTATAATAATTAATATTTTTAACGTTCTCTTGGTAATTTTTTTAGTAGAAACGATAAGGTAAATTTTAAGTATTTTAAAGCATATCTATATTTTACAGCACCAACTTTTGAAGTGAATTTGAATTACCTACTAGATACCCATATTTATTTTAATAGTTCAAACACATTTAGTTTGATTTTAATTTAAATATGAAATTCAATGATATTGAAGTCTATGGAAATAAAATTACGTTTTAAATTTACGTACAAAAATTATGTAATACATAAAAACACTTTAAAAACGAATAGTTCAAATGTACAAACGGGATGTTAAAGCATTTCATAAAATATTTAATTTTATTAATATATGTCCTAATATTACTTTATTGTCATGTCATTGGTAATAAACCCGAAGTATTTATCCCAACACATTAAGAAAATTTCTTGAAATCTTACATAACTCATATCATTACTNTGGTAATAAACCCGAAGTATTTATCCCAACACATTAAGAAAATTTCTTGAAATCTTACATAACTCATATCATTACAAAAAAATTAATTATAAATTTGCTTCAAATGGTATCAATTTGTCAAAATACAGGAAAATTATTCTCTTTCTCTCTCTCTCTCTCTGTTTCTCTCTCTCTCTCTCTCTCTCTCACATATGTTGTTTTGGTACTTAGGAATATGTCTGAGCTACATAAAAATGATGTATAATTTTTAGTCTACTTCTTGNTGGTAATAAACCCGAAGTATTTATCCCAACACATTAAGAAAATTTCTTGAAATCTTACATAACTCATATCATTACTAAAAAATTAATTATAAATTTGCTTCAAATGGTATCAATTTGTCAAAATACAGGAAAATTATTCTCTTTCTCTCTCTCTCTCTGTTTCTCTCTCTCTCTCTCTCACTCTCACATATGTTGTTTTGGTACTTAGGAATATGTCTGAGCTACATAAAAATGATGTATAATTTTTAGTCTACTTCTTGTAAAGTACTGTTAGCGCCACAAGTCCTAGCGCCAGATCTTGTGGCGCTCACAGTATCCACTTGTTATGTCTCAGTCCTCTAAAATGACATCGAGTATAACCAGCAGATTATATTTACGATAATATAAACAAATAATTTCTTCCTTTGTAATATAAAAAAATTCTTCTTTATATTTAATATAATTTTACCGCGTTGTTAATACCATTTTTAGAGTTGTATAATTATGGTGGTTTAAAGTTTTTTTGAACGAATGTAAATTTATGAAAGTTAAACTATCTTTTTACAAATGAATGAAATGCTTATTAATGTATTTCCATAAAAACTAGGTAACCGCTAAATTTAGAATTGGGCAAAAATATTATTTATGAAACATTAATTTTATCAGAATTATTAGAAATACAAATGGGCAAAATTAGTTTATCAAAATCACTGATAATTATTTGGTGGAATTATTTTTAATTTAACATAATTTAATTAGTTAATGCATTTTAAGTTTTTCTACAAAAGAAAATGAATTACATTTTAAATTATTGAATAAAATAAAAAGGTTTACTTTCTTGTAATTAAAGAAATTTTATATTCAAATTTTGCCAATGTAAATTAACTATTGATGATCGGTAAAAGGAAAACATATTTAATAATTTTTAATATAGGGATTTTTGTACACAAAATGTTAAGAAGCGAAGATTTCGATAACATTAATCTAACAAATGTATGGTTAGGGATGCATAGATTATATTAGACATAAAATTTATTTTGAATAGCATTTAATTTCAAAGGTTAACGAATTATCAAAAGTCTCATAACAGATTACAAAAAAAAAACTTAGTTGAATTTTTGTTTCAAAATATTAAAAATTGTCAAAGATTTTGTAAAAGAACTCAAATTCAAGTCAACTCGCATTATATTCCTGAAAATCAAGATTAATCTAAAAAATTTACAATAGATTTAGGTAATGAGGTATGTTTGAAGTCAATTCCAGAAAATAAAAATTTACCACAAGAATATATAAATACAACGATAATTTATAAAGGCAACGATAATTTATAAAGGCAACGATAATTTTAACGTATTAATATTAATTTAACTATTTATATATTAGTTGTAGCTACATTTGGACGGACATAGTTAATGAATATCTCCATGAATATACATTAGGTGTTATATGTGGTTTCGTATATATCAATTTTAAATAATTTAAAGTATATTTATCTATTTTAATAACTATTATCTACACGCAAACAAAAATAGGCAAGTTTAGCAAAAACTTGAAAAATATCTGAAAATATGTCTGTATGTCAAGTTATTAATTTTCTTACAAAAATACCTCAAAAAGTTTGAAAACTTTTTTTTTCATTTAAAAATATGTTTGGACTTTTTTTAGAATGTTTTGTTTTTTTATAACATATTAAATGATTCATTCTCAACTAAAACATCTTTACGGGTGACACCTGCTCCAGCATATTTATTAAAATTAATACTTATAACTGNGATTCATTCTCAACTAAAACATCTTTACGGGTGACACCTGCTCCAGCATATTTATTAAAATTAATACTTATAACTGTTTTGTATTAGATTTTCGATCACTATTTTATTAGAACTGTTAACAAAAATTGTTTCATTTTTAAAAAATTAGTATCGTTTCCGCATTTCTGTTAGTAAAATACTTATAAAAATGTTCGTTAAAACTAATTAAAAGGTCACAATTATTTCAAAATACTTAAAACATCCTGTTTCTAATACAAATTACACTTTCCTTTTCTAAAATCTTCGTTTCTTCTATTTCTTATGTAAACACACAAAAAATATATATNTAATACAAATTACACTTTCCTTTTCTAAAATCTTCGTTTCTTCTATTTCTTATGTAAACACACAAAAAATATATACATAATTGTGGCAGTGATCTGAAGTCGGATTGTAAAGATGATTTAATTGTTTTTTTTTATGTTTGTTTGAAAACCAACACTTTCAAATTACGGGCATCAAACTGAAGTCCAATAAATTATTATTTTNTTTTTTTTATGTTTGTTTGAAAACCAACACTTTCAAATTACGGGCATCAAACTGAAGTCCAATAAATTATTATTTTGCATTAAAATTTAAAAATATATGAAACTGCGAAATCTCCCTTTAAAAAACTTGCCTAATACAAAAAATAATGCCAGTTTTTAGAACTATATAATTTACCATTGCCTTAATTTGCAGTATTCACTACGTATTCAACACTAGGTCATAACATTTCCAGTTTGTACCCTACTTTCCCAAGTAAAGTTAGGCTTATGAGATCCCTTTACTGACTGTGCGTCAGTATGTGTGTGTATGTATGTATGTATGTATGTATGTAGGCGTTTGTGTGTAGCTGAATCTCCCTTAAAAATTGTTTAACTTATGAACCAAATTTCGTCAAACTCGGTACACATACAGTACCTACTTAGTAAGGATGCCCGACTTGAATAGTTTCCGTCCATGCAAGCTGCCTCTAAATAGTGGTCTTTTTAAAATTTAGGTTGCTATGTTATATCTGTAGAACCATGGAACATATTTAAACCAAATATGGTACTTTTGCAAAGCATAATGTAATCATTAAATTTACAAGGATAAACTGTTATTTGTCAGCCATTTTGAAAGAAAACACTATTTTTTTTTTTTTTATCTGGAAAACTACTTAACCATTCCCTGCCCAATTTGTCATGTCTCGGGGAAAAACTGATTCCTACCAAATTTGGCAGTCAAGTAGTACTATGATAGGTTATGTAGATTGACAAGTTAAGTGGATCAGAAACTTATTTTCAAATTGGCGTCAATGTAAATATTTTAGCACATTAACCTATATGTACAGAACCATGTAATCAATTGCAGCTTAAATTCGTGTACTGACAGTATCTATTAAAACCATCAACTGTATCTATGTAGAGAAGCTTTTTCCGCCATTTTGTATGATAATAACCCATGAATAAACCAAGGTTTGTCGTATCTCGAAAAACAAAGAACCGATTGCTACCAGAATTGGCGAACAAGTATTACCACTGTAGGCAATGCAAATTTGTATATTTCAAGTTAGTCAGTCAATTATTTTCAAAATGACCGTTATATAAACATTTAAGTTCAAAATACAATTTCTACGATACAATGAAACCAATTTCAACTTAACTTTGTGTACTGTCAGTATCTATTACAACAACCAAATTTTTATACGCTGAGACTATTTGACCATTATTTTTTTTTAATGTAGTACATAAATAAATGTAGTTTTGTTATATATAGGCAAACAATCATCTAGTTACTACCAAATTTTACAAAGAAGTAGTAATTTGGTATGCCGTGCTAATTAATTCGTTATGTCTTTAAAAAAGCAGATTCTGATGTCCGAAATAGTGGCAATTTAAACATTTTAGCATAGTATGCTATATCTATGTAACCATGTAACCAATTCAAATTAACTTTGTATTCTGGCAGTGCCTATGCAAGCATTGAATATGCTAATATATTAACTCATTTGTCCGTCGTTGTGGAAGATAGTACCACATGGTAAATTAAGCTCTTGAGCTCTCTTCCGGGAAATAATTAACTAATATCAACCAAATTCAGGCAACACATTATACTTTATACTTTTGTACAGTATTAAATATGAATTTATATGATGTATGGAGCGAGTCGTATATTTTATTAATACGGGCATGAATAATTTAAGATTAGTGTACTCTATGTCGTAAATAATTTCTACCGAATTTGGTATGCTATCAGTACATATGACGAAGATCAAAATTTCCAATACACATTATTTCTGTCCGTCATTAATAAATATAGCACCTCTTGATAAAATGGATATTTTATGCCATACCTCAGAGAACAGTCAATATATTTCCACCAAAGTTTACACACAATTAGTTTTACTGTCACCACANTTTTATGCCATACCTCAGAGAACAGTCAATATATTTCCACCAAAGTTTACACACAATTAGTTTTACTGTCACCACGTAAAGTTACATCGTTTATGTGACTCATTAACTTGTTTTAGATATGAGGTCTTTAACATAATGGTAAACTTTATCTACCAAAACATCAAACTGATTAAAACCGAAGTGTTGTTCCGAATTCTACCTTNTTTAACATAATGGTAAACTTTATCTACCAAAACATCAAACTGATTAAAACCGAAGTGTTGTTCCGAATTCTACCTTTGTAAAACAGTTAGTTGCACTTCATCTTAAATACAAACATTCTGCGCTCGACCCCCGGTTAAGGCACGTGTGTAATTGTCTCAAGAATATTGCATTTGTTTCTGATTCAAGATCTAATGATATCCCTGTTAACGTGATGTCGAGGACTACCTACAATCTAATCTTTTATAAACTTTATAAAAATTATTTGCAGCCATGTAGAAGAAAGTAGGTTCCCTGGTTATATCGGCACATCCTTGTAATATTATCATACTAGCTCTGGTTTGAAGCAAGAAAAAAAACCCGTATAAATACATTAACCTACTTTGCCCAGAGGGAAGAATATTCCCTAACGTAATTCTCAAGATAACCCAACAGAGTTGTTATATTCAGTGGATCAAAGGTATATCTGGAAATTCTTCGAAATCAATGAAAGGAATGTAAATAGTTTTATTTTCTGTTTTGAAACAGTATTTCAAAATTTTTAATGGAAGTGCAGCAGTTTCTTCTTGGGAATGATGTAAACAAAGAAGAAATGGTGTGATTCTATAACAATGATGTCAACCTAGATAGCATTTTTGCTTCCAAGAGGGATGTTTCATGATTTTAGCAATCACTTCAAGCAAGGTGCTCTTAAGGATTTGCTCTCAAAACTCTTCAAGTTTTATTTTAACTGTGATGACAATTCCCATGACAACATAAGAGAGGTATTTCTATGGTCTTGAAATATTCAAGACACACTTGTATTCAATGAAGAGACAGCTGGGAATAAATTCTGTTAGCATCTTACAAATCCACAAGAAGACTCCTGTGGCATCAGATCTGAATTAGGTATTATATGAATTTATAGCAAGANATATGAATTTACAGCAATAAATAAGACACGAATGTGGACATTCCTTCAGCGAAATGCATTTATTCATGAAAACTGTTAAAGCTCTACAATTGGTGGTTAAGCAAAGAAATTTGACATAAGTGAATGTATTTGTGACATATTTGAATTAAGTTCTACAATTGTGCTAATTTTGTCGTGCTAAGTTTTGCAAATTTAAAATACACATTGAATAACGGCCACAAAAATATTGGCTTTGCTTCTTTCCAGTACATCATGTAGGCCTATGTCATTCACCAATAAAATAATCTAAAATAAATGTGTGGAAATGGAGTCGTGAGCCTCCACATGAAAACACCGAGCATGAGCGCACTTCCCCAAAGTGAACGTGTTTTGCACTGTATCCAAATACACTGTTATCGCCCCTTTCATTTTTCACGATCCTACTGTTACTGGAATCCGTTATTCGGACATGCTTACAAAGTGGTTGTTTCCTCAGTTAGATGAGGCGGTGGGGGACTTCATCTTCCAGCAGAATGTTGCGCCACCCCATTGGGAGCTAGCTGTTCGCGGATATCTGAACGAGTCGTTGCAGCAACGCTGGATTGGTCGAGGAGCAGATGGTGACCCGGCTCATCATCACTTGCCCCCAAGAATCCCGGGTAAATAAAGGATCAAGTGTTAGATCCACCATTGCCGGCTAACATTGACGACCTCAAAACGAGAATTATGGACGCTATCCAAACCGTAACACTGGACATGCTGGCAAAAGAGTGGAACAAGTTTGATTGTCGCGTGGATGTCGTTCGGGCTGGTCATGGTGGTCACATTGAACGTTTATGAATGTATGGTAAACAAACTTCACGGTTCCGCAGTCCCCACATGGAGGGTGCTACTACTGGAGGCTGGTGGAGAGGAACCACCCATCACCCAGGTGCCTGCATTCTTCCCGTACCTCCAAGTGCCAAACTCACCACCGCACTGGTCCTACAGCAGCGAGCCATCGCCCTGGGCATGCGGTGGTCAGTCCTGCACCTGGTTCTCTGGACGAGGTCTCGGTGGTTCCAGCAGCATTAACACTATGTAGTACATACGTGGCAATCCACATGACTATGACGAGTGGGCGGCGGAAGGTAACACTGGCTGGAGCTACAAGGATGTGCTGCCGTACTTCCTCAAGTCTGAGGACGCCCGCGACCTAGAAGAAAACCAGACCACCTACCACAGACAGGGTGGCTACCTCGGTGTGGAGAAGCCTGGCTACATAGACAGCCGTCTCCGGATTCTCATTAACAGCTTCCGAGAGCTGGGGTTTGAAGAAAGAGACCCTAACTCAGGCAAGCAGGAGGGTGTTTCACTCGTTCGACTGACCACGAAGAACGGCGAGCGCCAGAGCACCAACACCGCATTCCTGAAGGCCGCACGCCAGCTTCGTCNAACGGCGAGTGCCAGAGCACCAACACCGCATTCCTGAAGGCCACACGCCAGCTTCGTACAAACCTCCGTGTGCTCACAAATACCAGGGTGACCCGAGTTTTGGTGGACCCAGTAATTCCTCGGGCGTATGGAGTGGAGTTCTTTCTGGATGACAACAAGGACAAGAGTTTCAGCATAAACGCCAGCAAAGAAGTTATACTGAGTGCTGGTAGCATCCACTCTCCTCATCTTCTGCAGCTTTCTGGTATTGGCCCACGTGAATTTCTGGAACCACTAAATATTCCAGTGATCAAGAACCTCAGTGTTGGCTACAACTACCAAGACCACGTGACATCTTTGGGTGTTGTCTACAGTATCAAAAATACATGTGCGCCAGGAAACATAAATACAGTATTCCAAGATTACGAATGCTACTTGCAAAGTAGAATGGCACCATTAACGTACATCGGAAATTCTGGTGTAATGGCCTTTGCTAAATGTAACAATACGAAATTACCAGACCTTCAATTCTTAAATATTAACGCATTTGATGATGAGCCAGTGAAACCACTTCCATATTACACTAACATAAGAAATCTGCCAATTTTGTTGCGTCCTCAAAGTAGAGGTTATCTCAATGTGGTGCTGAAAGACCCTCTAGAAAAACATGTTATTCAACCTAACTTTTTATCACAAGGAGCGGAAAGGAAAATCAGGGATCTCCCATTTCCCCCGCCCATTCATTCTGGCGCTGCTCCATACTGACCTCACTTCACCGTCATCGGCTCTCAAGACCTCGATGTAAAGAGCCGCCCAAATATCTTGTTCACTCACTCAATACATCTCAGCATGGATTTCTGAAGTGCAAGAGTGGATTTGTAGAACTTATCACAGGTCAGAGTACATGCTTAAAGTGTTTCTTGAGTTGTCTGAAGCATTTGACACTCTCGATAATATATCAATTTATATAAACTGTATAATCTAGTGATGTGGGGAATTGCAAATTAATGAATAACATCATATTTAACAAACAGAAAACAGATAGCTCAAGTCAAAAGGGAAAACAAGTATATTATAGGGTTTTTCCACACTGGGATTTAGAACTGTAAACACAGGTGTTCCACGGGACAGTGTGCTGAGACCATTTCTGTTTTTGATACATGCTAACAATCTATATCTCCAACTAACCAATGTACCTGTTATTTATTTTGCAGATGATACAAAAATTATAATTATGTCCAACAAAGACTGTAAGTTAGAATACATGGCTAGCAACATCCTATACAAAACTAACTCCTGGTTTTCCTCAGATAACATGTTACTAAATCTGGATAAAACAAATGATATTGTTTTTCCTCTACTAAACAGAAATCCAAAGAGCTATACATGTTGATAGATAACACAAAACTTTAGTCAATCGAGCACACCCATTTCCTTGACATTGTAATTTAGCATTCTCTGTCATGGAAGGAACACATGAAATGGTTACGGAAAAAATGAAACAGCACTTGTTATATGATACAAGTATTGCCATGCAACAGGGTCTGTGGTCTATTTAGTTTGCATTAGTTTATTCTCATATCAGTAACGGGATAAGTGTTTGGGGGGAAAATAGTTAAAATTTGTCAACCACTCTTTGTTATCCAGATAAATAATTAGAACTATATTACAAATGCAGCGTTTTGACAGCTGCCTCAAAATATTTAAATTTTCCCGCATACTTACTGTGCCATGTAATATATATATCTACACAAAACATTACTCTTTAAGTTCGAAAATAATTATAAATATTACACGAACACTGATACTCACGAATATCATACACGTACAAATCACAATTTTAATCTTCACGGGGCTAACAAGAAAAAAAACTATGAAGTCTTTAAACTAAGCTGGTACAAGATTCTTCAAGAAACTACCCCAAACCCTATTAATCAGTAATCAACATTTAAATTCACGTTATTTTAATTCGTTCTAAACAAATCATTCTATGATACAGATGAATTTCGTGCATAATTATTACAGTATCGTCACTATGTATCGTATAATTAGTAATGCCACCATAACGTGCATATATGCGTCTTGTCTTGTTTGTACTGAAATGTATCCACTCAATATACTAGACTTCGCTCTCGTGTATTTGTATTTTTTGCTATGTACGTTAGTACGAGTGTGTATCTGTGGAAATGTCTTCAATCACCTATATTTGAATGCATAGATATTACAGAATTGTATACTGTTAGTGTGTGATATTCACAATGCCATAATAAAAATTTTAAGACTATATAAATTCGAGTATGCACTCCTGTATATACTAAGTTTGTATCCACTTCAGTATTTCGTATTTTAATATTATGTGTTTTTACTATTTGTATTGTGTATATGTATGATGTGTGTGTGTGTATAATATGTTGTATGTAATATACTGAGGAGTTCAATAGCATGTAAATTCTCAACTGAATAATAATTCTTAATCTGAAACTTGTTGACAAATAAAGGCATAACTTCCAAAACAAAATCTCTGAACTATACTTTTTTTTACATTTAACAAACCTTTCAATTTTAATAACTACCACAGACACTGGAAATCTGCAAGGTCATACTTCGCTAAACGTAACATCCGAGGCTCCTGCGTCCCATCTGAACAAAACTTGTTACATTTCTAGTATTTGTAATATTTGTGATGATTAATTACATAATATTTTCTGCTCATGTTTTGAGGTATTTGTGACCAGAGACACGATACCATCAAACAGATGAGCCAACACAATAACTAAACATTTAACAACAAATAGTTTTCTATCACGTTGAATTACTACACACAATCCTCAAAATTGTTTGATACAACAATGAGAGCATAGGGTATAAATGCCGGCCCAAGAATGAGTTCCAGTCACTTTTGTTGCTACAGTGATTGATAGCGGATCGGAGAATTCTACGAAGCTAATACTGCGAGATACTTGCGAATATTACGAGATACTTGCGAATATTACGAGATACCTGCGAATACTAGGCCACGAGATATATACTTGCGAATACTAGGCTACGAGATCACATACTTGCGAATAATACGAGATACTTGGGCATAGGCCTACCAAGAGATATTGATTGATAATTATGAGAAGGAAGATGGTACTCTGGTGGCTGCTCCCCTTGCTGGGACTCAGCTTTGGATTGCCAACGGACAGGTTTGTCACAAAAATAGTTTTACTAACTTCAAAGTTATGCTTTGGATACTGATCCGCTTTTTAAGGCTTTGTTCAAACTTTCTATATCCTCGGTCTTCATTGGGGGAACGTTTCTGATGTATTCTGTTGTAACGGCTGTGATTGCTGACTGGAGATCTTGCGTGTATTTTTGTGAGTTAGCCGGCTCCAGTCAACTCCAGACTGCCCTTGTTGCTGCTGGAAACCAAGATGTTACCACAGACTTTGTGTGTTTGCTCAGGGTTTCTGGAATAACACCTGAACTAACAGTGACAAGAGGAGCTGTAAATCAAATGCTGCAAACACTCTAAGTTTGTGTCAGAGTCGTAGGCTATTATTCTCGCATACATTTTCTTTCTCTTCTCTAAAGATTCTTCTTTTTCGTACTATCAAGAACTCGAGCCTTTCTTCCTCCCTTTCCTTTCTTTCCTTCCGCCTTTAATTATATCATCCGTTACCACAAATATTTCTAAGTAATGTATACCAAAACTAAGGTGATTTTCTTTTGCGTATTACTCCGATCAGTTTTCTTTCCTGTTCTATTTTCGTCTGTATTTATTCTTTTCTTATTCTATCAGTCAATTTAACTTTTTTTTCAAGATTCTCTCAAGCGATTCTTCTTTCTTTTTGACTTTCCAATGTTCCACCGCTCTCGTAAAACCACGTTCCAAAAAAAAAAGATACTTTCTAAGCTCCATCGGAGCATCTTTTGCTAATCTACAGTGAACTGATTGCAGAAACTGAAATACAGTGGCTAGTCTTGGGAGTTATCTGTTTCCATTATGAACCATGGACTAGGCACGGCTAATTTGCATTCGTGAGTAGTTTTATTATTTTGTGTTGCTGTTTTATTGTTTCGAATTTCTGGTCGGTAGTTGTAATATCCTAACCAAGAGAAACCTGTTTCAGGCGACGTCTGGACCAGGCTCTACAACCAAGCACCCAGCTGACCAGGGTCACACGTCGTGGGTGAGTCACTCATACTACTGTTTGACATGAAGTCTTGCTGACTGAAGCCAGCCACTCAGCTGGCTTCAGAACGAAGAGTACGAAGAGGTGAGGTGACACGCCGAGAGACAGACTGTTCAGCTGGGAGCCGTAGGTGGCCGTCATACATCTCTAAGAGAGGCCCCCAGTTGGCGTGGCGAAGTAATGCAAAGGTTAGAGGAGCGGGAGCACCCCGAGAAAACACACTGGCCAACATCAGCATCTGCTACGTTACCCCCACGGAAAAATCCGGGTGTGACCCTATATCGAGTCGAACCCAGCTCGACGTAATGGAAGGCAGGTAAACTATCCACGCCTACACCGCGGCCCCATCACTCTGGCACAGAATATCAGACTGTTTAAGGACTAGTTGACCAGAGTTACTTTATAACTTATCAACACATTACGAAAACTAGTACCTGTACCCAATATGGACACCCTAAGGAAAATGTATTTTATTCACCCCCGTGTACACGCCATAGGACTCCAAAAATACATGACCACTATCCCTGGACTGTTGACTATCATTATTAAAATTAGCGACCTTGTAATTATTCTGGTTTAATTTAAATGATAAAAACAAAAAATGTTTACAAGTGTTCATATAAGGAACCACCTGTCCCTATTATGGACATGCATGTCCATATTAGGGACAGGTGGTTCCTTATTGACCTACTACACAGGGTGTATGGAAGAGCCACTCTTCCAAGGGATTTTAGAGGAGAGGGGATAGAAAAATATATCTTAAAATATTGCGGGGGAGGGGGGCACAGTAAATATCTTCAGAACATGCACTTTAGAAAAAGGGGGGGGGGGTCATTTTCGGTTGTGGCTCTTCGAAGACCCATGCAAAAAAGCACCTCAGTTACTACAAAATNCAAGTGTTCATATAAGGAACCACCTGTCCCTATTATGGACATGCATGTCCATATTAGGGACAGGTGGTTCCTTATGGACCTACTACACAGGGTGTATGGAAGAGCCACTCTTCCAAGGGATTTTAGAGGAGAGGGGATAGAAAAATATATCTTAAA
>NQII01001824.1:358190-396743 GCA_002778355.1 Clitarchus hookeri
GATTCACTTGCTGTACTTTCAATGTGGACATAAGGTGTCCATATTGGGAATCGGGCGTAGTTTTACTAAATCTTGTAATAAATAAACAAAGAAAACATTTTTAAGCAATATATGCAATAGCAATCGAAAATATGTTTTATCAGCTTTCTAAAACACTCCACTTTTCAATTATTTAAAGTAATTTTACCATATATAATAAGAATTTACACATACCTGTAATTACGATCAGCACACCACGAAACAACACGTTTCCTTCCAAATAGCGAACAGCGCGCTTTTTTGCACTTTACAGGCTCAATTATCTTTTCAAGTGCTTTTCTTCACGGACATGTAGCGCCATCTCTCGATCAAAATTGTTACTTCTAAAGATATTAGGGGTGTCCATATTGAGAGCACTGTCCATATTGGGTACAAATTGTGTTTGTCTTCTAGGAAAATTTAATGCAAGACGCACCGAGCCCTGTGGGGAAAATTTTTGTATAACAGAAAAGAAAGAATTACATTGAAAAATCTTACATGCCTTGTCTGTAAGCCTTTGTTGGAAACATAGTATTTTGGTATGTATTTGTAATTTTATTTGTTTCTCTACAAATTAGTCAAATATTTCTAAACAGCAGAAACTAATTCTAGCCCCAACATAGGAGGCTAGTAGTTTTGTATTGGTTAACCTTGCTTCTTAATTCTCACAATTTACGTTGACGTAACATATGTAACATTTTACATTTTTAATATTTCGTTATTTTTTTTATTTTTCTAAGCAAATTTTGTTAGCTGCATAGCACTTTATTCTTTTGTTCAATGAGCTTATTTTTCTTTGGAAGACATTCTTAAGCAGTTTTATTGAGAAAGTGTATTCATTCTTGTGATTATATTTGGCGCTTGTCTAAAGAATTTAGATTTCTAACGTTGTTAATAGAATTCTGACAATCGAAGCAGTAGTCCACCGTAATTAAGGGTTCCGAAATATTAATCTTGCATCAAACTGAGTAGGTATCACGTTTACGAGAGCCGAGATCCGAAGAAGCCCTAAAGCGCACATTTTATTGGCGCATTTTAGTGCAATTCGTCACAGTAGCGACGTCTTGCTGCAAAACCGTGACGCCATGCTCGATTTACTCTCGTTCGGGACGTCGAAACGTAAGGTTTGGCCTGTCTCTTCATGTAAACTGCGTGATATTGGGCCTTGAATTTGTACTGCCTAATAAGTTCATAGCAGACGAGCTTTTACTTAATTAAAACTTTTAATATGCTCTTCATTTCTGCTTTTAGATAAATAACTAGAGGATTCATGTGTAATAGAGTTTTAACTCCTGAATATTGAATTTCAGCTAGGGAATGTTTAACTCCAGAGCTCGAGCCAACATTTTAATTTTGACATCAGCAAATACTTTTGCTCCTTGCTGTCTTCCTTGTTAAAGTTACGTAATACGATTATTGGTGACCTGTTATAATAAAAATAACACTAATTAACATTTGTGGTAGATTTTGGCTTACTAGATGCCAGATGTGAATAGGAAACAGTTCAATAAATAGGGNAACTTTTAATATGCTCTTCATTTCTGCTTTTAGATAAATAACTAGAGGATTCATGTGTAATAGAGTTTTAACTCCAGAGCTCGAGCCAACATTTTAATTTTGACATCAACAAATACTTTTGCTCCTTGCTGTCTTCCTTGTTAAAGTTACGTAATACGATTATTGGTGACCTGTTATGACAAACATTACACTAATTAACATTTGTGGTAGATTTTGGCTTACTAGATGCCAGATGTGAATAGGAAACAGTTCAATAAATAGGGCAGCACCGCCATGAGTACATTTTCTTGCAAAATGAAATGCAGGAGCTGCCCACAACCTTTGCTTTCATTACAAACTGTTCTTCCTTATGAACACTATTTCTATAGTTTCCGTAGTGGAATGGAAGTATTTGATTTTTAAAAGTCCTGTGTTAATTATTTTTTAGTTCTTTGCTATTTTTAAACGGGTTGTGTATTCTATTATTTATTCAGCGTTTATTCATTTTTGTAAAATGTCAGTCTTTCGAAAAAGGTTTTACTGAAATGAGTATTTATGTTTCCTCCGAAGACGAGTTTCATCAGGCTTGTTCCGTCCACTTGGAATCAGGATATTAATTCGTCATACTCAAGTGAAGCCGTATTAATTATCAATTTGTTTAGGTGTTCAGACACCGACAATAGACACTCGGGTCTTTCAAAAACACAAATATTATTCAACTCAACATTCAGACAATATTTTGAACCCTATTTTACTACAACAAGATATAGTTTGTGCTTTTTTTTTACTTCTCTGACATTTCTTCTTGAAAAAACCAATCAAGCCATACTTATCTTCGTAATCTAAGCACAGACGAAATATTCACACGTCACTTATGTAGACATTCCTAGAAGCGTGTGCTCAAGGAAGGACTTTAAGTAACCTTTTCATCCTCTTGTGGTACGTTACTCTCTTTTAGTACCTCGTGTAATTTTTTAGGGGGTCAAGACAGCTAAAATACATGTTTTCACCGTTATTTTATAAGCAGAAAGGTTTCTGCAGAACAAATTTTTGTATTTATTGTTTCTGCCGCACTGATTGTGCCATATAGACCCTCTGCCGATAGAAAGACTGCGCGTGAGATCAGTGTCTTCGTGTAGAGGCGAAGAAGCATTTAATATACGTGCTTGTGTCACCCTAACGTCACCCTTGGGTCTCAAAGCACAAAGTATTATATATTTTTCCTGTTATGGGTTTATTATTTTTATTTAATTAAAGAGTTTTGGCAGGCAACGTTACAAAACACAGTTTTATCCTTTGCTTACTGAAAAATACTGGAAACCCGCGAATTTATGTATGCAATTGTAAGTTTTGCAATATAATAGGCTAATTTAAGTTTCATCATAACTTAAGGTTGAATGGGAGCTGGAACCCTGGTTTCTCCCCAGATATCAATACGCGTAAAAACCATACGAATTTTAAATTATTTTAGAACGAAATGTAATTAAATTATCTTCGTGGTTAAAATTGCATTTGAAAGAAAATAGTTCCGTTTTAACCAATGCAAAATATTGTTAACGGAACACGTTAATTTCACAGTAATTTTTAAATTATATTTAAAAAAATCTCTTTGAATCCCCTAATTTTCCATTAAGTTCATCGATATTTGTTCTCTTAAACAAAATTTTCGAACGAAATATTTTTCTAAGAAAAGAAAGAACCTTCGTCTAGGGTTTTTCATGATCTCATAAGAAATTATCAATAAAAAGTGCGGGGAAAACATTTTGTTTGTGGTGTTCTTTTAACAAATTTATATATTTGGTCATATAATATAAATTTGAAAACTTTTAAGCACGAAATTTTGAAAAACCCGTTTACATTACTTACAATTTTAATATGGTTTTGGTTTTATGNTTGAAAACTTTTAAGCACGAAATTTTGAAAAACCCGTTTACATTACTTACAATTTTAATATGGTTTTGGTTTTATGTAGATAGGACGAATAATTTTCGAAGGACAAAGTTCCCGGTGGAACCGGTGTTTTCCTCACCAAACCTCCTCTCCTGGTGGCCGATATCTATTAAAAGGTTATACCAGGACCACTACTTTCTACTGTACTTTATCTCCCGCAAGCAAAAGCTAGATCAGCTCTTTTGTTTCACAGGGCACCACCGGGAACTTTGAATTATCTACGTATTGCCGCGTATTTCGTAACAGCATTCGTGCAAAATACACAAGTTCGTTGCATATAAGACTGCTTTCGGAACCAATTACTACGATAAATTTACATTTTGATAACCAGGGGGTGCTGTAGGCGAGAGGATCATAAAAGTCCGAATTTACTGAAATGCCCCAACTCGAATACGAATACGTAACCAGTCTATATATACATGGGAATAATTATTAAATTTTTGTCTATTAAAGCCTCAACTTTATATTAACTGTTGGATTGGGTAGAAGGGATCAAAGGGGGAGGGGGGGAGATCGGCCTATGATTAAAGTAACCTGACTTCATTCTCAAAAATGGTACAGTTCCGTATTATTCGGGATTCGAACGTAGGATGTTTTGTGCTGTAAGGTGGCGCCTGAGCCAAATATGCTACCCATAGAAGTTTACTACAGTGGAATAGTACTGTCAAATATTTACTGCCTTACTTTCGTTCACTGAGGCCCAAACTTCTGCACCACAGAGGAGGGTTCGTGATAGATTCAGTGAGAACGAGCGGAAAATATCGCAGTGGCATTCAGGCATGGATTCACGGGCGNCAATTTAAGCACCTGAGAGAAAGAAAAGGAAATCATAATTTGTCAGTCACTCGAAAGAATGCAGCACATTCCACAAAGCGCTGGTGGAGACAATGTGCAGCAGTCCGATGCCTGCTCATTTTTATTTTCAAGTTAATTCCGGAAATATCCACCTCGGGGTCGACGTAGACTGGAACTTGTGGGTCATGACAAATATTTTATTACATGAACATAATCATGGAATAAGTGTATGTACCAAGCAAACAGAAGAGAATCGGTTCAGTTGTTACGCCAGCGCGTTTGACCCGGAGTGATACAAAGGCTCAAGGATGCTGAATGAGTCAAAATTAAACTAGTTTCGCTATATTGTGTGATATCTGTGCTACTGGTTGCAGTGATCTTACTCGCCGACTGGGATGAGCATTTTTAGTTTGTGTGCTTGTTGTGAATTTTTTTTACGAAGATGGAGCCGTTTGCTTATTTTCGGGTAAAACGAAATAATAAATACTGAACTGTATCTATGAAATGGATTGAGATTTCTGTTCTCAAGCTTAGTACACAGGGGGATATTTAGGGACAAGAAAGGGATCACCTTCTACTCATGCTCTCGGCGACACAATATCTCGTGTGGCAAGTACAGAACTTATTATTCACTGTTTGTTTCGCCATGTTTACAATCACGCTCAAGCAAAATACCTGTATTATATGTTGTGTTTTTGTGTAACTCGTAACTATTGTGTCAGGAATTTAACTCAGATTATAGAAATACCGTGTGGCAATTAATGACGTAATTTTAATTTTTTGTGGAAATATTTATATTCAACGTGTTCAATTTATGTATTTAAAATTCAGTATGATTCTCAGTAAGATACACGAGAGAGTACATACAATTTATCAAGACAGGCCGCAGAGATGTAGTGGTCAGACTACCTATCACCTCTCACCACAGCAAACCGGGTAGATTTCTGTAGATATCCTCTCAAGTTTCTGATGTGGAAAACATGGCGGACGTTTCTGGCTCTCTCTTTGACGAGAATTTTAATAATTTTAGGGCAAAATGGGTTTCACTTTGTGCAACGTTTCTTCTTGCGAAGAAATTTTTTAATAAGATGGGATGAAGATTGGCACAAATTTTGTTAATTTCAGTTTTAAAAAAAAGTGATTGTAAAGAAAAAATAGAATTTAAGATGAAATTCTAGTTGATTTTGATTAAAAATACGATTATTAATAAAATAATGTAATAAAAAATAGCAAAAATCGATTAATTTTTTTTTTTTTTTTTTTAAGTGAGCCAATAGTAGCCTATACTATCTGCTTATGCCACAAACAATACAAAAAATATAAAGGAAAATAGTTGTTACTAGAAAGTTAATTACCAAAACATTTAAATTGAAATATTTTCAAAATACACAAATTTCTTAACATCATTTTTTTCAAAATATTAATTCGAACTAGACTCAAATCAATTTACAAAGCTATAGTACCTTTATAAATTTACTACAAAGTTAATGTNCTACTGGTTGCAGTGATCTTACTCGCCGACTGGGATGAGCATTTTTAGTTTGTGTGCTTGTTGTGAATTTTTTTTTACGAAGATGGAGCCGTTTGCTTATTTTCGGGTAAAACGAAATAATAAATACTGAACTGTATCTATGAANAAGATGGAGCCGTTTGCTTATTTTCGGGTAAAACGAAATAATAAATACTGAACTGTATCTATGAAATGGATTGAGTTTTCTGTTCTCAAGCTTAGTACACAGGGGGATATTTAGGGATAAGAAAGGGATCACCTTCTACTCATGCTCTCGGCGACACAATATATTGTGTGGCAAGTACAAAACTTATTATTCACTGTTTGTTTCGCCATGTTTACAATCACGCTCAAGCAAAATACCTGCATATGTTGTGTTTTTGTGTAACTCGTAACTATTGTGTCAGGAATTTAACTCAGATTATAGAAATACCGTGTGGCAATTAATGACGTAATTTTAATTTTTTGTGAAAATATTTATATTCAACGTGTTCAATTTATGTATTTAAAATTCAGTATGATACTCAGTAAGATACACGAGAGAGTACATACAATTTATCAAGACAGGCCGCAGAGATGTAGTGGTCAGACTACCTATCACCTCTCACCACAGCAAACCGGGTAGATTTCTGTAGATATCCTCTCAAGTTTCTGATGTGGGAAACATGGCGGACGTTTCTGGCTCTCTCTTTGACGAGAATTTTAATAATTTTAGGGCAAAATGGGTTTCACTTTGTGCAACGTTTCTTCTTGCGAAGAAATTTTTTAATAAGATGGGATGAAGATTGGCACAAATTTTGTTAATTTCTGTTTTAAAAAAAAGTGATTGTAAAGAAAAAATAGAATTTAAGATGAAATTCTAGTTGATTTTGATTAAAAATACGATTATTAATAAAATAATGTAATAAAAAATAGCAAAAACCGATTAATTTTTAATTTTTTTTTAAAGTGAGCCAATAGCAGCCTATACTATCTGCTTATGCCACAAACAATACAAAAAATATAAAGGAAAATAGTTGTTACTAGAAAGTTAATTACCAAAACATTTAAATTGAAATATTTTCAAAATACACAAATTTCTTAACATCATTTTTTTCTAAATATTAATTCGAACTAGACTCAAATCAATTTACAAAGCTATAGTACCTTTATAAATTTACTACAAAGTTAATGTNAAATATTAATTCGAACTAGACTCAAATCAATTTACAAAGCTATAGTACCTTTATAAATTTACTACAAAGTTAATGTTTTTAGTGGCAACAGGGCCCAAAATAGCTCAAACGTGAAACTAAACACACTTAAAGAGAAGCTGACTCCAATTAAAAAACAACACATTAAAACAGTGCAGCACATGGGCGCCAGAAGGGCGAATCATAGCTGTGACTGCACAATAAAGTAAATAAAATACATTAAAAACTATTAAGAAAAATCAATAGTTTCCCGGGCGCCGAGCTGGCCTTTCAAAGCCACGTACAATAATAAAACCCTAGACTAAATAGAAATATAAAAAGTGCTAAAATAGAAATATTAAAAAAGGAAGATCATGGTATCGTGTAGTGCATATAACGTTTAAAATCCTGCACGCGAAGTGCCTATGGGCCGCGGCCCAGTTTCTTTACTGAAACTCGTCAACGAAACCAACATAATTGAAAACAATGTAATGTAACGAGCTCATACAGACAATTTAAAACTTGCAGACAGTTTAATTTTTATAAAAACTGAAGTTGTGCGACTGCCTTGAAGTTAACCCAAGCATGAATTTGAAATGGTTTGCCGAAAATGAATTTAGAATGAAAAGTAAACTGTTATGATGAGATCAGGCCTTAGCTGAACGGCCTGCCTGATCACAACTTCAAACATGGAACCAGGACACGAGCGTGAATGCAACAACACCTTGTGAAAGACAGTTGCAGAAATCCCCTCCACTGGCCAGTGAACGGGGCCGAAATATATTAAACAACGCCCCCGATATAGGCCAGCGTAACACTGGGAGCGGCGTCTTTTGTTGTCGACCCGACCAGAGAGAAGACCACGGAAGATGGGTGTGTCCGGCCGTCGTTAACCGCCTCCTAGAATTAGCCTCCGGCAACATGAACAAGGTGGGGACTTTCCAATTAGATTGTAACAGTAATGGTGTAAGGTATTAAATATCAATATAATTAATAAACGTCTTGGTATACCATTTAAAACTCCCTCGATCAAGTAATTTATATAGTCATTGTATAATTCGTATATGTGTTATAAACTCCATCTTATACTGCTGTGCTCTACCGAACCATGAGTTATTGAGCTACGCCCCTAAGACACTTTCACTAATGAATGGCTAAAAGCCAATTCAGGCATGGTTCCTCCCTACCCTCTCGCTGCCTTGCATCAGCTTCTCTACCGTCCACCCCCATTTCAATAAATTCCCCACCCAGCCACGCTATTTTCCCTAATAATAATAGCTACATTTCAGCCACGTCTAATTTTAACATTAAAACATTTAGCTTTTAAGTAGCAGTATAATTAAAATAATGTCATAATAACTATTTTTAAAAGGGATTAGGTTTAAATAATAACGTACCTTTTACAGTCCAATATCTAAACATACATAGTAATTATTTGAAACCTAAATAACAAACGGTATTAAAATTTAAAGAATGTCAGTGTGAACCGCAAGTCCCTAGTTGTGCATACATACTGGTCAACAATTTACCTCAGCAATACCATTCTATAAATTTAAATTAAGATATAGATTACCTGTGTGCGCTGGCTGTAGTTATTTGAAATTCAACTGTTATTGTGATAGTAATTCATAATCCCATGAGCATTTTCATCAAATTAACTTGCAACTCATGCTAATTTAATAAACCCATGCAGTACATCATATTGTACGTAGTTAGATATTGCTGTGCACAGATAAAAAATTTATATTTTATTATACTTTCCCTTCAGTCTACATACTGTATATTTAAGAAACTTCTCATTAAAATGCATAGAAATAAGGAATGACAGTTAACTACGAGATTTTAGTATTGTGACATAAAGCCAGTATCACGTTATTAGTTGGCATATGGAAGGACGAGGCGACGCGACCCAGTTACAAAGTGCCGAGACAACACATTCCCGCATCAGCACTTTTCCGTGGCTCGAGTGCCGCAGTGTGTTGCGAAACAGCGTACTACCGCACGCCACACAGTTTTGNCATTTATTGTTCTAGTTCAAGTTTCTCATACTCTCAATATTTTCACACACTTCCACAAATCCAGTGCTATAAGGGCACAGGAAGAATGAATTATGTTAGGTTCATGCAGTTCTGTGATCGGAGGACTTAGCCAATCCTCTTGGCTTTCGGATGTGAGAGCAACACGCCGTGCCAGTCAGCACTGTATTGTTTGATACACAAACTGCTAAACCTGACGTGAGAAGGAATAATTGTGTGCAATGTTAAGGGTATTTAACGAAATGGGAATAGTGCCCGAGACACACCCACTTCGACTGTGTCTGTCCGTTCATGGTTTACCCACATTCACCCAATTGTAAGGAGTACTTATCCACGAGGTCAAACCTGTCGTTTCACGTGAGACGCGGAGCAATCTTTGAGCCTCTGGCAGAGATGTGATCTGACCAGAGGGGCCTGTTTTCTGTGCTCTACTGGCTTTGAGAGAGATTAGGCAGTAGATGCGTGGGATTTTTGCTGTGGGTCTTTTCTCTACTACACAGTACTTTGAAAGTATAACACGAGNATTAGGCAGTAGATGCGTGGGATTTTTGCTGTGGGTCTTTTCTCTACTACACAGTACTTTGAAAGTATAACACGAGGGTACTTTCACTTTTGTCCTCCCTGGTGTAAGTTATTGAGTGCAGATTTCCCCAATCCCCGTATGTTACCCCTTTGTGTGGAAGTAGAAATGTAATTATTACGTACTTAATTATTTATGTGTTCTTTTCCTCTCTACTATCTTCTATTTGCATAATCAGTGTCATTATGTTCTACTTATACTATGTGTTGATGTCCCTCGGCCTTGTTAACGTGTTATACGTTCTTCTCCTCTTTATTACAATCTAAACTGTTTAATAATCAATGTCATTATATTCTACTTATGCTATGTGGTGGTGTCCAGAGTACTTATTAACATTTTAATAATCATGAGCTTTATCCACGCACACAGCTAACTACAATAAATTATTTTCAGAGAAAAAATTTTGTATGAAAATAGGTACTAGCATAACCATCCTTATTTGTAGGCATTAACAAAGAACTGGATCACAAACAGTAACTTAACTACAAAGTTGTGACATAAGTTAGTATTGATATACCACCCGAGAGAACAATTGACCAAAACAGTTTAGAAATAAATGAGCTATAACTCACGTTTAAATACATAAATTTCCAAGGTCGGACACACCCAGCAATATAATACAACCATAAATATAATAAAACAGGATTAAATCCACAAGTTAATTGAGTAAATATAAGCCTCATAAAATATTAGGGTCCTAGTAATTAATTTAAGGAAAATTTTTGTATAAGATGTTTCGACAAACTGTGAAGGCATTCTGTTAATACATTTCCTTGCAAGTTTCAGATCAACGGTACCGCATGTTCCTTGTCAACAGCATACAGCAGAGATGTCACAACAAATCCCCCTTATGTGAAGTTCCTCCGGAGGTTGGCGCAAGCAACGCCCAAGAGAACACCTGTCCTGACGTCACGTGCAACAACCTCAGCACCGCACTCACAGCCGTCAGCATTATCGCTTAACTCAGCTCGCGAGTCTTACAGTAAAATATTTACAGGTAACCAGCGGTTCACATATTTTACATACACCACTCACACCTCACCCTGCAGGTACCTAACACATACATAACAAACTTTACTTTACTCAAAATTTACAAAATAACACAAATCATGAATTAAATGAAAATTTAATGTTATAACTCATAGGAGGCCTCCAGTAGGTATCAGTCTTTGCACACTATATAGTATGACTGGAACAAAAACCTTCCAAACTACATTTCTACAGAATTTGCAATTTTGTTCCTTGCAACAACAAATATTACGTGTATTGAAGTAAAAATGCCTTGAATACTAAAAGCACTTTATTATAAAAGATCGGACAAGGATTGTCTTGGATGAACAACACAGCACAACTGAACAAGACAAGCATAGAAGAAAAAACTTGAAGGTTATTTATACTGTGGCAAAGAAGAAACCATAGATATAGAAGAACTGAATAGTGGCGCTATCATAAAGAATTTTACTTAATACTTAAAACTAGATACTTTAACACTTTCCCTTGTTAAATAAAAATTCACAAAAAAAATACAACTCTATATAAGTCCCATCTTGTCGCACAAAATCCGCAAAAGAGGGGCGGCTAGTGGCTTAGTCATGATATCTGCAACTTGATGCTCTGAAGTAACTTTATCGACAGCCAGTCTACCTTCTGCTACATGCTCTCGAATGAAGAAGTGCTTTCTTTGGATATGCTTGGTTCTACGATGATTTTCTGGATTTTCTGCAAGTCTGACAGCTGCAGCATTGTCTATCTGTAGAACTGGAACTTATTTTAACTTACTCACTTGGCTCAATAGACAACTAAGCCAAATTATTTCTTTTGAGACTTCGCTAGCAGCGACAACTTCTGCTTCTGTGGTAGAATCGGTAACTGATCCCTGACGTTGACTGAGCCATGAAACAGCAGCGCCTGCATAAGTTATTAAAACACCTGTTGTTGATCTGCCTGTTTTGAGGCATCCGCCAAAATCTGCATCAGAAAAACAGCCAAGAATCCCTTTCTCTGCATTGTGCTGATATAGAAGGCCATAATTAAGGGTGCCTGCTATATATCTGAAAACTCTTTTAAGTCTGGTAATATCTTCAGCAGTAGGATTTTCAAGAGATCTGGATAAAAATCCGACTGAATAGGCTAAATCAGGTCTA
Organism: Clitarchus hookeri; assembly: GCA_002778355.1. Taxonomy (NCBI): domain Eukaryota; kingdom Metazoa; phylum Arthropoda; class Insecta; order Phasmatodea; family Phasmatidae; genus Clitarchus; species Clitarchus hookeri. Next base: position 369,893 of record NQII01001824.1, read on the forward strand.
GAGCCTAACATCAGATACATTAGTGAGCCTACTGCTTGGCGATATGGAAACTGATGTGCTCTTTCTGTTGCTTTCCCTGAAATCAAACTCTCTTGACTCTGAAGCATTGGTGAAGAAACTGATTTACAACCGACAAAATTGAAACGTTCAAGTATTTTCTGTGCATAGAACTTTTGACACACTCTTATATCACAATTTGACTGTCTCTCAATTTGTAGTCCTAAAAAATAAGACGCTTCTTCAGATGTAATTTTAAACTCAGCCTGAAGCTGATCTAAAAACTTCTCTAATTCTACTCTACTGGTAGAAGCTATGATGCCATCATCTACATAAAGAATGAGAATTATCTTGACACTACCTTCATCTCGAATGAACATACAAGGCTCCTCATCACTAGCCTTGAATTTGAGTGATGTCAGAAACTTGCCAATACGCTTGTTCCAGCACCTTGGCGACTGCTTAAGTCCATATAAACTCTTCTTGAGCTTCCAAACCCTACCCGTGCCGTCATCAAATCCCTCTGGCTGCTGCAAGTAAATATCTTCTTCCAGCTCTCCATAAAGAAAAGCTGTAGATACATCGAACTGAACTAAGTGCATCTTCTCTGTCACAACAACACCAAGCATCAAACGAATAGTTTGCAACTTTGCTACTGGACTAAATGTTTTAGAGTAGTCTATGCCCTTACGTTGATCGTAGCCTTTAGCAACTATTCTTGATTTTCTCTTCTCGATGGTGCCGTCAGGTTTCATTTTGACTCTATATACCCATTTGCATGGAAGGGCTCTAGCTCCCTTAGGTAGGTACTCTAGATCATACGTATCATTCTCAAGTAGAGAGGATATCTCACTGTTCATTGACTTAAGCCATTCTTGACCATACTTGCCACCTACAGCTTCTTGAAAACTTTGTGGATCCTCTTCAGCTATCATGATCATTACAAAATCATCATAATATGTTGACGCTTTGATTGTGTTTCTATCACGCAGTTTTCGGGTATCTGCTCTTTCAGTGTGCTCTAATCCAGACTCTGGCCTAGATTTGGAACTGGACTCTTCACCACTTGAATCTTCTTTATCTTTGGTTGAAATTTCTCGCTGAACAAGTTCCTCTTCAACCAATTGTTCTTTTGATGGAGTGCTCAGGAAAGGTACTTTTACTTTCTCAGCACAGTCACGAAGTATTTCTTGAAAACGAACATCTCTGGATAACACGACTCGCCTATCTTCTGAAATATAGACTCGGTAGCGCTCTTCACCATCGTAGCCTACTAGGTAACCTTTTTGAGCTTTCTTATCCATCTTACGCCTCTTCTGCACAGGAACATGAAAGTAACAGTTTGAACCAATAATACGAAGATGTCTGATTCTTGGTTTTTTACCAAACCAAAGCTCGTAAGGACTTACTCCATTTACTGACGACTTCCCCGTTCTGTTTAGTATGTAGACCGCTGTTGTAACAAGCTCAGCCCAAATTGCTTGTGGAAACTGAACATCAGAATTCGAGTACATAAAAGTTCTTGCCATTTCAACTATTGTTCTGTTCTCTCGTTCACTGCTACCATTTTGCTGTGGCGTATAAGGGGCTGTCAACCGCTGTGTAACTCCCCTACTTAGCAAAATCTCTCGAACGTCTGCATTGTCGAACTCACCACCATTGTCGCTTAGAAGCTCTTTGATGTTGTGACCTTGTTTCTCAGCATGAGCGAGCATTTGTTCTAAAACAATTTTGACATCTGACTTCTCTTTGATGACAAAACCATACCGAAATTTAGTGTAGCTATCTTTAAATACAACTAAATAACGTTTCTTCTGAAATGACTCAGCAAAAGGTCCGCAAACATCAGTTGACATAAGCTCTCCTGGTTTCAAAGCCTTTCTTCTAGTACCAAAAGGCAGTCGATGAGACTTGCCATAAATGCAAGGTTCACAAATTTTGTCATCTAGCTTGACTTTAATATCTAGCTCGCGTTCAAGCTTTTCTTTTATGTGACGTTTATCTTGGTGGCCCCATCTCTCATGATACAACTGCAGTGGGTCACTTGATTCTACAATGTTGATACTACTGCTACTCGGGCTAACAGTCTTAATCTCTGCCTTATATAATGTTCCATTCTTCTCTCGAGTGCCCACCAGCACTGGAGCACCATTTACTGAAAGCGAACAGGAGGTAACTGTTGACTGGAACTTGCTATTTGGATTTTTATCATGTGCAGATAATGGAGAGAATAAATTTCTAGCAATCCTAGGAACTAACCAAACGTCCTTTAACTGCAAACGTTGGCTCCTGCCATTAACTATGGAATTGATCTCAATAACACCGCTACCAACAGCATTTAGTTTTTTTATTTCCAGCTGCCTTAATACTGCACNTGTAACGTGTTTAGTAGCTCCATTATCCACCCACCAATCCTCTGCATTAGGCTCAGCAGCTAAGATTTCATTGTGGATAGACACAAGAGCAATCGTATGTGTAGAAGCTCTAGAATCTGCGATATTACTCTGTGAATTACTACTAACAGCAATAGGGCGTGGACGACCATCTGCAATCCACTTTCTACACTGACGAACCCAGTGACCAGGCTGGCGACAGTAATTACAATTACCTGGCTTCCACTTTTGAGCAGTGTAATTTGGCTTATGTTTATTAGTTGAGCTATTACAACTCTGTTTCTGTCTATCGGACCTAGCCACTAAAGCTTCTGGTTTATTACTCTCACTACTTGTAAAGGGTTTCATATTTCGTTCAAAAACACAGAGCTGCATATTCAATTCATCAAATGAACGAACTTCATCTTTGGTAAGCAGCATCCAACTAGATTTAAAACTTTCAAACGAACATGGTAAAATATGCAAAATTGTACATACCAAAAGCAGATCTGGGAGAGTTTTTTCATTTATTTCTTTTAAACCGTTATTTAGTTCATTCCACAGACTCCTCAGCTTGGCTACATGAGTGGAAACGTCATCACCTGATGTCCAATTAAAAGAAAAGAAATCTGCACATACTTTGAAGAGTTGGTCTTTTGATGTTGCCTCAAACTGCTGCTTCAACGCCTCCCAAGCTTCACTGGCAGTATCTTTGTCCATTATCTTCTGATAGACTGCATCAGAAACCGTACTAATGATCATTGACTTAGCGTAGCTATTCGCTTTTCTATACAAATCACAAGCTTCTTTGTGATCTTTCACTTCCTGTTTCGTAGACTCACCTTTTAACGGATCTGGTTTCTTCAACTTCTGATCGATACAATCTAATGCACCTTCATGGTAATCCAGTAAACCACGAATCTTACGTTTCCAAACTGGCCAATCTGCTTTACTGGTCAGTGGTTTAATGTGCTTAGCAAACTCCATCTTTTTTATGGATTCAGCAACACTTCACACTAAACGAACGAACTTTAATGATTCACTGAATAACAAATCATCCAAATAAAGCGACTGGGCCCATAACCTATTGAAGTAAAAATGCCCTGAATACTAAAAGCACTTTATTATAAAAGATTGGACAAGCATTGTCTTGGATGAACAACACAGCATAACTGAACAAGATAAGCATAGAAGAAAAAACTTGAAGGTTATTTTTACTGTGACAAAGAAGAAACCATAGATATAGAAGAACTGAATAATGGCGCTATCATAAAGAATTTTACTTAACACTAAAAACTAGATAATTTAACAATGCTTACGATTGTAACACTATATTATAAACATAACTTTCATAACATAAAGAAGTCTCACTTGAAGAATGGCCATAGTAGAAAAAAAATTATGTCATTAAGAAGTAAATTTTGACATATGTAATAATGACGATTTAAATTTTGTTTGTAAAATGCAATATATACTCTAAGTAGATATTCAATTATTATTACATATATTTTTTATAGTAAAAACACAAAAGTTCTGTCAAAATTTGTNATACTCTAAGTAGATATTCAATTATTATTACATATATTTTTTATAGTAAAAACACAAAAGTTCTGTCAAAATTTGTTTTTGCTTTTTTTAAATACTACTAGCATATTTCAAAATTCATGTCATAACATTGTTAGTAAAAGTATCCTTTCCATTCCCCTCTTAAGTATTGAAACATAGTATAAAAGCAGCTGCTACATAATTTTAAAATTTTATGGAAGTTCCAATTATTAATTAAATAATATTCTACGTTTTGATACCACCCCATCAGTATCCTACCCTTGTGATGTCATGTACCATTTTAGTATGTAACAATCTCTTATCACATCACTATTTTTGTTAGTGCTCTAACGTGTATTTATTTCCAGCAAGTGTATTTTCTATACACACAAAACACAATAATTGTTGTAATGGGGAGAGCAGTTAATTTTAACTATTCAAATTCCTTACAGTTTAAATGATTCTTTTTCACTATAATTACCAATGTTTTACATGGTATCGCTGTTTCATTCTTTACAAGAATTAATGTAATTAACGATCCACGCCAAGTAGTAATTAGGGACTCACAAACTCAAGAAAGGCTAACGCGTTCGCGAACCGCCCACGGGGCGTCTGCCGCGCTCGCGTGGAAGACAATTTGCACGCCCAGCAGAATTGAAGTTCAAGGCCCGCAAGACCACTGCAAACACACTGCACAGCGTTTGTTCGGCCCACCTTGTCTGAGGACTGCACGGAAGGAATTGGCCGTTCCTTATACCTAACTTATCCGTCTACTATAATTCATTTCAAAAATGTTTCCTACCATAGCGAAGAGGACTTCAATCCGATCCATATTCCTGCTGCCACAACATGAACCCTGCAACTCCCAGTCATCTACATAATCTACACGGACTCTAGGGCGAGATGAGGCGTAGAGCGATCACTTGTAACCCCCTCTACAATACTACACTAGTCCGCTTAGCTGAACGGCCTGCCTGATCAAACCTTTAAACATGGAACCAGACAACGAGTGTGATTGCAACAACACCTTGTGAAAGACAATTGCAGAAATCCCCTCCACCGGCAAAGGGGGCCGAAATATATTAAACAACGCGCCCGATATAGGCCAGCGCAACACTGGGAGCAGCGTCTTTTGTCATCGACCCGACCAGAGAGAAGACCACGGAAGGTGGGTGTGTCCGGCCGTCGTTAACCGCCTCCTAGAATTAGCCTCCGGCAACATGAACAAGGTGGGGACTTTCCAATTAAATTGTAACAGTAATTTCGTGAGGTATTAAATATTAATATAATTAATAAGCATCTTGGTATACCACTTAAAACTCCCCTGATCAAGTAATTTAAATAGTTATTGCATAATCCTTATATGTGTAATAAACGCCATTTTATACTGCTGTGCTCTACCGAATCATGAGTAATTATTGAGCTACGCCCCTAAGACACTTTCACTAATAAATGGCTAAAAGCCAATTTAGAACAAAACACAGGACTTAAATGGGTGAGATTAAAAAGGAAGAGATTCCATATTTTTGTCAAAATTATTTAAGATAGCCAAGTTTAGTCCAAATGTAGCTGCATCTAATTATATAAATAAGGAAAGTATTCCATTAATATTTACACTGCTATAGCACGTTGAGATTTGAAGTGAGCTCTAAGAGAAAAATATTCCTGGAATGTTCTACTTCTTAACCTCAGCGTCGTGACTTGTTCGGCTATTCCCTGCCAGAGACGCGGCGGTAGTGTTTGTTTTGTTTGTGCAGTCCATGGTGTTTGGAGGCTAAAACAGTAACATAATATTTGTCTTTTTAAATTTGCGTTATTGTATTGCATTTGCATAAACTAACGTTGTCTTATATAAACATATAAAATGTATGCTGCTCGCAAAACTGAATATGAAAGTGAAAGTGAAAGGTCTGTAAAGAAGAGAGAGAGAGAGAGAGAGAGAGAGAGAGAGAGAGAGAAGAAACATGACTAAAATAATGAAAGTAGAAAGGCTGTGAAGTGAAGACTTCGGAGTCATAAAAAGAGTAGTTCGATGATGTGACAGAATTTACTCTTCTGATGAATATAATGACATAATAAAAGGGGCAAAAAAGAACAGCCGTTTGTTTGAGGTTTATTCAGTAAAGAATGAAGAAATCAAACACTGAAGAATTGGTGGCCTGTTTATTTTAAGAAGACTTCCATGAGCTTGGCACCATGGGGCAAAGCATTCATTTAAATTGAGTCGGTAAAAGAATTTAATTTTCAAACAGAAGGATATAGAATATGTAACAACTCATGAGTTTATTGATGGGCTGGTACCCCATGCATTCAAACTGTTAAAAATACAGGGAATGTCAACCTTCCTTGCTTAAGCGCCTGCAATGGTAATATTCCCATCAAGAGAAAGAAACATTGAGATCTTTCAAAAGTATTGCGTTATGTTCCTGATCAGTATAAACTGTTTTATGATGACATTTTGACCTGGCCAACAACAAATGCACAAATGCCCTTCGTGAAGGTATAGTGAGTAGTCTGAAGATGACGCACTTTACATGTTTGAGAAAATGTAGACATTATGAAATAAAAATACAANGGCCAACAACAAATGCACAAATGCCCTTCGTGAAGGTATAGTGAGTAGTCTGAAGATGACGCACTTTACATGTTTGGGAAAATGTAGACATTATGAAATAAAACATACTATTTTTTCGTATAATCAATAGCACTTGTGTTATGAATAAAACCTTTTTTGGCTGCAACTTATTCTTTTATCTAGTTNATTTTTTCGTATAATCAATAGCACTTGTGTTATGAATAAAACCTTTTTTGGCTGCAACTTATTCTTTTATCTAGTTTCAAAGCTACCTCAACTCTTTGAGATTAGAAAGGAAAACATTCCTTCTCCTTTCAATGCATTCAACTTCCAATAACTAACATTTGTAAATGTATGTTTTTCATCCAACCTACAGTTTGGTGGCAACACAGTTTTTATCTTATTTCCGAAAGTTGGAAGAAGTGGAATATTTTAGTTTTTTATCTCACCCATTCAATTAAATTCCACATGGCGTACTATGCAACTGTACACGAATGCGCTAACTACATAACATCATAATCAAATCTCACACCATGACCAACCTTGTGACGTATTGCTCCGGAGTTCAGACAACAGGAGAGAGCGAGCCACCAAAACTTCTATCTTTTTTCTAACCTACCTTAAATCTAAGAGGAGAGTCGGAGGTCATGGGTAAGAATAGGACCTAATTGCGTCTCAGGGCAAGCCCTTTATGCCTTACGTCGGATTTATTATGTTTAAAAGGGACTCATGCATCGCGGCTATAGCAGAGTTGTCTGGTGCCATGGCCGCAATTGTAGCCATGGACACACCCCGAAAGAGAAAGGGTCTAGATGGAAGGGCACAGCAAACCAGCGCAAAGCGAAGAAGGCACTGGGAAAATCTGTGCGACAGTTGCGGAGGGTAAACGTACGTTCCTTTGACTGGACTAGCGCTGGAGAAAGTAGGGCTAGTTGTTAGTTAACGAAGACAGACTTGTGTGGGTTTGGTGCAGGGTGACATGAAGTGAGTGCGCAGCTGGTGTGTAACTAGGGTCGCGCNCGAAGACAGACTTGTGTGGGTTTGGTGCAGGGTGACATGAAGTGAGTGCGCAGCTGGTGTGTAACTAGGGTCGCGCTGTGCGGCCCTGGTGGTAGGGGACAGAACTGAGCCACCTATCTGACATACGCCAGTCTCTTTAATGCAGAACAAAGTGCTAGCTGATGCAGAGAGCTTCACAGCGCCTGACGCCTTGGCAGAGGCGAAGGACCATGCATAGTCAGCATCCGGATGAGAGAGGCGTTTCGGCGCAAGTCTGTGTAGAGCAGAGTGTTTGCAATGTAAATCATAGGGCCACCAATGAGTCAGAGGCTGTGCAGTGTATGCTTTGCCTTGTTCTGCGACCACATAGTGCTTCGAAAATTATTTGGTGCTTGAGTTTAGTAGGTGTAAAGGAGCAGTAATACGGGTTTCCTGATGTTAATTACAATCACGTGCATGGCTGAGGGCTGGCACTCATCAAAACCGCAGTTTTTTCATAATTGCCGAAGCTCAGAGCGGGGGTAGTCCAGGCCCCCTGAGGGGCCCTTTACCACCCAACGGGGTTTCATATGACCTACAGGGAGAAAGGAAGAAGCAAAATTGGCCCCTTCCCAACTCCCTGCACCCTCCCAATCTGTAGTCATGGAGGTAGCCCTCCGCAGCTAACATTTGATGTGCTTACTGAGTTTCCCCAGCAAGCCCAGGTGTCCCATGATATTCCCTTCCCCTCCCCCTGCCAGCACAGGTAAAGAGGAGGGAGGCAGCACTGCTTAGTTAGTTACTACTTTAGTTTTGTTGTTAAATAAAAACGGGAATTTTGAATATTGCATGTTGTTAAACGAGTGATTTTAAGTTACTGTTTTAATTCGAAAAGGGTTTGAACGTTTACTAGTATGTTGTCTTGAATTTTGAGGAATGATTAGGGTAAAAAGCGCACATTTCCTCTTGGATGTGTGTTACTCTGCCGAACGAAAGAAAGTTGATTGGGAAACTTGACTTTAAATGATTTTAATTCGCGAAAAGACGCCGAGGGCGTGGAAATAGTGATTTAAAGCAGTTTATTAAGTTATTTGTTCCATAATTCTTGAGAAAAGTAATTTGTTTTCATAAAGAAGCTTGAAAAAACGAGCTGAGAGTTGTAACTTTAGTTTCACGGGGTCGGAGGCCTCTGATTGGCCGAGAGGTCACGCGGTAGGCGTGGCCTTCCTCTGCCGCTCGAGCACTCATCAATATTATTATTTTTTCTAACTACCCTATTACTAAGTGTTAAGTGTTGTCCAGGGGTAGGGACTGGACTTAGGTGCGTCTCAGGGCTAGGCCCCATACGCCTACAGGAGAGGGAATTTCATGCAAAGGAGGCGTGCATCGCGGCAAGTGGTATTTAAGGCAGCCATGGCCGCGACTGGGGCCATGAACTGCATCCCTGAGTGTTCCTGTAGCTGAAGCTATAACTAAGAAGGGGGAGGGGGGAAAACCGGCATAGTAACCGTAAAAACCCTCCCGACAGGAAATAAGTTAAAAATATGAGTTGATAGATCTATCACTATAGACAAAGGAATCAAAGCATGTAAAAAATTTAAAAAAAACCATGACATTAATAATTCATTTTAAACATAAATATTTTTAGTACTTTTAGCTAAAACATTTAAATACTCGTAAGCACCTACTTTACTATATTAGGAATATAACATACAGAAATTGTTACAGTTTAAATGGAAACTACTGATACATAGTACAAATAGGCTGTAGTTCAGGAAGTTACTGCTACTTTATACGCACATAGTATGTACTCTGTTATACTTTGGATGAAATAATGAAGATATCAGCTTTCTTAGATTAAATATTTATTTCAAAAACCTTCCTTATATGAAGCAATAATTTCAAGAATGCTTGTGTAGGTGCCTGTTAGCATGGCTACAATGCCGAGGACAACTATGATGATGTTCTTCCACAACCTGTAGTAGGCATAGCCAAAACCTTCATCCCAGAATGTCATTACTTGTATAACTGGTGGAACTATGATGCCCAGGGTGGAGAAACAGAGAGCCCCAATCAGCCCCATGAAGGCTCCAATAGTCGGCACTACGATGGCGGCCAGAACTGGGGAAAGAAAAAGAAAGTCTTAATTACAAATCACTGGCCATATAAAATAAATAGTAATTGTGAACTCTTCATAACTAAATTCAGCATGTGTTTCTAACACATTACATCAAGGTTTGCATTACCTTCTTACAAATATCATGGTGTGTGTTTACAATGAAACATTTTAACNTACATTACAATTCTAACACATTACATCAAGGTTTGCATTACCTTCTTACAAATATCATGGTGTGTGTTTACAATGAAACATTTTAACTACTGAATAAGGCAACCCTTGGTGGCGAGGCTGTAGAATAGTAGCACACCATTGGATATAAATGGATGTAATGGTATACAGTATGACCACCCATCCGGGGAATAAGGGAAATAGCCAGGAATTCTTGAAAGAACCAGGAAAACCTCAAAGTTTCCTGAAATTTTCTGTAAGCATTGGGAATTCTTAAACTGAGAATGTGCGTCGCTCTCTCATTCCCACACTTTCTTATCTGGTCATCAACTATCCCAATCGATTTAAATTGATTGCTACATCCCAACGAAACTACTACAATAGTGGTGCTGCCCAATAACGACACGGCAATCCAAATCTAAACACGCCACTATGTTACGGTGCAGTTAGTCTGCCCTAGGTTAGTTTTGCCCTCTTCGAATGATTCACAGTGGTTACAGAAAAAAAACAACAACTACATTCTGAAAACATTTTGCGCATGAATTCTGCGAGAAAATGAGGATATTTTATCAGTGTTTATGCTATCAAAATGTGTGTTGGTCGCTGGCAATTTAAATGTTCATGCAGGATGACATCCTGCCCATGAAACCGTCTGTCATACTGTATAAATCTGTCCACTACAAGCCTGGCAAGTCCATGCCTCGAACGGAATCAGTGCAATGTAGAACGCTAATGCTAACCACTGCAGTGTTCAGTGTGCCTTCCATCCCTCTCAAAGGCTTGGACCCATCCGGCGAGCTGGTATGGAAAATTCGTTCTCACACTGAGAGAAAAGTATGAAAATATTTCATAACAGTTCTTGCGGTATGAAATATAAAAATTAATAAAATTCTAAATAAACTAGAGGATGTGTATTTAACACGAGAGATGCCCCTAGCAAGCTAGAAATCACTTTTAAAGTTTATTACACGTTTTGTTTGCATTTTTGATTTCAGTTTGTTATGTGGCATTATTACAATTTTGTATGGCAGTTATATTTTTAAGTACAATAGCATGTATTACAATTGTTTAAGTGCTTTAATATGTAGTTTCAAGGGTTTTATATGTTCGTTTAGCAAGTTGGGTGGCTTTTGGCATGCGGCCAGCAGACATTACCCAGCCATGCGCTAAAGCCCGCCAGTCCAGTTTCCAGCTCTCTCGAAGCAGGCACACCATTAAGGTGCTCCAAGCACCTTCACAGTTTGTATTNCCCGCCAGTCCAGTTTCCAGCTCTCTCGAAGCAGGCACACCATTAAGGTGCTCCAAGCACCTTCACAGTTTGTATTATCAGTAACTTCATTGGAATAGTTTAATTGATCATAAACCCTTTATTTAGTGTCCAGAGATGTAACCTCCTCACCTTCCCCAGGAATTGCATCGCTAAGGGAAGTGTAATTTTCAACCTTAATTCCACATATTTGCGCCTCGAGAGCCAGCACTTAAAAGTAGTACATCCTTCCAAGTTGGCTTAGGTCTTGGAACAGTGTCAATTGTGTAANGCCTCGAGAGCCAGCACTTAAAAGTAGTACATCCTTCCAAGTTGGCTTAGGTCTTGGAACAGTGTCAATTGTGTAATTTTCAGCTTCGTGCGAGAGCAGTGTAACGTTTGTGCAAGAAAATATATGGATGTTTGTCACAGTTGTGTATCATTTCACACACAACCTAACGGCGTTTAGGGGCATGAGGCACCAGTAACCTGCCACCAATAGGGTAATTGCACCTGTTCTTTCACATTTTCTGGTAAGTACATTCAGCTGCCCATTCAGTTATATCAGTCACGCAGATCAGCCTTGAATGTGCCTGTAATCAATGGGCATGTGGTTTAATGGCATGAGGGGAGCGAAAATACCTCTTAATTTCTGGAACGTAAGTACTCGTATATTCGCCACGAGGGAGCAGCAGTAGCGAATGGCCACACGACAGTGGGATAAGTGCAATGCCACCGTGTCACCACCTTCCAGCGACGACTGACATCTTAGTCGGGAATATCCTACCTTTCTAACCACATCAATGATCCATCAAAATGTTACAGTTCCTCAACCCAAGCGTGTCGCAGCCATTCCACACTCTCCACCCCGTCAACGTGCATACATTTTTCTTTAAATCACCAAATTTTTTTTAAGGTTTCTAACAAGTGTTGTGAAGGCCTTCACCCATAAAAATATTTGTCTAAGTTCACCTCGCCTTGGATTGCTGTTTCTATGCGAGGTCGTGGGCATGGCTTACCTTTGGTGCGATGGGACCCGCTCAACTGACCATCTCGCTGCTGTCGCCTACATGAGTGCTGGGTGGCGCATGGCGTGCTAGCGTGCTGCTTTGAAATCTTGCCTGCTGCCGCTTCCCTCTCCTGTGCATCTCCATGACAATGTGATGCTGGCCAGCCATGATGCCACCAGGGGACGTTTCCACTCCGGGATCGTCGGAAAAGTTCCAGAAGACGAAGACAATTTTGTATAAAAGGCTTGTTTTCCCTTATTCGGAGAGACAGGCCAGGGACTTTATTAGGGAAGGAACGATTGTTCCTCTGTTTCAAAAGGTGGGGAGGGGGGCTTGCTCTGCATCATTATTAGAAGATATGTAATCTTTATTTTGATTATTTTGTATAAAAAAATTGAAATGTCTTTGAGCACAAATTAAAATCATGAAATTGTATTAAAAGTTTTGAAATTTATTTTGTAATCCCATATTAGGAATTGAAATTTTTGTACTTCAGAAAAAGCGGAAAATATATTTTGATAGCTACGTTTTCTTTTACTGTGCAAACCCAGACTAAGCTTTATGATGCCCTGATGACACACTAACAAGAGGTCTACATTCCTTGAAAATCGAACATCTTCCTGAGGAAACAGACGGAGCCCTATTTGCATGTATCGGCGGAAACCGTCGCACGTAGATAGAAATACTGAGCCACTCTGCTTCGTCAGTGCGGTCAGTTGAAAAGGGTAATCAATTTAGAAATTTTGAATTCACTGAAAAATGTTACGGGTTGCTACGGTGGTAAAGAGAGTGAACCTAGTTTGTGTGCATCAAACTGATTTGCGAAATGACTTCTACAGGAGCTGTTCGTACTGCCTAGATTCAAACTTTGGGGGAAGTATACCTGCAAGAAGCGCTCACCGATGCGGGTGTAACCTACAAGCCCGAGGACGGAATCCAAGTCTTGCGCCACCTGATGCATGAGTTGGCGAGAAAAGGAGTTGCTGGTCAACATGAGGGTGGGTCTGCTTCAATGAGCAATTTTAAAAATCTTAAATATCTGTCTAATAGTCATAGTGATGGTTTCGAGGTAGTGCGTAGTTCGAATTTGGGCGCTGTAGTAAAATTGCTCGTTCAAATGGCCAAAGTAGTTTCACTTAACATCTTTGAAATAGCAGTATTATATGCTGCCATAATGTTTAAAGTGCCCGAATCCTTGCAGAGTGTGGTAGGGCAAGCTATCAATGAGCTTATGTTCTTTATCAAATTTTGTAAGGTTATTTTGTGGCAAACAGGTACTCCAGTACCCATTGTACATTAGTGCATTAAAATTTTAGAAAGATTTCAGTATGCAACATTTCGTAAATGAGACGATTAGAAAGGTAGAAGTTTTGGGTTTGCCATGTGTGGAAGCAAATTTGGAATNATGCAACATTTCGTAAATGAGACGATTAGAAAGGTAGAAGTTTTGGGTTTGCCATGTGTGGAAGCAAATTTGGAATAAATTATGTTTTTTAACTTATTGCCTGAAAACAGTAAATTCTTTACATTTGCCACAAAGCCACGAACGTTGCACGAGTGGTTAGCTTAGATAATTCAGGTAGAATTAACCGTTGGCGATTGTAAGCAAAAGATGCATGAGGACGTAACACCTAAAAGGCAGTGTCAAATTTGCTATTGGTCATACCACTCAATGGCAAAATGTTTTTATAAAACCGAAAAATTGAGAAGGAAATTTTGTACAGGTTAAGCCGAAACAGAAATGTCAAATTTGTTTTCGGGTAAATCACACAATGGAAAACTGTTTTTTTTATGCAGAAAGGGACAGGAAAGTAGTACCGCCAGGAAACGGGGACCAGTAAGACGTAAAAGAAATGTCCGATGGTCAAAAACCAGTGAAAATAGTAATTCGTTACCGATGTGGTAATCCTTATCACATTCAATTCAAATGTTCGTTGCGAGGAAAACCTGCGGGGTTAGGTTTAGTTTCAAACACCAATTTGTTTAATGTTTTTTGTATGTTCCATTAATAATTGGGAATTTAATCATTTTGGCGTTGGTAGATTCGGGTGCCTCTGTGTCTCTCATAAAACATGAAACCTGTAATAAAATTATGCATGACGCACCGGTTGGTACCGTACAAACAGAAAGGAGAGAATCTGTCGTATTTTCCTTAGCAGACGGAGGATTGATTAAATCAAATGTTATGAAAGTGATAAAAATTAAAATTGAACAATTTTAATGAAAAATGCTATTTCGTGTTTTTTGAAAATTTATCACAAGACGTGATATTGGGTAATGATTTTTTGGGCAGCANAATGAAAAATGCTATTTCGTGTTTTTTGAAAATTTATCACAAGACGTGATATTGGGTAATGATTTTTTGGGCAGCATCCACACAATTATTGACGGAACAAGAACACTGTTAGAATGTAGTTTTTCCCCTGACACCGTTATTACTTTGCAAATTAAGCCTTCCCGATCTCGTAAGATTGAATTGTTACAAAATTTGGAAGAGAGAGTGCAGGCATTAGACCAATTAAAAACAGAATACAGTGATGGGCTTATGTCAAAGATAGGGCATTGTAAAGATATTTCTGTTTCGAAATTAACAGATAGCAAGCCTGTCGTGCGTTCCATGCCGTGTGTCCGCGCCTTAAAATGCAAATATTTAAGCAGCTAATACATTATTTAACGGAACAGGGAATTGTGGAGGAATCCACTAGTCCATATGCGAGACCGTATTTTTTATTACAGAAGAAAAACACGAGGTCAATATTGGTTAATATGTGGTTATAGACAGTGTGAGTTACATCCGGAAAGTAGAACGCCGTTAGCATTTTGTACCTGTTGGGGGTCGTATAAGTGGACACGTCTGCCCATGGGGGTAAATTCAGGGCCTCAATGTATGTCCCCGAGTGTTGAATCACGTGTTAGGACGGTACTTCTATGAGCTCGTCTTTACGTACATTGACGACGTGTGCGTGTACAGTAACACATTGGAGGAACACCTTAAACATTTGCGGACAGTGTTAGGCGCTTTAAGGAAAGCTGATCTGACGGTGAACCCAGGAAAAACTAGTTGGGCACAACAACATGTGCGATATNGTTAGGCGCTTTAAGGAAAGCTGATCTGACGGTGAACCCAGGAAAAACTAGTTGGGCACAACAACATGTGCGATATCTAGGGTTTCTTATTTCTGAGGGTAATTTACGCACTGATCCTGGGAAAATAAAGTCTCTTGTTAATTTTCCAAAACCAAAAAATTAAAGAGATTTATAGGAATGGTTACTTTTTAAAGCAATTTATTCCAAATTTTTCTGACCTTACAGAACCATTAAACCACTTGAAAAGAAAAATTGTACATTTAATATGGAACGTGGAACAAGAAAACACTTTTCAAAAGTTAAAAGAAATGTGTGCTAATCCTTCTGTCTTGCATTTGCCTAATTTTCCTGAAGAATATTTCTGAACTGTGGTGCAAGTTCCGTGGTCGTGGGGGTGTCTTTGAATCAAAAGAAAAGCGGCCATTTTGTGTCGATATCATACGCCAGTAAAATATTAACTCAAGCAGAACGGAAATTTACTATTTATGAAAAATAGTATTTAAGTTGTATGTGGATAATGGAAAAGTTTCCATATTATTTAGATCATACTCTGTTTACTTTATTTACTGATAACCTGGCTCTTAGCTGGTTGTTAAAATCCGGCATGGTTGTTAGTGGGCGTCGCTGGTTTTAAATTCACCGTGCAGCATATAAAGAGGGTCGATAATTCTGTAGCGGATCTGTTGTCACTCATGTATTGCGAAGACTAGTTTGAGGCAGTGGAAAATGCGGCCTCCACGGATAGTCCGTTGTCCGATGCCATTTATGCTGGTATAAATGTTTTGGAATTAAATATTTTGCAAAAGTTTCCCCAGTGCCTTTACTGCTATAAAAGAACATCAAAATTCTGACACGAAGTGTAAACAGATACTGTCTGAAACTAAAGATGGGAATTCTTATTACGTACTTTACTTGCAAATTATTTCTAGGAGAACGGACTAAAATAGGCAAATTCAGAGTTTTTGTACCTGTAAAACTAAGGGCAAAGGTTTTTTTAAAATTTATTATCATGAATCCTTTTACGGGAGACTCATAGGATGGGATAAAACAATATCTCGGGTGTTAGAACTTTTTACGCGGCCAGGAGTGCGCAACGATTTAGAAAATTGGGTCAAGTGTTGCGATGCGTGCCTGCATGCAAAGCCGAAAAATGAAAAACCAGAAGGGCACTATGCCGGTAAGGTGGGATCGTATCCTTGGGAGCGCATTTATTCGGACGTGATGGGCCCGTTATCCCGGAGTATCTCTGGACACGTATGTGCCCTTATTGTCAAAAATAGATTCAGCAAATTTTGTTTATTTTTTCCGTTATTGACCACAAAGACAGGAGAAATTTGTAAGTAAGTTATGCAGAGATTATATAGTGTTTTTGGCTCACCATTGTTTGAAGTAACTGTTAATGCTACGTATTTTCTTTGTCAGGAGTTCAGAGATATAAATTTTATATCGTTGGCGTGGAAGGGGGGGATGGTGCAGACTGCTCTGTACCACCCTCAGGCTAATTTAGTAGCACGGATGAATCGAAACATTAAAACTGCTTCATGTAGTTTTCAATCTGGTACACAATGTCGATGAGATTACATGTTATATTTGCCTTTTATGTGTTTTAATAATATAGCGAATAGTGCTCAAAAATATGCGTCATCCCAGATATTTTTGGAAAGACTTTGATGCGACCTGAAGTACCTACATACCAAATTACATCAGAATCCGTTCATACANCCCAGATATTTTTGGAAAGACTTTGATGCGACCTGAAGTACCTACATACCAAATTACATCAGAATCCGTTCATACATTATGGAGCTTAGTTCAGTCACGTTCCCAGTCGTTGCAGAATTACGTTTTGTTGTTATTCAACAGGATCCGTAAAATTTACCGGGATAAAAAGTATATGTCCTATTCCAGGACCTAAAGTANGTTTTGTTGTTATTCAACAGGATCCGTAAAATTTACCGGGATAAAAAGTATATGTCCTATTCCAGGACCTAAAGTACTTGCGTACCAAATTTCATCAAAATCCGTTCAGCAGTTATGGAGCTGAGTGGTATCAAACGTACCACACATACACACAGTCTTTCGAATTTATAATATTAGTAGGATAAACTTACAAATTTTAAATGTAGCATTTTATATGGGTATTTTTGTGTGTGATGTGATTTAAAAGCAGCCCCTACCTTATAAGAGTTGAAATGGGATAAAGTTACGTTCTAAGAGTCGTCGTTTTAAGTCCCTGGCGTATGTATGATTTTTTGCTGCCTGTTGCTATCATCGAGACCCGTGTTCCATGTGAAAAGAAACCTGGGGTAATGGTCTGGCCAGCCGNTGTATGTATGTTTTTTTTGCTGCCTGTTGCTATCATCGAGACCCGTGTTCCATGTGAAAAGAAACCTGGGGTAATGGTCTGGCCAGCCGACGCCTCGGGATTTTCTGGATGCGTGAGCAACACCGAGGTTGTCTTGTTCAGGGGAGGAGCGATGTGATGGCCTATGCACATCAAAAGCTCACCTAAGTTCACCTCGCCTTGGATTGATGTTTCTACACGAGGGTCGTGGACATGGCTTACCTTTGGTGCGATGGGACACGTTCAACTGACCATCTCGCTGCTGTTGCCTACATGATCCCTGGATTGCAAATGGCTCGCGGAATGCTAGTGTGCTGCTTCGAAGTCTCACCTGATGCCCCTCCCCACTCCTTTGCGTCTCCATGACGTGATACCGGCCAGCCATGAAGCCACCAGGAGGCGTTTCTACTCCAGGATCGTCGGAAAATGTTCCAGAAGGCGACGACAATTTTGTTTAAAAGGCTTGTGTTTTCTTCTATTCGGAGAGACAGGCCAGGGACTTTATTAGGGAAGAAACGGTTGTTCCTCTGTTTTAAAAGGAGTGTCGGCGGGGTGGGGGCTCTGCATCATTATTAGAAGATATGTAATCTTCTTTTCGATTATTTTGTATAAAACAAACTATATATAAATTGAAATGTCTTTGAGAAAAAATTAAAATCATGGCATTTTATTAAAAATTTCAAATAGATTTTGTAATCCCATATTGGGAATTGAAATTTTTGTACTTCAGAAAAAAGGGGAAAATATATTTTGGTATCTACGTTTTATTTTACTGAGCAAACCCAGACTAAGCTTTATGATACCCTTGATGACACACTAACTCTGTCTCTATTCCTTTAAAATAGAACATCTTTGTTAGGAAACAGAGACGGAGTCCTATTTGCATGTGTCAGCAGAAACCGCCACATGTGTGTTATAGTAGTGATGCGGGACAGATCACACACCCTCAAACACCATCTGGAGTCCCGTGCTGTTTTCAGTGCATGCTTATGTCAATGCCGACACGAGGGCATACCAAACGCAAGTACAGTGTCATTTAGTGCTAAGCAGTGCAATGTAGTGCCACCGAGTGTTGCATGTTTGACAGTGCTCGATGTGCCCTACACCGCTCCACACGTCCACCAGTTCGCACATGAAGAATGAAAATATTTTTGACCAAATTAATGGCATAATGCCTGCAAATACAAGAACCTTACGATCTTTGTTTTCGTGCATTAATATTCAGTTTATTCCTTTCTGTCCAGCTCCATATTTCTTCTATGCCCTCCTGCTAATTTTTCTTCGCACTCACCTCTGCATAAAGCACACAATCGTCTGCAAACAGCTTCACTTTGTCACCCACCATTATCTCTAGGTCATTACCCATAATGGTGAACAACAAGGGGCCTGCAGAATCCCTGATGTAACCCTACCATCCTCCGAACAAGGTTTCCCCCACTTTCAACTTCAGTTTTCTCTCTCTCAGGAAGTCATATATCCAATCCACTACCCACTTATACTCATTTGAAAAAAAAATGGATCACCATGAACAAATTGAGCGAGTACAACAAAGGTTCCCATCNCTACCCACTTATACTCATTTGAAAAAAAAATGGATCACCATGAACAAATTGAGCGAGTACAACAAAGGTTCCCATCAGTATCGTCATAGCCCGACTTGTGTCTCATTTGCTTTTAACGTGGTTTACTTGTGCGGATGTGCCACTAGAGGGCCTACATGTCACTCCATCATTCATAGCTGCAAGACACCGGATAAGGCCTTAGTGGCAGTGTGAGCCACAAAGCCAAGTTAAGTGAACATGCAGCGATGGCGCATTCGACAAGCCTTTGCCCAGCTGTACGAGTTTGAATGATGCAGCATCGTTGGACTCCGAGAGGTTAGATGTTTCGACACATTGCTCGCCACTTGAACCATTCTGCCTATATTGTAAGTCGGTGTTGGACGCAGTGGTAACAGAAGCATACACCACCCATCGAGGATGCTCGTGTCAACCCCAGTGGACCACCAGCAGGGAGGATCGTTTCTTCATGCGACAGGATGTAAGCAGTCCATGGGTGTTGCTGTGCACCATCCTGGGACATGTTACAGTAGTGGGGATACACTTGTGTCCACTAGTACCATATAAAGGCGGCTAGCAGAATGGGATATGTTGTTGTGGTATCCCTTATGTCTACCATTACGACCTAGGCATCACCAAGCACATGCGACCTTTTGCCGGGAATGGACAACATGGCAGCTTGAGGATTGGCAGTGGGTTGTGTTCAGCAACGAATTACGATTCTGCCTGGATACAGACAACCACCGAATTCATTAGACTGCTTCATTTNGTGGGTTGTGTTCAGCAACGAATTACGATTCTGCCTGGATACAGACAACCACCGAATTCATTAGACTGCTTCATTTTAGAGCAGCACACCACCCATACGAGGGGTGTCAATATGTGGGGTGTCATTTCCTACGATACCCACGCCTCACTGGTGGTGATTAAAGGAACCCTGATGACGCAGCCGTACATCCAGGAAATTCTGCGACCTTGTGCGCTCCCCTTTCTGGTTCAGTTTGACAACTTCAGTTCCAGCAGGATAATGTGCGGCCTCACACAGTACGGGTATCTATGGCCTGCCTTCGTGATGTCAACATGATTCATTGATCAGCCAGGTTTCCATACCTCTCGCCCATCGAGATTAAACAGATTAGACCGCAACTTTGGCCAGTGATAAAGACGGCGGATTTGTAGGCGCAGTTGCGCCAGCTGTGGCTGGATATTCCTCAGGAGAACATCCCATGTCCGTATGCCTCTAAGCCCAACTGTATCGCCACCTATATCCATGCTATGGGTGATCCAGCGCCATACTAAGNCCATGTCCGTATGCCTCTAAGCCCAACTGTATCGCCACCTATATCCATGCTATGGGTGATCCAGCGCCATACTAAGTGCAGCCTGCAAATGTTGGTCCCCTGCAGTACATGTTTGGTATGGTACAATATTTGATGTTTTCTGTATACATACTNTGCAGCCTGCAAATGTTGGTCCCCTGCAGTACATGTTTGGTATGGTACAATATTTGATGTTTTCTGTATACATACTACCATGTCCTGTGCATATACCAACTTACATGCCCCTGTGATGCCACAATCTGTGTGATAAATTTTTTTGCAAAAGAGTATGAGTGTATTTAGGTACAAAACTGAACTGCAGGCGTTCTTATCACTTTCCATGTCTTGACCAAAAAAATTGCATCACAATAATTTTGGAATTCCTTAATGTTACACACTTTGACATATGCTATTATTTATTTTTAATTTAAGTCGAAACGATATGGGGATTCAGTTAAAAGCAGTGAACATTCCATTGCCATTGTTTATTCCTTACATTATTTAAGGGCAGCTCTAATTTCAAGAGTTCCTTTTCTCATTTTTTTTCAGCTTAAATAATATTGTCAGAACATTTTCTACACAGCATTAAATCTGCACAGATGTTGCCCTATGTATGTATTTTTCTCACAGGAAAGTTTATTGAAAAAAAAATGTATGTTCTTAGAAATTAAAAATTATTAAATTAAATTGCTAGCCACCCGCCGAAGAGATCCCATGTTATGTTGCAGGTGAGCACAAAGAATTTGTAGACAGTTCTAAAAATGATAATGGGGGGGGGGGATAGGGACTGACATGTTTCTCACATCATGTACCTGTGCCACTGAATGTGGCCTAATTTTATCTTATCCAGCCAGATCCTGAATATTTATGAGAAATTTTGTTTTGATTCACATCGAAAGTAACACAATTCTAATTTTTCTATTGTTGCATGACTATTGTTTGATTGGAAAAACCAAAAGAATTATGCATGATCAATTCACGCACCTTTATAGTAATAAAACTAGATAGTGGCCCTAGCTCTGTAGAATGGCGTGTTAGTTAGGTACGTGTAAATATTCTAAGAAGAGATTGTTGTAGACAATATCTATGCTACGAATCAGCATACTGTGTGCAAAAGCAAGCTACTCAACACTGGCAAGACATAGCTGTACAAATATCAGCTTTGCTATGTTTTTAATGAAATGCAGGTTAGGATACCCATGGTCATGTGTAAGACTTAAGGACAATGTAATTTAGTGGAGTTCCACCAACNAATGAAATGCAGGTTAGGATACCCATGGTCATGTGTAAGACTTAAGGACAATGTAATTTAGTGGAGTTCCACCAACATACACCAAATCTAGAGACATTTATAACAATTTGTCCACCCTGCATTTAGAAGTTTTTAAAGGTCGTCCCCCTACTGTGCTCTGACAGCACCGCCTGGCAGGATCAAATCATTGTGTCACTGTACTTTTTAAAATTTTAGTTGTTAAAGGATAACTGCCATGTCCTTCTTGTTGGAACCTCCACAAACCATTGGTAATAACACCCTTTTAGGCTACATCTGCGGGGATTGGGACACAACAATCTGAGTTTGATCTGCCTACATTTTTTTGATTATTTTTCCTTGCCCAACATAGTTTATATGGATTTGTGAGCCACTGTGGTTACATGCACACTAACTGTGCGCCAAGAATACGCATACTACACACACTATGTCCTGCCCGTTTCAAAGCTACACAATAACTTCCTCTAATCGTATTTACACTAACACAGCCAACATAGATACTAGGTACACGGATATAATGTTGAGGAACATAACATTATATCGTTATGATGTTATCAACAGTGTATGTCATCCTTGCATTTCATTAATGTCCTTAAATATGGCAAACGAGTGTCTTAGAATCGCTTATTTTTATCAGCAATAAATTATTATGAATCAAATGAGCAAATGATTGTCTAACAACAATGTAAATTAATGCAGCTACCGCATTATCTCAGTGTTACACAATTTATGCTATAGTATTTTAAGTAAATGCTATGGCAAGCTAAATATTAAATTGCTTACCTGTTAACATAACTAAAATTGTCCGAAGTGTATACTCCGCAATAAAAGGCTTGTTAGGAAATCTGTGTTTTATTGCATCCCAAGCAATCTCGAGGAAGACGAAATACTGAAGGCCATATGTGAAGAAAATTCCAAGTCCAATGGCCACTGCTACGATCTGTACTGGTCTTTGAAAACGGAAATACAGTAATAAAAAATTAAATTCTGCGATGATACATGAGACTCGCATACATGACAATTATAAAACTTGACGAAAATATTTCTCTATTTACATAGCTATGGGCAATTTAATCTTTAGCTAATTCTTGGAATTACATTCGATTTTCTAGAAAAATCTCAGAATGGATTTGTGTTCGTAAGAGATAAAAGTATGCTCACAAATTCGAAAGATTGTATGATATGAAACTCAAGCATAACCTGCAACTTAAGTTAGTCTACTTTAAGAGCAAAAAGTAGGAAGCAGATTTTCAGAAATATGAAACTACTATTAACTGTAAAATGTCAATACACTCATTGCCATAAATACTTGCCTCCTAATAAATAACCACTGGATTCAGATAAAATTGTATTGGTGTAATATAACAGAATAAGCGATTATAATATCACTGCATCAGGATAACATTGCGTGCACCTGTGGCACAGGACACTTTAAGTATCTCGCCAGACACCATCGTGCCTTAGCACATGCCCCGATACGAGCGAGCATGGAATAAAGCAATCTATGAATGAAATAGTGTATCGGATTTCCCTACATTGTTTAACACAATGCTCCATATCACAAACACTACTACATTGAGGCAGTTCGCGTCCAATATGGACATGTCGAAACATAAAGTTAACTCCTGATAAACTGTTGTGTAAAGGCAATCGTCATCTGGGAAATTAGCTCCTGGGTTCTCAGCCATGGAAGATAGCATACAGGCCCACAGTCTCTCGTTAATATACTACATTGCATGCAGTGAACCTCCTATCATTACGAGTGGCGACCGACCGTCATTTACGATGGTTTTCTAGACCTTCGTACCAGTTATAGGACAGACGCTATTCTAAAGCGGGGAAGGGGTTGCAGTACTTATCTGTGATCCTTGAAAATCTGTCATGGTGGTTATCTATTCCTAAATAAAATCGCTATTGTTCAATGAAGGCAATATATTATCAGCCCATAAAATTATACATTTCGCTCTGCTGACACTAATGTCAATGAAGGCGATGATGTTGAGCCATTAAGGTCGTCGGTGTCCAAATATGCCTGTGCTAGGCATCTGGAAATTATTCTTGTTGAGTTAAAGTGATCCAATGAAGCTGTCGCATGTCACTGGATGGTAGAGAAGAAAGATACTGGCTCTGCGCTTGTCTGAAAACCAACTGTTCCTCACTCCTAGTGATATGTCGAGGTTATCTGGAATTTGTTCTCATATATGGGTACTAATATATATGCATTGCTTCCAAGATATTCGTTTGTGATGACTGAAGGGCCCGAGTTACGAGCAGCTTGGTGTACCGTTAACCCTGTTTCTTGCAGCCTTGTCTGGCATCTCTCAAACACCATTAACTGTTCATAGAGTTGTTTCATACACCTTCCCAGTATGAATATTGGTTATTAATCATCCTGGCCAGTATCGAGTGTGTCATTTTACATAATCTGCTCTGAGGACTGGTTTTATATGTCGCACCAATAACGATGGCAGCACCTTGAAGTAACACTTTCAGTGCATATTAGTAGCGACAACCTGTATGCGAGTTATCAGTTTTCGTTGTGTTTCAGATGTATATGCAGTTTTAACCTATTTAGTATTTTTTTTTTAAATTTAATTGTATGTGTTATATTACCAATATGTTACCAAAGGTGCTCACCTATTGGGCCATTATGGTTCGTTCAGCCCATGTCCTTCTTGAAAATTCTTCGAAGAATTTTTTAGGTCCTCGCAAGGCTGGCAGAAAGATATATAGGCCCATTTTCTATTCTTCTTAGTTGGATGGGGATGGTGATCAGTTTAAACTGTTTTTATAGGTGTCATGTATTTGGCACTCTACATATCTTTTTGATGAAAC
Organism: Clitarchus hookeri; assembly: GCA_002778355.1. Taxonomy (NCBI): domain Eukaryota; kingdom Metazoa; phylum Arthropoda; class Insecta; order Phasmatodea; family Phasmatidae; genus Clitarchus; species Clitarchus hookeri. The sequence continues at coordinate 394,320 of NQII01001824.1, forward strand.
TATGGCGATAAAATGAATAATATGTTCTCTGTTTTAAATTAAATACTAAGTTAAAAAGGACGCAATAGTTACCATTGAGCACGATAATCACATTGCAAGTCAATGCAATCTCCTCGCCGTCCATCTTAAAGCTCTAATTGATGCTTTAGGACAAGTGGCTCCAGCCAAATATACAAAAAACTACTGGGAGGTGCTTATAGCTATCTCCTTTTCCCATTAGAAGTTCTTTACATGTCAAGGAGCCCACGTAAACAGTGTACTTATCAAGACCAGTCTGATCTATGGTTACTGAAGACCTGGTTCCCCTTCTCACCACTATGTTAATGTCCTAAGTGGCTACATAAGCAGCAGTTTCCCATGTCTGTCACTGTGTTCTCCTGCTCAAGAGAATGGCGATTTTCAGGGTGGACATTATGCTAAGCGATATAGATAAATATACAGAATGTTTAGCAAAACACATACAATTGGCAGTGTATGATACAGGACAAAGAATTAAACATTTTACGAAAGGGGACCCATGTCCAGAAACATGTGATTTGGCCACTATGGGAAGTCAAATCATTACAGCTCTTCGAAGATAGGATGTGCCGTTAACTGTTAGTTTAATGGGTAAGACACCTCCACAACCCAATAAAATCATGACATAAATTACAAAATGGGTTTGAACTGTCGACTCCAACTACCTTCATTACAAAACATGCATGTATAGCGCATATATCGTCGTACATGGTAAAAAGCGCCTATTTGTGTCCTAATTTTTCATCTGCATGGTGGGTTGTGCTATATGATCTTCCTCAGATGTTAACTGGTGTCGCATACACCATATACTTAATAGTATCCCAAACAAAAAAAATCGAGTGGTGTAAGATCTGGCGACTGTGGCGACTGTCGCACATTTCTGCCGAAGTTGACTGGAGCTCATCCAAAATTGGAGGCAAAACATCCCTTAGGAATACATTGTATCGCAGTCCATTTCGTATTTTTGGCAATAGATGTGGCCAAATGAAATGGTCACCAATAATACCAGCCCAAACATTGACATGAACATCAACTAACTGCCGCGAACCACTAGCACATGCAGACTTCCATCCGTCCATACATGCCCGTGGCGCAATTTCAGGATGCCATGTCCAGTGAGAGTGCACTTATCCATGAATAACACCAACATTGGGAATGCAGGGTGGATTATGCATCACTGGAGATGCTACTTTGTAAATGCTACTCGCCATGGGTAGTCCTCGTCAGCTAATGCATGGGGAGTCTGGAGATGATATGGATGGAGCTGCTGCTCTTTGACAACATGCAACATGTTACAACAACATGTGCCTAAGTCATNGTCTGGAGATGATATGGATGGAGCTGCTGCTCTTTGACAACATGCAACATGTTACAACAACATGTGCCTAAGTCATGATATGCTTCGATGGCTCCTCTTTGAATCTCATCAACACTTCCTCCTCAAAATGAAGTGTTCGAGCCGAACTTGGACGACCTGCATTATGTTTCGACATCTAGCACAGNTCAACACTTCCTCCTCAAAATGAAGTGTTCGAGCCGAACTTGGACGACCTGCATTATGTTTCGACATCTAGCACAGGAAGGAGATGTGGAATAATGGATACTGACCTATTCGTCAATACCAAACGATAAAGTATGTGCACATGTACACATTTACATGCAAGTATTACATTCCCCTTTTTACATGCTACAATTGTGAAACTATTCCGGCTGGGATATACCTAGTTTCAACTGTTTGTGTTCTGGTAGTCTTCTCATAATGACCGCGAACCTAGAATGGTGCAAAGTATTTATGTTGGGTGTATACATATGTAATGCCACAGCTACCACACATCTTCCAAAGTTAAATTTTTTTGATTTATTATAACTGTGGAAGCCATCTGAAATGTTTCCTTAACTTACACCTATATTAAGTTTCCTCTTTTACAAAAATACATATTTACAGAACCCTTAATCTTTTCATAAACGAACATAATGAATTGAAGCTGCTACTTGGGTGTCCGCCACCTTGTCTGATACAGCTCCATGCATTTAGCTTAAACTTTAACACTTTCTATTACACTTTCAGGCATGTCCATGGGTATGAAAACTGTTATGCGTGGAGCCAGACCCCTCCGGGGGGGACTGGCTTGTACCTTCATGGCAGCAAAGGCTCTTGCAGAACATGGGTATGAAAGCTGCTTCGGAAATAGGCATTGCGTAGGGCCAACTTTAGAGATGGAGCAAGTGCTTTCAGGGAAGGAATTGGCCATGGACTATAGTAAGGAACAATCCCAGTATTCGCCTGCAGTGATTTCGGGAAACAATGGAAAGCCGAATTCAGGACGGCCTGCCCGGAATTCGAAGCCAGATCTTCCTGAACCCGAGTCCGGAAGTTTAACACTGTGACACCTTGCTCGGTCCCGG
>NQII01001824.1:396766-433754 GCA_002778355.1 Clitarchus hookeri
GGAGGGGGGGGGAGAGTGTGGAGTAGAGATATGCATGCGGCTCTTAACATCGAGGTCTGGAGAGCCGGTGAGGGTGAAGCGAGGTGAGTATGGAGCAGCGCCGGAATACAAAGGTGGAGGAAACGGGACATCCCCGAGAAAACCCGCCGAGCAGCACGATTCGCACGTGCGTCAATTCGGGAGCAAACCACCGGGAATCGAAGTCGAACAACCTTGGTGGGAGGCGAGCGTTCTAGCTGCTTTGCCACCGCGGCTCCCAGAGGAAAGAGGGTAATGTAAGTGTAGTCCATCAATAATTACTTCCAACTTTTCTGAAACCCTGCTGAAGTTCTCTTCCCAGGATATCCTTCCGCCTCATGCAAACATAGCTTAACTAACTCCAGGAAATCATACCAAAGCGACAACGCACCGCATTCGTGCACACTCACTTTAATAATATTTTGCATAAGAACTATTTCTTACTAGGCGTTACCAACACACCTATTTTCTCACTGTTTTTATTCATATTGATTATAAATGAAAAATAATTATTTACAAATAAAATACATGTAAAATTTTAATTTAACCAAAATACGGTACTTTTATGTTACCAGAAGTATAAAACGCTTGTTATATATGACATTTTTAGGAAACAACCATAAACGCCATACACGGTGTGATTTTACAAAGTTTTGATCAAGAAGTGTGAAGAAACCGCGAACAGACCATGTGCCTGCTGTTATCCCGCAGTGTGCCCCTGCAAGTGTTCAATATGGGAAAGAGAAACGTAAACTGTGTGGTCAACAGCAACCAAAATTCTAGAATATAGTGCAGTCAAGTTTCTTGTGAGTAACTGACGAGCATGTGACTCATCTGTATTTCCTGTATGTTTGCACCAGTGTTACAACAAGCACAGCACACTATGATCTTCCGTGTTCCATTAGCAATGCAAGTCGCTGTTTCAGAATGAACACTCCATTCTGCCTTCGTGTTCTTCTGTATTTTTATTAGCAATTAAATGTTTTCAAAGATAAGCGCAGTAATAAGGCCACGTGTATTGCAATTTTATTGTTATTTATGAACCTGAATCAACTATTGGGCTAGGGAGAACTTAGCACGAAAACTAGAGTGGGGACTGTTTGTATGTTTACCAGGAATTGTAGAAAATCGAGAGGCCTGATTACCCCCATGATAATAACAATTTTGACATTAATCTAAATGTTATTATCAAGGAATTGAATTATATGCTGTAAATAAATGAATATATAGGAAGAGTTGCTTTCTGTCAAGAGACTAAATAACTGCTAGATAAGTTAGTTTTTCCTAAAAGTTTAAAGTGACTCGTGCATAATTTTACTTTTAAATAACATGTGTAATTTTTAAAGTTTTAGTTGTTTTGCTTCAGCAAAAAATAAAATAACAGAATAGGCAGGTGTGAAAAATACAGAAGCCAAATGTTTTCAATGTGTTCACTTGACATCTTTTAAAACTATATCGTTCAAAGATGTGAATTACGGGCTTTACTGTATTGAGCTTCAAATAAAAAAAGTATACTGTATAGACTTGATGGAAACACCCTTGCTCTGTGGACATTAGCAAATTACATCAGAAATTTTTCAATAGTTTGTGGTGAGTTCAGTCATCACATTCTAAACATTCCATTACTATCNTGGGGACTGTTTGTATGTTTACCAGGAATTGTAGAAAATCGAGAGGCCTGATTACCCCCATGATAATAACAATTTGACATTAATCTAAATGTTATTATCAAGGAATTGAATTATATGCTGCAAATAAATGAATATATAGGAAGAGTTGCTTTCTGTCAAGAGACTAAATAACTGCTAGATAAGTTAGTTTTTCCTAANAAATAAATGAATATATAGGAAGAGTTGCTTTCTGTCAAGAGACTAAATAACTGCTAGATAAGTTAGTTTTTCCTAAAAGTTTAAAGTGACTCGTGCATAATTTTACTTTTAAATAACATGTGTAATTTTTAAAGTTTTAGTTGTTTTGCTTCAGCAAAAAATAAAATAACAGAATAGGCAGGTGTGAAAAATACAGAAGCCAAATGTTTTCAATGTGTTCACTTGACATCTTTTAAAACTATATCGTTCAAAGATGTGAATTACGGGCTTTACTGTATTGAGCTTCAAATAAAAAAAGTATACTGTATAGACTTGATGGAAACACCCTTGCTCTGTGGACATTAGCAAATTACATCAGAAATTTTTCAATAGTTTGTGGTGAGTTCAGTCATCACATTCTAAACATTCCATTACTATCGTCTGTTTGCTGTCTCAACATTATAAATTCATTTTATTACTAATTTTAGCATCACTACACTTAGTAAGTGTTGTAACTGACGTTGACGTCTCTTGGTCATTGTCATGTAAAATAATGTAGTGATAGACTGGGAAAAGGTGAACACGAAGTCGACGAGCTCCAGGAGGCAGTTGTACAACACAATTCAAGGATACTTTGACGACACTACAAGAAATTGCAACAATAATGATTACTGAAACCAATTTCTTACACTGTTAATAAAGTACGCTATAGCTATGGCATACTGTTGGGAGTTAATATAATAACGATATGAATATCAAGAAATTTTTTTTTTAGCCTGAATGAGAGTGAATAGTGTATGCAGTTATGTAAGACCTAATATTTTGAAGAACCTTCCATAAAGNTTTTTTTAGCCTGAATGAGAGTGAATAGTGTATGCAGTTATGTAAGACCTAATATTTTGAAGAACCTTCCATAAAAAGTAAGCATCAAACATACCAGCTTTTATGCTTATAAGATCCTCCAGTTCTCGCTGTAGATAATACAGAAATAGGNAAAGTAAGCATCAAACATACCAGCTTTTATGCTTATAAGATCCTCCAGTTCTCGCTGTAGATAATACAGAAATAGGCGCTCTTTGTATGGACCGGGAAAGGTTTTGAAGAAAATTAAACTTGTGGTTAAGTAGGATTAGATACAATATTCTCAGTTAGGAATCTGTTATCTTTCAGAAAGAGTCAACTTAGAGGATCGTAATAAGGGCATGCTGAGAAAACTTTTTGCATGTTATAAACATAAGAAACAGATATAAGTGAAATATTTTTAGCATTGTGGGAAGTATATTTATGTAAACAGAAGTGCACTTACATCTCTTCAGCTGGAAGGTTGAGTGTAATACTTCCTTCCACAGCATATCCATACTTAAGGTAGCCGAGAAATCCTAGTAAAATATATATCGCTGTCACTCCTATCATTCCCTTGCTGATAACTCCAGTTGGACCCAGAAAATTTTGTGGAGTCTTCATGCTGTTTTCGAGAGGCATTATCTAGGAAGAAATACCATTATGAGTAATTATTCTTACACTATGTATTATATTAATTATTTAATTCAGCTGAGAATTTACAATAGGGCACCCAAGTAAGATTAAGGTCACTTCCTTAATGGTTTTTAAAGACTATGTCCTAACTTACTGCTCGAGTTATTTTGTAAACAATTCACATGTTTGATTTTAAGTGAAAATTGACCAAACGTTATTTCATTTGTTTTCACGTCAGTAGAAATCTACTACCAGTATTCAAAAAATTGGTGAATTGGCTAATAGGTTTGTCTGCAAGGATATTAAATGTAATTATTTATAATGTAATGAAGTTTCATTTGTTACTACCCCCACTCCAAAATCATCAATTTTCAAATAAATTTACGAGGTTGTAACATTTAAACGAACTGTTAAACACACATGCATGACTGCAGTTGTCAGTATTATATCCTACTAATATTATAAATGCGAATGTCTGTGTGTGTATGTTTGTTACCACTCAGCTCCATAATGGCTGAACGGATGTTGATGAAATTTGATATGTAGGTACTTTAGGTCCTGGAATAGGACATAGGACACCTTTCATACGGGTCATGTCGAATAACAACAAAACGTAATTATGCAAGGCTGGGAACGTGACCGAGATGTTTTTTTCCTCTGGTGTCCGAGTTTATCAGGCCGCCCAAGGACCTCTGAAATGGCTTAACGACTGCTATCAATCGATAACAAATGGGATCGAATATTTAACGTGTCCTCCGAAGCCCGGAAGTGCTCAGATGTTATGCCACTAAACGGCTTAACATTGGTGATCGATTAAGATCCCTCAGCCAAGCGCAAAAAGTAGTACCTAGGTACACTTATTTCTAAAGCTACAACTTGATGAAACTCTCATTTTGATTTTCATACATCGACGCTGGAAAACGGAAATGTGGTAACTACACGATTGTTGCACAGATACACTCCAAAAACATTACTCTACTTGGCTATCGGGTAAAAAATATTTCCTTCCTTTTAGGTGGCCGTAGTCAGTTAAAAATCTAGGCCAACGTAGTATAATTTAATAATTCTGTTTTCACATAGATGAATTGTCTTTTCCCAATTTATTAATTAGTGTATCACTGTAAAACTCTATTGTACCCGGGCTAAGCCGGGCTGGTTCGCTAGTCCTGATATAAATCTGCCAAACCAAAGCATCACCCTACAATTCTCCATCGTGACATCTTGGTAAGGAGGAGTCTAAAACCCTCACTACCAAGGTTGAGGTATTGCTTGCTGAAAGAAAGACGCGGTTTATTGTAGACAATGTATCATTGGCGAATTTTTGCTAAGCACTTAAGCAAACGATTAGCAGAAGAGGCAGGTATGATCCGCGGCAACACTGGCCTTACCAAATGATCCATCGGGAATACCGCATTTGGTATGACATATAATGTCAACCTTGGAAACTGGCGCCAATCATATGTCCACACACTTTTACTATCCTTTGGCAGCCAGGACTTAAAATGCAAAGTCGCACATTTTGTTTTCAGACCTGGAAAATCAAGGGGAAGTTAGACCACTGGCTGAATAATTCCATTGAACTTGGTGCTACAGAACTTTGAGGACAAAGGATAAGAACTGTAGCTCTACAGCATATTGAGTGGCAGAGAAGACAGTGGAGGAGAAACAGCAATTAGGAGGATTTCGATAATACTACATTTATACCTCCCCTACCTCCTGTGGAGACCATCACCTGACTTCATGGCAAATACAGCGAACTCTGCCCTTTGTGCCAGTAGCGCAACGCCAAAAAATTTAAAATCAATGCCCGCACACTGGCCATGAGCATAGTCAGTCAAGTTGGGTGGAACAACATGCAAACTAGTTAACCTTAAAAGAAAGGCTGAGAACTGACTCGCGAAAGTGCCCTGATCAGAAAAAAAAATAATGTTGCCAAGTTACAGATGACTTAGGTAAGAAGCTGGCCTGTGTCTGTTACTCTACAGCGGTGTCCAAGGAGCCCTCAAGTTGATCCACGTAGATCACAAGAGAGGTAGGCAGTATAGGGGATGCTCAGCAGCTCCTCCAACATATTTTTCTTATCAGCAGTCTAATTGCGGGGAGCTCCCTGTGCGCCGAAAACAGCATAGCTAGTGATGAAAAATCTTTTAAAGAACCTGCACATTCCTGGAGGTGGCACACAAATACATGGCTGGCTTAAAATCCTTACCGGTAATAAAAAATATGAGGTCACTATGTGTGATTTTGAGTGCCTTTTTATAATTCGCACCTGCCTAGTGACGTCCTGTGTACAAGCAGTTGCACAGCTGCACCTACCTCAAAAAGGGGAGTGTGTCGGTTATTTGGGGATAAATGTTTCTTCGATCATTATCCTTGCCGCTGTGCTCAGCGTGTCTTGTATTCGCCTGTAGCGGGAAGACATCGTTGTGTTTTGTACTGGCACTGCCACTTTAAGCACTGCATGCGAGTAGGTCCCTCACATCATCCTACGAGAGAGTGTCATATATAGAGAGATGTTGTGGATAGTGGCAGCTGCTACAGATACCGACAGTGTGGCTGGCCACATGCAGGCCAGGTGTGTTAACATGCCGAATGCCATCGACTTCCAGGCACGCAGTTACTAGCATGGAGGAAGGAGTGCGGTGTCAGTGGCTCGTCATGTATAGAGAGATGTTGTGGATAGTGGCAGCTGCTACAGATACCGACAGTGTGGCTGGCCACATGCAGGCCAGGTGTGTTAACATGCCGAATGCCATCGACTTCCAGGCACGCAGTTACTAGCATGGAGGAAGGAGTGCGGTGTCAGTGGCTCGTCATGTATAGAGAGATGTTGTGGATAGTGGCAGCTGCTACAGTTACCGACAGTGTGGCTGGCCACATGCAGGCCAGGTGTGTTAACATGCCGAATGCCATCGACTTCCAGGTGCGAATGTTACTATCATGGAGGAAGGTGTGCGGTGTCTGTGACTCATCATGTATAGAGAGATGTTGTGGATAGTGGCAGCTGCTACAGTTACCGACAGTGTGGCTGGCCACCTGCAGGCCAGGTGTGTTAACATGCCGAATGCCACCGACGTCCAGCTGCGCGGTTACTATTATGGAGGAAGGTTTTCGGTGTCTGTGGCTCTTTATCAATAGAGAGATGTTGTGGATAGTGGTAGCTGCTACAGCTACCGACAGTGTGGCTGGCCACCTGCAGGCCAGGTGTGTTAACATGCCGCATGCCACCGACGTCCAGGTGCGCAGTTATTATCATCGAGGAAGGTGTGTGGTAATAGTGGCTCGTCATATATAGAGAGATATTTTGGATAGTGGTAGCTGCTACAGTTACCGACAGTGTGGCTGGCCACATGCAGGCCAGGTGTAATAACATGCCGCATGCCACCAACGTCCAGCTGCGCGGTTATTATCATGGAGGAAGGTGTGTGGTGTCATTGGCTTGTCATGTATAGAGAGATGTTGTGGATAGTGCCAGCTGCTACAGTTACCGACAGTATTGCTGGCCACATGCAGGCCAGGTGTTTTAAATTGCCGACTGCCATCGACTTCCAGGTGCGTGGTTACTAGCATGGAGTAAGGTGTGCGGTGTCATTGGCTCATCATGTATAGAGAGATGTTGTGGATAGTGGCAGCTGCTACAATTACCGACTGTGTGGCTGGCCACATGTCGGCCAGGTGTGATTACATGCCTCATGCCATCGACTTCCAGGTGCGCAGTTACTATAATGGAGGAAGGTGTGCGGTGTCCATGGCTCATCATGTATAAAGAGATGTTGTGGATAGTGGCAGCTGCTACAGTTACCGACAGTGTGGCTGGCCACCTGCAGGCCAGGTGTGTTAACATGCCGAATGCCATCGACTTCCAGGTGCGCAGTTACTATCATGGAGGAAGGTGTACGGTGTCAGTGGCTCCTCATGTATAGAGAGATGTTGTGGATAGTGGCAGCTGCTACAGTTACCGACAGTGTGGCTGGCCACATGCAGGCCAGGTGTGTTAACATGCCGAATGCCATCGACTTCCAGGTGCGCAGTTACTATCATGGAGGAAGGTGTACGGTGTCAGTGGCTCGTCATGTATAGAGAGATGTTGTGGATAGTGGCAGCTGCTACAGTTACCGACAGTGTGGCTGGCCACATGCAGGCCAGGTGTGTTAACATGCCGAATGCCATCGACTTCCAGGTGCGCAGTTACTATCATGGAGGAAGGTGTACGGTGTCAGTGGCTCGTCATGTATAGAGAGATGTTGTGGATAGTGGCAGCTGCTACAGTTACCGACAGTGTGGCTGGCCACATGCAGGCCAGGTGTGTTAACATGCCGAATGCCATCGACTTCCAGGTGCGCAGTTACTAGCATGGAGGAAGGTGTACGGTGTCAGTGGCTCGTCATGTATAGAGAGATGTTGTGGATAGTGGCAGCTGCTACAGTTACCGACAGTGTGGCTGGCCACATGCAGGCCAGGTGTGTTAACATGCCGAATGCCATCGACTTCCAGGTGCGCAGTTACTAGCATGGAGGAAGGTGTACGGTGTCAGTGGCTCGTCATGTATAGAGAGATGTTGTGGATAGTGGCAGCTGCTACAGTTACCGACAGTGTGGCTGGCCACATGCAGGCCAGGTGTGTTAACATGCCGAATGCCATCGACTTCCAGGTGCGCAGTTACTAGCATGGAGGAAGGTGTACGGTGTCAGTGGCTCGTCATGTATAGAGAGATGTTGTGGATAGTGGCAGCTGCTACAGTTACCGACAGTGTGGCTGGCCACATGCAGGCCAGGTGTGTTAACATGCCGAATGCCATCGACTTCCAGGTGCGCAGTTACTAGCATGGAGGAAGGTGTACGGTGTCAGTGGCTCGTCATGTATAGAGAGATGTTGTGGATAGTGGCAGCTGCTACAGTTACCGACAGTGTGGCTGGCCACATGCAGGCCAGGTGTGTTAACATGCCGAATGCCATCGACTTCCAGGTGCGCAGTTACTAGCATGGAGGAAGGTGTGCGGTGTCAGTGGCTCGTCATGTATAGAGAGATGTTGTGGATAGTGGCAGCTGCTACAGTTACCGACAGTGTGACTGGCCACATGCAGGCCAGGTGTGTTAACATGCCGAATGCCATTGACTTCCAGGTACGCAGTTACTAGCATGGAGGAAGGAGTGCGGTGTCAGTGGCTCGTCATGTATAGAGAGATGTTGTGAATAGTGGCAGCTGCTACAGTTACCGACAGTGTGGCTGGCCACATGCAGGCCAGGTGTATTAACATGCCGAATGCCATCGACTTCCAGGTGGGCAGTTACTATCAGGGAGGAAGGTGTACGGTGTCAGTGGCTCGTCATGTATAGAGAGATGTTGTGGATAGTGGCAGCTGCCACAGTCACCGACAGTGTGGCTGGCCACATGCAGGCCATGTGTTTTAACTTGCTGACTGCCATCGACTTCCAGGTGCGCGGTTACTAGCATGGAGGAAGGTGTGCGGTGTCAGTGGCACGTCATGTATAAAGAGATGTTGTGGATAGTGGCAGCTGCTACAGTTACCGACAGTATGGCTGGCCACATGCAGGCCAGGTGTTTTAACTTGCCGACTGCCATCGACTTCCAGGTGCGCGGTTACTAGTATTGAGGAAGGTGTGCGGTGTCATTGGCTCGTCATGTATAGAGATATGTTGTGGATAGTGGCAGCTGCTACAGTTACCGACAATGTGGCGTGAGGTGGTTTACTCAGGGACAGCTATAAATAGTGATGGTGTCAGGTTGCCGGGATGTGTCGTGATAGATGATTCATAGGTAGGCGTTGGGTGTTAGTATTCCAGAGAGATTTAGTTCCTGGTAGTAGAGGGTGTTTGGGGGTTCGACACCTCATTCCCCCAATGGCCACTTGATAAAGGTAAACGGAATATTCGTTAACAGAGCTTATATGGGTCCCTTGTTTGAGTACTAATTGTTGTTTATATATGTATACTATTTACAGTGTTCTGTNAATGTGTCGTGATAGATGATTCATAGGTAGGCGTTGGGTGTTAGTATTCCAGAGAGATTTAGTTCCTGGTAGTAGAGGGTGTTTGGGGGTTCGACACCTCATTCCCCCAATGGCCACTTGATAAAGGTAAACGGAATATTTGTTAACAGAGCTTATATGGGTCCCTTGTTTGAGTACTAATTGTTGTTTATATATGTATACTATTTACAGTGTTCTGTGAGGTCTTGTATGTGCCAGGTGATTTTAGTTTTCTCCTTTTTTTTAGTGAATTGCTATTTCAGTTCTAAAATTCTGATTTCTAATGAGAAGTTTCAAATTATTTCTATTTGTTTTAAATTTAAGTTGACACATTTCTTGAGGATTCGCCAAGTATAATTTTCACTTTAAATGTTCTCACCACATCGACAATGCCAAAATCATATAATCTTGGGATTATGAATGTTATTATCCAACTTCAACCAGTTTCACCTGAAGATTCTCATTTTCTGAAGTTGTGCCTACGATTCGTGGCGGCAAAACAACAGCACAAATTTCATTAGAAATTATTAAGCAACTCTACACACATGCTGTAAATAAATTATTGTACAACACAGTGAAATGAAAATATTTATATTACTCACCACTCCAATCGCTTGCACGGCGAAGATGGTGATACCCATGAAGACAGGGAAGCCGCTGACATGTGCGAAGAGCTGCCTCTCCGAGATTGGCGACAAGTCGACGAGCAGATAGTACATGGTGATGCAGAGTCCAACGGCCATGAGTAAGTTTGCTAACAAGGACAACTTAGCCATGCGCTTGAGGTTCGGAACCCACGACACCAACACCAAAGGGATGAACAGGGCTGCGATGTACACCCTTGAGTCGACGTGCTTTCCCGCGAAATACTCTGTCACCTACCATCACAGACAGGTGCAAATTTCCCCTTATCGCACGTTAAATGTTATACTTACTGACAAGCCATAGATGATAATGTATCCAACATTTAGGATTACTTTCTCTCTCTCTATTAATTACTACACAATTATAATACTGTGCAGGAGCCGCGGTGGTGTAGCAGTCAGACTGCTCGCCTCCCACCAAAGAGAACCAGGTTCGATTCCCGACGGGGTCGCCGCGATATTTCAATGTAGGAAACATGATGGTGGACGTTGCTGTTGGCCGGCGATTTTTCTCGGAGCACTCCCACTTACCTCGTCTTTGCATTCCGCCACTGGTCCATCTTCACCTCATTTCACCCTCGCTGGCGCTCAAAACCTTTATTTCAAGCACCGACAAATAACTTTCAAATCAACTTAATACTACGCAACTAAGTGCTAGCATGCAAAGTTGAAAAAAAATGCATTTCAGTTATAGTCGGTTCGCTGTAACTTCACACTTTTTATATCAAACCTTTGAAAAATCACCTAATGTATGATGTGTTTGGCTGCATCCCAAATATAACATGTGTCACAAGCTTTCGTTACTCGTGTTTACATAAAATTATCATATTTCTGGTTATATTGAACGTTCACTTATATTTTATTAATACATTATAATATTTGATTTATTAATAATACAAAAAGCAGAAATAAAGTAATTAAATAAATATAGTAAAACTAGTTTTTATTCAAAATATTATTAAACTGTGTGCACACGAAATCAGCACGTTCTTCTTTTTGTGCAATTTTTTAGAGTTCGTTAAGCTTCGTTCATATGAGGCGGAGGAGTAGGACGAAGGTAGAACTCTCGCAGGCCTTCACAAAAGTTGGAAGTAACCGTAAATGGATTATACATGGCTGCGTTTACATTGCACTCTGGCCTGCATTTGCATTGCACTTGGTGGAGTGAAATAACATATACAAATTTGCAATCAGCAACAGCAATAATGGAATTCTGAACTGTAATGTTGCGTTCGGTAACTAATGTCGCACTTAAAAATTGAAATTTTATAACTTTAATTTCAACTAGTTGTTACCAACAGTAAAATTTTTAGCTGATAACTGCAATAATGTCGTCAAAAACAGAACATATCAGGGAATATCCAGTAGAAAGACACATTTACATCTGTTACAGTCATAATTTTTTTAGCTTGACATCTACGCTTTTAAAAAGAGTTAAGGTAGTACATAATTTTATTAGTACAACTGAACAAAGGTTTACGATCGTTTTGCTAGGCAGTGTTTTAAAATTTACAGTTTATTAGAAAATAATGTACCTAGTGTTTAATAGTTCTTATGACGTTTTTCATAGGAATAAAGTTACGTTATGTTATGTTATGTTACTCAGCCGAACCACAGCTTAGCATTGACTGGCAGTGGACTATGTTTCAGTCTTAAATTGAAATGTTAAAAATATTCCTTGCTTCTGCATTCCGTAATTTTTTAAAATTATTTTTGCGTTTGCCGATGCGTTCCGAATATTTTTGCATCAGTATGTACATAGCCAGGCCGTCACTAATATCAGCTGCTGCAAGCCGGGCCGTGCCGGCGGCCTATGCGCAGGTATCTAGAGTGGTGACCTGCCAGCACTCTTGGCGCTTACAGTAACGCACTGAACTTGCATTCGGAAGGACTCGTGTTCGATTCCCGGTACAGCCAACCTGATTGAAGGATGGTTTTGTTGTAACCAAGGATGTTGTATACAGGATGGTCCACCTAACGTGGATACACTCAATATTTCCGGAATGGTTGCAATCACGAAATACGGTTTTTGCTAAATGAGATTACATATGAGGGCAAGTAATTTGCTGCGAAGTGACTATTCATAACACGTTTATGGACAGAAATATTTAAATCACACATATGATTATTCCCATGGAAACATAAATTTATTTCAATGGCATCCGAAAGTACATGCAAAGAGGAATTCATTGATATAGCATATGCAATGGAAATAAGAACAGAAATGCCAAGAAATAATGTTCAGTTAGGTGGGCCAGTAGCATGGGGCAGTGGACCTGTACTCACAGCTGTAAGCTAAGTAACATGTACCGTGACTCATCCCGGCGGGACCGCATCCTATTAGCAGCGCAGCACCAGTCCCCGTAATCTGTTATGGTAAGTGGTATTGCAGTGTGTGGCTGTACCACGCAAAGAAGTTGACGCATGATGAAAAGCAGGACGCTCTATTTATTTATGGTGAATGTGGCATAAATGACAAGCAAGCCGTCCAAATGTAAGTGAAAGGTATCCTAATTGGACCCCCATCTCATGGCAAACAATACGAAGAATTTGCACATATCTCTTATCACGAGGTGATAAGAATTCCACAACACGAGTGCGACGAAAGACTGCTATGGGCGAGACGTATCAACCAGATGTGTTGGCACGTGTCGATGTAAACCCCAACATGGGTACGCGAGAACTTCCCAGGTTCGTAGGAATAAGTAAAACAAGTGTGTTGCGGATACTGCCTGCGCAAACGGAAATTCCATCCATATCACGTGGCTCTTCATCAGGCATTACACGAAGGTGATTTCCAGCAGCGCGTTCAGTTTTGTAGGTTTGTTCTGATGTCTGCAAGGGGTGACAGCCATTTTCTGAAGTACATACTATATACCAATGAAGCGACATTCACAAAACATGGGCGCATAAATTTACGTAATATGCACTACTGGGTGACGCAGAATTCGCATTGGCTCCGGCACGTGGAGCACCAGCGACAGTGGAAAGTGAATGTGTGGTGTGGAATCGTTGGAGACTACGCCATAGGGCCATACTTCATTCAAGGGACAATGATCGGCTGTATGTACACATATTTCCTCAGAGAAAACTTACAGTCACTTCTGGAAGACATACTGCTCGACATACTTCGTGATATGTGGTTTCTGCATTATGGTTGTCCTATGCATTTTGGTTTGGTGGCAAGGCAAGTGTTGAATGAAACGTTTCCAAACCAGTGATTATGACGTGGTGGTGTTAAATGGCCAGTTCGCTCCCCTGACCTCACACCTCTCGATTTTTCCTGTGGTGAACATTGTAAGATAGGGTGTACAACACGGTTCTTACGACGCCAGAAGACATGCAGGAACGCATTGTAGCAGCTTACAGAGGCATTACGCCAGAAACACTACAGGCCGCCCGTCACTCGCTGCATGTGCGTTTACAGATGTGTATTGCTGTCGATGGTAAACACATCGAGCACATGCTTTAACAAGACCTAATTTGAAGTGTTTCAACCATATACATGCTCTTTTGTACTATGCATGTGGATGCGATTGCATTTTTCCTTAGGTTGGTTTGTTCTATTCTTGTTGTGCGTCTGTACGCACTCGTTACTCAGTACAGTTAATGACTAGGAAACCAATCTCCTGAATTATATCGGTATCTGAATAAAATGTAACGTATTTATATCAGACTTGCACTGCGTATTCCCTCTGCTGCGGTTCTCTCCTTTGTCTAATATCGCATTCCGTGCCCCTTACCCTATTAACGTTAGCACTACGCTGCTATAAGGAAGCAGTCCCGCCAGGATGAGTCACGGCGCATGTTGCTTGCTTACAGCTGTGAGTACAGGTCCACTCTCCCATACTACCGGCCCACTTAACGTTATTATATTTGCACATTATTTCTTGGCGTTTCTGTGTTACTTTCCATTGCATATGCTGTATCACTGAATTCCTCTCCGCACTTACTTTCAGATGCCGATGAAATAAATGTATGTTTCCAAAGGAAATATTATATGTGGTTTCATTATTTCTGTCCATACATGTGTTATGAATAGTCACCTTGAAGCAAATTACTTGCCCCTGTACATATTTTAATTCAGCGAAAACAGCATTTTGTGATCTGCAATCGTCCCGGAAATTTTGAGGGTGTCCACGTTAGGCGGACAATTCTGTATACAGTAAACAACTAAAGAGGCCCTAGTCACTATTGGAGTGAAGTCAGTTTGGGCGAGAACAAGAGAGGAACAGAAGAGAGTGCATTAGCTAATAGGAAGTGAGGCCGTAGTTAGCGGAATGAGCGGCTATTTCAAGTCTGCATTCTTATTTACTCTGAGACCACACGTTAGAACCGTTTATAGGCTGTTCACGGTAAAATGAGCACTTTTGAATTAGTAAAAACGTATTTCATAACTATATTTTGTGTAAATGAGTAACAATTAAACAAAGAAACAGGGCGTATGAGGAAGAAATGGGTTTATCAAAATTTTCTTAGTAAATATTACAAAAGAGGAAAGACCTTAACGTAAAAAGTGTTTTAATTATCATTATATTTGATGTTAAAAAGTTTACATGAAGTTGTATAAAATAAATTGTGCAATCTAAGTAAATAAGATCCACTATCAATATACGTCCCCAAAGGGAAAAGGTAATGGGATGCCATTCTATAACCAGTTAAGCTTTTGAAATAAATGTGCCAGTAGTAATTGCTGATCAGGTGAAAGTGTCAGCACTCATTGATTCAGGGGCAACATGTTCTCTTGTGAACCAGGAATTTTGTAATTTATTATTGCAGAATGTACCAGAAGTTTGATCCAGGTACAAAATAGGGAAATGACCGGATTTTCGCTTGTGAATGAGGGAGTGATTATTTCACACTGTGCCACTAAATTTAAAATTAAAATTGAGAATTTCACTTGGAAATTTGAATGTAGGGTTTTACCAGGTTTAAGTCATGATCTGTTATTAGGTGTGGATATTTTGGGAAAGACCCGTGCTAGTATTGATGTATTTCGTAAAGAGTTACTGTTTGATTTTTGTAAAGAGCATCCCGTTGTGGTTACATAAAAACGTTTTCGGTATTATGTGGTAATTACTAATGGAAAGAATGAGAACCAGGAAAAATTGATTGAAGATTTGAAAGCAGGATTTGCGGATGTACTAACAGTACAGTTAGGGCATTATACTAAGTGTCCTATAGTTTTAAGGCTTAAAGATCAGGAACGAGTTTCATCTGCACCATACCGTGTAGCGCCACCTAAATTAAAAGCTTTCAAGCGTCTAGTTCAAGAGTTGCAAGATCAGGATATTTTTGCGTCTTCAGATAGTATATATTCCAGTCCAAATTTCTTATCGCCAAAGAAAATTCAAGGATAAACCTTAAATGCGAAAACTGTAGGGTTAAAAAATATATATATGAAGATCCATATCCTTTGCCTACGACCGAGTCAGTGTTTCAATGTGCAGGGAAGGCGAAATATTTTTCTATATTTGATTTAAATTCTGCCTTCTTGCAGTACGATTTTCATCCTGATTCGAGAGAGATGTTGGCATTTGTGACTCCGTGGGGTCAATATCAGTGGAGAAGGCCACCGATTGGGGTAAATTGTGGTCCACAAGCCGTGTCCAGGGTCTGGTTTCATGTATTGAGAAAATATCAATATGAGTTCTTATTCAAATAAATTGATACTGTTTGTGTTCATAATGAAGATTTTGAGGAACACGTGAAACATTTGCATCTTCTTTTAACAACTTTGATAGAAGCTGGTATAACTGTTAATCCTGAAAATGTCACAGATGGTCAGTTATTGAGGGATCCGGAGAAGGTACGGCCTATTGTACATTTTCAAGCCCCCAGGAATTTGAAAGAGTGCGGCGTTTCATTGGGATGTTAGGGTTNCACGTGAAACATTTGCATCTTCTTTTAACAACTTTGATAGAAGCTGGTATAACTGTTAATCCTGAAAATGTCACAGATGGTCAGTTATTGAGGGATCCGGAAAAGGTACGGCCTATTGTACATTTTCAAGCCCCCAGGAATTTGAAAGAGTGCGGCGTTTCATTGGGATGTTAGGGTTNAAGGTACGGCCTATTGTACATTTTCAAGCCCCCAGGAATTTGAAAGAGTGCGGCGTTTCATTGGGATGTTAGGGTTTTATGCCAAATAAATTTCAGAGTTTGCTAAAATTTTGCAATTTCTCAATGCCCTTAAAAGAAAAGAGTTGGGTTTGTTTGGGGAACAAAGCAGAAAAATGCATTTAGTCAGTTAAAGGAAAAATTAGCTTCTCCACCTGTGCTTCAGTTGCCTCGTTTTGGTAAACCATTTACTTTACAAGTAAACGCTGGTGCAAAGGCACTAGGTGCAGTGCTTTGTCAAACCGAAAATAAAAGCCTTGTTCCCATAGCCTATGCTAGTCGGCTGCTCACACCAGTAGAGCAGAAATTTTCGGTGTATGAGAAAGAAGTTCAAGCAGCAATATTGGAAGGAGGGGAATTCGAATTTCACACTGACAATCAAGTGTTGAGTTAGTTTTTGTCTACGAACAAACCAGTTAGACGATTGGCTAGGTGGTTAGTGCGTCTTACCAGAATTAATTTTTCAGTAAAGCATATAAAGGAAATTGACAATGGGGTTGCGGATTGTTTGTCCCACATGTTTGATGAAGATGAATTTCATGAGTTTAATCCTCCGAAAGTGATGGCAATGAAGGAAGAATGTTTAATAGAGCAGGTCAAAGTTTGGCAAAATTTTCCTCAGGCTTATTTAAAGTTACTGCAACACCAGGGAACAGATCCGGAATGTAAAGCTATAAAATCAGACATAGATGCAGGTAAGGCAGACTATTATGAGGCGCGGAAAAGGTTGATAGGGTATGTGTATCCTAAATATCGTAGCTTTAGTTTTTTTTGTTCCTCAGGTTTTGAGTCTGCCCATTTTTCAGTACTATCATAAAACCTATTTTGGGGGTCGTCTTGGACAGGATAAAACTGTATTTAGGATAAGTAATGTTTTACAGGCCTGGATTAACTAAGGAGGTTGAATCTCNGTCTTGGACAGGATAAAACTGTATTTAGGATAAGTAATGTTTTACAGGCCTGGATTAACTAAGGAGGTTGAATCTCTTGCTAAGCAATGTGAAGATTGCCAGAAGGCTAAACCTATAAATGCTAAGATAATAAGTACTTGCAGTGAATCTGTCACGAAAATTCCCTTGGGAGCATGTATATCTAGACGTGTTTGGCCCTCTGCCACGAACCAAAGCAAGTTTTACATCCATATTGGTTTCTGTCGATAGCTTTAGTAAGTTTGTTTTCCTTTTTCCGATGCGGTCTATGAAATATNGTCTTGGACAGGATAAAACTGTATTTAGGATAAGTAATGTTTTACAGGCCTGGATTAACTAAGGAGGTTGAATCTGCTAAGCAATGTGAAGATTGCCAGAAGGCTAAACCTATAAATGCTAAGATAATAAGTACTTGCAGTGAATCTGTCACGAAAATTCCCTTGGGAGCATGTATATCTAGACGTGTTTGGCCCTCTGCCACGAACCAGAGCAATTNGTTTGGCCCTCTGCCACGAACCAGAGCAATTTTTACATCCATATTGGTTTCTGTCGATAGCTTTAGTAAGTTTGTTTTCCTTTTTCCGATGCGGTCTATGAAATATGTTGAGTAATGTAGGATTCTAGGGCAGCGTTTATTTACTTTGTTTTGGGTCACCAGTGCATCTTCTGACTGACAATGCCACCTATTTTGTATCAGCCGAAATAAAAAATCTCGCATTTTTGTGGGGAATAAAGTTGATTCAGACAACACCATACTATTAAAGGCAAACTTAGTTGAAAGGTACAATAGAAATTTGAAAGCAGCTTTAAGGGCATTTCAGACCGGTTCCCATAGAGATTGGGACCCAGTTTTATACCAGCTATATCTTGCATTTAATAACGTTAGTGATACCATGGAGTATATGCCGGCAGAACTTTCTTTGACGNATAGAGATTGGGACCCAGTTTTATACCAGCTATATCTTGCATTTAATAACGTTAGTGATACCATGGAGTATATGCCAGCAGAACTTTTCTTTGAGGGGAGTTTTTTTCATCCTCTAATTCAGACGTGGAGTCTGCACGAGTTCTGTTTGGAGGCTTTGGACAAAAAGTATTTGTAGAGGTATGGGAGGAAGCTGCAAAGAATCTTCAGATATGTCATTCTCGTTTAGCTTCTAGGCATAATAAATATGCAGGTACTGTTACTTTCAGGTAGGAGATCGTGTGTTCTTAGGGGCCTATTAATTGAGCTCAAAAGCAGCTCAGTTTAGCGAAAAATTAGAGCCGAAATTTGTCGGGCAGTTCGTTACAAAGAGGTTTTTGTTACCTNAAAAGCAGCTCAGTTTAGCGAAAAATTAGAGCCGAAATTTGTCGGGCAGTTCGTTACAAAGAGGTTTTTGTTACCTGTGACAGTGTTGTTAGAAGATGAGAAGAGACCTGGGGAACTAAATAAAGTGCACGTGATGCAGTTGAAGCCGTGTTTCTCTGTTTGATTTCCGAGAGAAACAGAATCTGTTGGGAGAGGATCTTTTTGCTGTGTCCTAAGGGACCTCTTTAATATGAATGTAATATTATATTTTTTGTGTTATTTAATATATCATCATTATATGTGCTTTATTGTGTAATAAGATTTTTGTGTATTTTTAGTATNTATTTTTTGTGTTATTTAATATATCATCATTATATGTGCTTTATTGTGTAATAAGATTTTTGTGTATTTTTAGTATTTCTTATGGTGTCCAGGAGTCTTCTTCATGCAGGTTATAAGATGGTGTGAGTTTTGTGTAATTTGCTAATTCTATCCAGAATTCAGAAGAATTAGGGCCATAGTATAGTAGGAGTAGGGTACCAGGAGTTTTCTTCATATTTTCCCCTTGTGAGCAGTCAAGGGTGACATAATTTCCTGATTGATTGGAAAGTTTCTTTTCGCAAAGAATAGCCAGTCGTTTGNTTGTGAGCAGTCAAGGGTGACATAATTTCCTGATTGATTGGAAAGTTTCTTTTCGCAAAGAATAGCCAGTCGTTTGTATGTTTGTTTGGGTGGCGGATGCTGACTGCTGAGACACAATGATGAAGAACTGTTCATCTTGGAGGCTCTATGGGGGAAGTGTCATCGGAGGGCTTGCCGAGACTGGCCGTCTCGACATACTTTCCAGCTGCTGACCTTCTGGTGCTCACCGGGATACATCGCTTCGGGAGTGAAGGATGAGATGGGGCGTCTCATTTTCGTCAAATACTCCACCTGCCAGCTACAAACAGCCTGCCTAGCAACACACATAAAATGTCTACTATTCATGCCCGTATTTTCGCAATTTCTTGCGAAATGATGTGTAACTATGTGAAGCGGATGTCGTACCTTTTGATGCGAAAACACCACGTCGTTTTCCTGTGTTGCGTTGGGCGAGGCAACCATGGTGGCCAGTCAAGTTGGGCCAGCTCCGNAGCTACAAACAGCCTGCCTAGCAACACACATAAAATGTCTACTATTCATGCCCGTATTTTCGCAATTTCTTGCGAAATGATGTGTAACTATGTGAAGCGGATGTCGTACCTTTTGATGCGAAAACACCACGTCGTTTTCCTGTGTTGCGTTGGGCGAGGCAACCATGGTGGCCAGTCAAGTTGGGCCAGCTCCGACAGTGGAGACGACTCTCATAGTGTGCCACGCACACAGCTATACTGTCGGCGCAGCGAAGAGTCTCCAAGCTCGGCGCCTAGCAGCGCTAGTGTCGTCGTGACGTGTTTGAGCGTCGTAATACGGAAGTACAGCAGTGCAGCATGAGGCGATATTTACAAGAAAAAGAAACTATTTTCTTATATTTCAGCCCTCTGATTGGTTAAATCAAAAATGTAATGTTTTAAGCCCCTGGCTGAGGAGGGGAGCTATGGTTTTAGTGCTATAAAAGCCAGGGTAAGCTGCAAGTTCACTGAGAAGCAGCTCCTGGACTTAATGTTGAGATAAGTGTTATCAGAACCTTCCGGTCATGGAATTAAAAGGGAACATTGTCCCTCGGTAGTATTAAAATATTGCTCGTAAATGTTTTTTCTGGATAGAGTTCACGCTTTTTATGTATACCTTCCAACGTAAATGGTTGTGCGTGTGTTTGAAAATATTCAGTACAAGCCAAAGTGTTTTGCTATAAAAATGTTTGTTCAAGCAGACAAGATATTATCATTCAGGGGTGACATTGGATTTTATTGTATGGAAACCAGTTGTTTTCATATGAATAATATATTTTCTTAACAAAACAATCCGTGATCATTTTAAGACATTCAACAAATACATATACTCTGCTGAAAATAAAATGCTGTCATTAAGAAATTTTTTCAAAAAGTTTAGTTTTTATCCTTTGTTTCGCTCATGTTAGCACTACAGGGCGTAGCAACTACTATAAAATTCTAAATTATATACCGAAGGAATAAAGTACGCGTTATTAACATATAATATTAAATACAAAATTCAAAATTACTAAAATATAAATATAACACATAAGTATATTACAAAAAAAACTTATAATAATGTTTTAATAGTTTTTTACTGTATATTAGAAATATAAACAGTATAAACAATTTCCAAAATTCAAACATTTACTTCACCATAAAATATTCTCATTAATATTCAGAACAGCTTTAAAGTAAATGTAACAAATTATAATAAATATTTTATTTTATTTTATAGTTGATATTACTGTGTAAGAATCAATACATATATTATTTAATTAATTAAACTAACTATCTTGAATTTAGTTAAGATAAAAAAGTTATACATAGTTTTTGTGATATTATTTATGTGTTTAGCATATTACATAAATTTTGCCATTTTCTTCAGGTTCTGATTTTCACAATCAATTTTACTTTTTATTTTATTAAAATATTTTTTAATATGCTGCTTTCAAAATTTCTTTGATCTACACCAACAAAATAAGTGAAATTTTCTTTTTCCCCTTAAGTTTTAAAACAATATGTAGTATATATGATTACTGAAATAATAAGGTTAAGTAGGTTCAATATTATTGAATACATTAATCCAAATATTTTTTCTTGTTTAAGACTGGCAATGATACCAGTCTCTTAGTGATTGGATATCTCATTATTAATAATAATTCCATAAGCCAAATTTCAATGCACATGAATAGTTTTGTATCTCGATATATTTCATTGACGATTGTTAAATGTAATATGAAAATTATTTTCAATATTGACTCTTTTAATGTAAACTAATTGTAATATCTTATTACCAATTTTAAAAGTATTGAATGCATCTATAGAATTTTAAAATCTTCTGTGCCATACTAACATTCAAAAAGTTATAATTTGGTTTGAATGAATGGGCTCTAAGTCATTATTTATATGGTGTTAAATATTAATTATGAAACATATTTCAGCCTAATGAGCACTCATCACAAATAACATCATCACAAAGTTTATTTTTAAAACAATATTATAGTTTCTTAATTTAAGAAACTTATTCACCATTAAAGCAAATATTTGTATGTTAAAGTAACTAATAAATTCGCTGTGGTGTTGGTTTTTTCAATTCCTGAAAAATATTGAGAAAAAATAAAAAATAAATGTTTTATTACCTGATTATATTACTGCAATTATTTTATGTCGAAATAACTGTGGCACAAAACATAAATGGTAAATATATTTATTTATAGAAAATCATAATTATTTTTAAATTAATTATTTACAAACATGAATTCTGAAATAAACGAAATATGTTATTCTGTGAAATTAGTTTAATGGAATATATAAATTTCGAATATAATATATAGTACTTTTTTATAATGAATAATAAATTTTTTGCAATAAATGTGTAAAAATGCATTGTTTGTATTTAAAAATGTAATTTAACCGATCGAGGGATAAACGTTTAGAGTATTTTTCTTCAGCACAAACATGTTCGAAAGTTCCGAAACAGTTATTAGCATATATACAAATTTTGAAAGTATATTTTTTAAAAATGTACAAATTCCACACACATTTTATTATGATTTTGTTGCAGGTAAAATTTCATATAAAACATTTAAAGAAATATTTTAAAGTCATTGGAATAAAGGTCTTGGTTTTAATACATTTCGTATGGCAAGAAACATAATAACAATAATAAAAAATTAAAATTTATAACTTTTTTAAATGTATGTAATCATTGAATGATTTTTTAAGTTTTCGTAATCTCGACACGCTTAAAAATATTAAACAAAATAAAATATTTATTGTTTGGGTTTCAAGATGCATTATGACAGAAATTGGAAATTTATAATTTATGTATTTGTTCCAATGATATATACACTGTGGTCATTCCTTCTATCTACTTGTGTAGATGAAATAAGAAAGGAGATGACTGGAAGCACACGGTGTAATAGTCCACAAAGTATGCATTAATATTCTATTAAAATGCAAAACACGCATGAAAATTAAATATGAACTAAGCACAGGTTAACAAATATATCAATTACACAATGGAAGTTGTGCTTTTATGGATACTTATATAATTGCTTAGTAATAATATAAATTGAATTTTGATTGCATTATGAATACCTGGGAAATTAAATGAGACTACGCAATATTTTAAATAACAAATACCTGCTGGATATTGTATGCAATGATGACGACGTAGACACTGCAGGTCCCAAAATAAGTGGCGAACAAACCAATTAGGATGGACAGACTGAAACATAGTTAAGAAATGACAGACAATTAGTGTTTATGCACTTAAGAACTGCACTTCTAAATCCAACTGATTTTCCTCAATCGTTGTCAACTTTACTGACTGCCAGTAAGTCGGTTTGTCCTTAAAAACGTGTGCAGTTAACGCTAAGGATTTTTTTTTCAGTGGTTGTATTCAACAGTGATAATTTAATAGCGGACAAGATTTATCATGGCTACCTCTACCGTATGTTCACGGAATTGTTCCGCTTGGTTTTTTATACTGATATACTGATGAGGGACACAGGTAACTCAATTTGACTTTAAGTGACTGTATTGTCAAGGTGAATTAACATAAAACCAGACACGTCAAGTCCATAATCTATTTGACTGCATTGTAGCGTAAGACTAGGCAAGATCTCTATATTTTCTGTTTTAATGCTAAACTTTAATTGTCCTCTAGCTGTCGACTAGTAAATTAGCGCTTACGTATTAAAACACACTTANCTGTTTTAATGCTAAACTTTAATTGTCCTCTAGCTGTCGACTAGTAAATTAGCGCTTACGTATTAAAACACACTTACCTATCAAATGAAAACTGATCAGCATACAAAAATATAACGTCAAGGTATTTTTTTAANCTGATCAGCATACAAAAATATAACGTCAAGGTATTTTTTTTAAATATAATACATACGCAACAATACTCAAAGTAGGATATCCGAAAATCCAATAACAAAACGATATGAAAAAATTATTTTTTAAATACAAAACATCTCAGGACTTCAGGGTTTTTTAAAGTCTCAGCAAACACAGGTGGAAACTGACTTTCCGAGTTCCTCAGGAATTCACCGTCCTATATTTATGGTCGAATTAAATACTAGTTACAAGACAATATTATCCCATCATGCAACATTTCGGCCAGAAACTCTTTTCACCCCTTAACGTAGGGGCAGCCCAACCTTCTTGCTTATCAGTAACTTTCTCCTACAAAATCATTTTCCCTCGTGACGTGTGATCTCTTGCACAAATCTAATAGTGTATTCTTTTATTAATGTTATTTTTAAGTTCGCTTTAAATNCTTCTTGCTTATCAGTAACTTTCTCCTACAAAATCATTTTCCCTCGTGACGTGTGATCTCTTGCACAAATCTAATAAAATTAATTATACTACCAGATTGTTCGGAAATAAAGGGTCGTTTTCTTACTTCACAAAACTAGAATTGAGTAAATATAGCTGAACCATTCAAACTGGTCTCCGCCTACAGCAAAATACCTCTTCTTCAAAGATTCACAAATCTCTCTCTCTCTCTCTCTCTCTCTCTCTCTCTCTCTCTCTCATCAAATAATAAATATGACTTTTTAAGATAAAAAAAGTCTCGGAAAGCACTTCCTGCACAATTCCTGTCTTAAATTGTCTAAAGTCCATAAATATTTGGTAATCTAATGGTGGTTTGTTGAGAAAATATGGAAAAAGCAGGATTATTTCATACCATGGGTCACTCATATTTTGTTTCACGATCTCTGCAAAGAGCAGAGGGCCCGTTCTATTTACCTAAAATACTGTTCTTTACACAAATGCAGGTGAAGAACTTGAAATGTACAACATCAAGTACTATCAATCACGATAACACAAAAATATTGCGTGACATCAACCTTGGTTTTGGAGAGTGTCTGGAAGTTTAACCAATGTCTAACCACCGCCCACTTCATTTGCGAGTAAATTCCAGGATCCACTTCGCACCATACATCACGAAACAATCGAGTAGGGGCTCGTTGTGATCACGAACCAACAGATTATTACATTTGTACAGCCATTGCTGTTTGTGATGTCGTCTAGTTATCCATATACTAATTGTTCTTTTTTTTTACTTGCTGTAGATCACCAAAAAGGGTTTAATATAAAATGTTGAACTGTCAGGCAAGTTGTGAGATGATGGTGTGTGGATTTTCCTCCACACATACATTTTTAGAATCTTTATCCGCCCTTAAACCATGTCCTCTATCTTCCTCGTCTGTGAGACACTAATTTTCGACACAAACGCATACAAACCAGCGTAACACTGTCATTTATGAGATCGTGTCTACGCCCAATCCGCTCACCACGTAACGATTTCTGACATAAATACGTATTTAATATCAGACTGACACGTGGAAGGGAGTGGCGAGATTTGGGCGGCTCTTACCATTGAGGTCTTGAGAACCGATGAGGGTGAAGCGAGGAGAGTATGGAGTAGCGCAGGAATGAAAGGATGGAGGAAATGGGAGATCTCCGAGAAAACTCGCCGACCAGCGGCATCGTCCGGCACGATTTCCACATGCGGAAATCCGGAAGCGACCGCGTCTGGAATCGAGTTTGGTTCGCCTAGGTGGGAGGCGAGTATTCTAACCACTACACCACCGTGGCACCACTGACACATGGGGTACCAGGATGTAAATGGCGATTTAATGTTTGTAAGGTGACCCACTCCGACAATAAAACTTCGTGACTAATAACACGATTGATATAAATGTGGTCTCATTCGATCGGGTTTACGATTACGATGAGAGAATGGCCTTGAGCTGGCGCCGCGAGTGCGTGAGGTGTGGGTGAACGCACGCGGCGAGTGGCGGCAATTTGGGACGCAGGTGAAAATTTCATCTTGTCTGGAACTGCTGATTTAAGTGATAAAAGTCAAGTATCAATTTCATTATTTTCATGTCATTTACACATCCCAAAGAGATTATCACCTGCTAACGCACGTATGTATTTACGAGAAACCCACGGCAATGTCTTTGACACAGCCATATCCCGCTTTTTTTGCGTCTATGCATGTCTCTGAGTTCACGCAAGAAAAAGTCTTAAATCTTACTGTTTTTGTGTTACCCAGAGTGCTGTAACACGTCCTACGACATGTGCAGCTACGTTGAAAATTGTGTGAAGGCTTCTTGAGATTGCGACTTTCAATGGATATTACAGTCCCATCTGTTCTCTACAACACGAGACGAGAGTTAAACGCAGGCAATGTTTTACAAACAACAACATGAGTAGTGTGTTTATGAGAATGCTGGCGCACTTGTCTTTTTGTCATAATTTACATCAAAAATCTATCAAAATCAATTATTATTTGGAAATGGGGATTCTGGACCACTTTTTAACTTTAAAAATATATCAAAAATTCAATAAATTATGTATTACAGATTACATGAGAGAGCTGACGCATTTTACATTTTTTTGCCAAAACTGCTAAGAAAAACAGTGTTTATGAGAGAGCCGACATATTTATAATTTTTTGATATTTGGGAATTTGACCAAAAACATTAAAAATATTAGAACCAAGACTATTAAGAAAAAAAAAACTAGAAATCTAAAGTAACATTTTATTTTGTCATTAAAAGTGAGGAGGTGGCGAATCATAAAAAATCCAACTTTTTATTCAATGTATTAAACAATTTACTGTTTTTCATAAGGCATTTATGTATATTTATGAATATAAGTAAGATTTTTTAACTTATTAATATATTGTTATAAATAGCATGTTTTGGAACATTTTTATTAAAATTGACACTTATTTTCTATTTCGAAGCCCGCTGGCTCGGCTACATTTAATATTTCCATGTCCATATTTATTGACAGTCAGCCCCAATCCTCTAAGTAAATGTATGTTTTCAGATGTTGGTGTACTGGGTGCTCGTCTCGTACTGACTTCTGGTTTGGTACAGTAAGCCGCTTTTATTGCCCTAGTACTCGCCCGCTTTAATTTCAGACCCATCTTTGCATAAATGTAGGCGTACTGTTATTTGTTGACCTCGAAAATTAATCAAACTACTATCTTGTTATACTATAGAGACAACCATTTCCTGTACACTCTCCGCCACGACCGGAACACAAATAGGCGTCTTCGGTACATCTATCCAGCTTAAAGCCTGGAGGTACCAATGCGGAAAATTCATGTAGTGTTTGACTAGGCTTACCGTTGAGGTACGACCCAGTAACCAAATTACAGTTTACTCTTATAACATTAATGGGGAATATGTTTACCAACAGGGTGGATTCATGAGTTATCTTCGCTTCATACTTCTTATTCGCGAATCCCAGCACTGCAGTGGGTGTGTCGCTTTTCGTGAAGTCTATCTGGGCAGTACGATAAATTTCGCTGTGCAGCATATTAGCATTACCATGTAGCACCAACATCACTACCGGCTCCAGTGCATGCTTAAGGTGCTCGCCTATATCTTTAATGTCATATGAACCTGTGGGTACCCGCACCTCACCTCTCTTACCATCCTCCGTAAATGTAACGAAACGTGCAATTGCATTAATCTATGTTCGGTGTAGATAAGTACATTTGAAAATCTATGAGTAAGATGGACAATGCCCCCTCCAGGTTCAGTGGAGGGAATTGCATGGAGCGCAATTCCGAGCTATTGCCCGACACGAACAGGGTTACTGACATGACTGATGTTTACACGTAGCATGTCCCCATTAAGTATAGTTTTTTTTTTTGTATTTTTACCTTGAAAGGAAGCGCAGGAATACGTGCCCACAGTTCCATTCTCGCTGTAGTTGCTCTGCTATGTAATTGTAATGTAATCTCACATCTCTCATATATGTTTTCAGTTCAGGTGGTGCCCTTAAATTACCATATCTGGCATAGTATTCTGCTGTATCCCCACATGTTTTATACGCTGTCAAATGCGCCCCCAGCCCTTGGATAGTGTGTAGGTTTACTACACCGCACTCTACTTGTCTCGAACTACATGGCAGCTGGTTGTGCATAAACACGCCTAGGAAATTGACTATTTTCCATTTACAGGAAAACTTTTGTATGTCTACGTTCGGGAGTGGGCGACTGGGCAGTGACCTTAAAACTGCCTCCTTCGTCTGTTTCTCCTCTATTTTATTTTTCCCTGACCACCACCTACACAGTTGGATCGAAGCTACAGGCAGCCGCCATTTTTTTTTTACCTATAGCGAGCACTTCGATATGTCTATTGTGTCGAATCGCTTCGGTCAACTGCTTATGTTTATCCTTGGCCTTATTCACTGCCCTCGCTATACTACTTACGCCACCGATAAGGCTGCCTAGGATGCCAAGCACTGGCAGGGTGAAGGGCAAGATGCCTCCTCGCTTCCCTGCTACCACTTTGTGAGGTTTTCTCCATTTCTTCCTGGTTTTTTCCTTCCTTCCAAACTGTAAACCCATTCCCCTCTTGACTATAGTATTCATAATTTTAGACACACTCCAGACAGCTAGATGTTCGCCGAGTTTGGACTTGGGCGATCTTGGCTTTTTCTGCAAGAACAGTGTCGGCGGCATGCCTATCGTCCAACTTGCTACTGGTCGCGTAGGCAATTTCATGTTCCTTGCATGCCTCGTCCAATGGATTGACAAGGACCTCGCANCCAACTTGCTACTGGTCGCGTAGGCAATTTCATGTTCCTTGCATGCCTCGTCCAATGGATTGACAAGGACCTCGCAGCGCTTCATTATCCATGCTAGTTGTGCAATGAGCCAGCAGTATTTGTAACCTGAAACGTATGCTCGAAAGGAAGGTTGTTTATCAGCATATTCACCAGACTGTGTCCACTCTTGATCTTTCTTTCACGGTGCATTACAACATAGTTTCGTGACATCACCCGATCTCGAACTTGGCCGCTCACATTACCCGACCTTCGGATGTGGTGGCTACCTAACCCANGTTTCGTGACATCACCCGATCTCGAACTTGGCCGCTCACATTACCCGACCTTCGGATGTGGTGGCTACCTAACCCAGTCTTGAACATGGTCCTGTTGCCATAAGTACCAGCAGTATGCCTGTTCACATATCAGTTCAATGGAGATATGCCACAGACCACCACACTTCCTGTTCGGATCACCACAAATGATGAAACTATCTCTCGCGAATCATGTCATGGGAAGCTGATGCCGACCATTATGTGCGGTATCATAGCAGGCCCAAGCCACTGTGGAAAGACATGTGTGCTTCTGAGCTTGTTGGTGGAACCCAACAGTCTTCGGTTCGAGAGCATTTACCTATACTCAAAATGACTACAGTAGCCAAAGCACCCATCCATGTAGTGACATTGAAGAAGTCGTACTGCCAAGTGAGGCCTTGCCTAACTCTGTGTTTGTTTTCGACGAAGTGATGTGTGGAAAACAGTCGACTTACCTGTGTCAAACTTATTCACTCATGTCTAAGCAACTCCTGTGCGATAATGCCAATTTCCTCGTTCTCTTCCGCATGGATGACCTGAATTTTCGATGGGCAGGTATCATAGGGGGTTCGAACAAATAATTATCGTACTTTAGTGAACGATGAGCTGCACCATATCCAAGTTCGGTCATAGTGGCCTGAAGCATACCTTGGATAGTTGTATTACATCTACTAACGATGACAACTGCAGTTTCGGTGGGAAGCGAGCCAAGAATCTCGGAGGACCGAAAAATGACGACGATGCGGCTACTGTGTTCTTTGTCTGCAGCATCACTTCAGAGGCTTTTCGACCATTGTCGGTACTGCAGATGTCGAGCAATAAAGCTGAGGCTTCCCTTCGCACACTGACATTTGGAATGAAACAACTCACCACTTTAGAGTCGAAACTCAATGTTATAAGGGAGCGAATTGCCAGCAAGTTTCTTCAAGCATTGGCTGCCAAAAATGATAGCGAACTGAAAGCATTGGCAGAGTGCATGGACAAACTCTCTGCCTTAGACAAAAAGCTCACAAGTATGGATGGTCGCCTCGTCTGTACGACTGCATTGCCTGCTAAATTCGACAACCAAGTTAACACATTGACTGAGGCGGTGAGCAAACTCTATACTTTCGGTGGTCGCCTCGAAGCTATGGAAGACTGATTGTTAACCAGAATTGTTCCTGCCTTGTCCGATATAGATTCAGACGATGAATTGTGGCTTTAATGCAAGTATATTCAGGATGCTATAACCCATCATACCAGCAGGTCTGAAGCATATCTCTCGAACTTACACATACCCACAGGAGATGCTATCACGGGCCGGATCCGACCAGCACAACGAGACTTCACCTAAGTGCTACTGTATGTGTGTGTTATAAATATCAAGTACATCCTGCTCACTGCTTTAGTGCAATGACTGCTACTGCCGAGGATATACAAGGTGTAATTGAAAGTGTGTGCAATAAGTATTTACTGGCTAAGCATGCACACATGGAGCATGATGCTACTTTGGAAGAAATGTTCTGACCGATCACACCTTGGCTAGATAATTTACAACAAACTGTCCCCCCTCTTGAAATTAAGACTGAACCAGGCATCAAACCCCGGACTGTCAGAAAGTGCAAGATTCTTCTGGAAGATACTGCAGCTGATGAAGAAGATGATTTATCATTAGTGGCTTCGAAATATTAAAAGGACCGATCTAATTTGTGCATCACGACTGTACGCAATTACCTACAATCGTACACAATGATNCTTCGAAATATTAAAAGGACCGATCTAATTTGTGCATCACGACTGTACGCAATTACCTACAATCGTACACAATGAGGTTTAATGATGGAACATATGGTGTTTATAGATGCAATAATAAATGGTTTTTGGGGAACAAAGGCATTTTCTTCCTACCCAACGATTTTATACAGATTAGTGACGAAGCAATGCGGGCATCTCCATGCCTCTACGACTTACTGTTTAAATGTGAGGATGAAAAAAACTCGCGCGAGGCTTTTTTCCAATATAAGTGCTTACTTAGCCTCACAAGTGCACATTTAGTCGACAATGAGTCTTCCAGCAATGCTTATAAGGATGATACACACCTGAAATTTGCCATNTCACAAGTGCACATTTAGTCGACAATGAGTCTTCCAGCAATGCTTATAAGGATGATACACACCTGAAATTTGCCATTATTGCTTAACTGTTCCCGGGCATTGGCTTGGAGGAGCTGGATGGGGGCAACTGACTTGAATATATATTCTGGGACAGTGTCAATGAGCTCATATCATGTCTATGGCTACTTTTTACATCTCAGCAGGCTGGCAATAATTCCCACAAGAACTAGATTGTGAATATTTTAGAATAATAGCATAAAGTTGGATACATATACAAAAAAAAAACAAAATAATGTCTTGTATGGAGATCGCTGCCGAGCTTCACCAGCTTGTGCATCGTAATTATTCCAGGGGAAAAGTACTCGTCTTTGGGCTGAGAGATCTGTATCAGGCAGACTTATTTGAAATGATCCTGTATGCTACCCTAAATAAGGGCTACAGATACATCTAAACAGTAGTAAATTGTTTCAGCAAATACGCGTGGTTATACCAGTTTGCTGGAAACATCGCATCGAAGTGAGCGATGCAATGAAGACTGTTTTGCAAGTAAAAGGATCGGCTAAAAATTTGCAAACAGATATTGGCAGAGAATTCTACAATCCTACCTTCTGTTCGCTAATGGCTGCGAATAATACTAATCACTACAGTACATATTGTGAGAAGAAGGCCTCCATTGTGGAAGAGTTTAACTGTACTCTGAAGAATGGCACATGGCAAGAATTTTCGTCTCGAGAAGTTACAAGTGGCTGGACTTGTTGTCGCATTTGGTAGCATCCTACAATCGAAAAGTGCATCGCACTATTCACATGCGACCAGTCCAGTTGATTTTAAAGATAATTCTTTGCCTGAAACTGTCTACATAGCTGAGAATAAATTGGATGCTCGGAAGCCTAAAGCGAAGATTGGTGACTATGTCTGGATATCACCAGTGAAGGGAACATTTGCAAAATCATATACTCCAAACTAGCACACAGAAATATACAGGATTGTCAAGATTCGTCATTATGAACCAAGGACCTACTGTCTTAAGGATATGGTTGGCACTGTGCTGAGAGGGACATTTTATGAAAGGAGGTACAGCTTACAAGATTCTTGGACATTTATCTGCTTGAGTCATTTGCTGGTTGGGCAAATGCCTTTTTGTTAAATGGTTAGGTTTCGATTCCTGGCACAATAACTGGATATGTTGCTCTGAGAGCACTGGTGGGAAAATGAATGTTGTCATAACAAGAGACAAAGTCTGAAAGCATTTTTTTAAAGAAAGGATTTGAATAAAGATTATTTTAATATATTCTGTGTTTTTGTCACTACCTACAATTGAATTCGAGCAGGTAGGTAAATGAACACTGGTATTACACGATGCATATATATACATATGTGTGTCTGAATGTACCCTATTTTTTTTGGAAGAGCAGATTCTAATAAAGATTATTTATATTTTTTGTGTTAACCTGTAGCCTACTTGAAGTCAGGCAGGTGCATGTACAGGCTGAGATGTGTGTAGACTGATGTAGGGTGTTCTGATGCCATGCTGCGGAACAGAGGGAGGTTTAAAGTATTTCCGTTCTGGTGGATTTTTATTTTGGTATGTTTCTGCCCTTAATGTCGGGAGCACACCTGTGTGCATTCTGGCGAAGAAAGGTTCCTTCCCACGTCTCGACGTAGGGGAATATTAATATATATTTCTGATTTGGTGGGTACAGTTTGGCCCTGTCCTTAGAATTTTCTGACTTGAAAGGGCAACACTTGTGCATTTTTGACACACACACACACCACATATATATATGTGTGTGTGTGTATAAATAAATAAATATATATATACATATATTTATATATATACATATATATTGGGGGTGGTGGTGGCCGGATATGTAGCAGCAGCTGCGAATTTCCAGGGATTTTTTATATTGTGAATCTGAGGGGTGTCTTGTACGATTTCATATTGGACAGGTTGTGCTTTGTGTAGTCTAGCGGTGAATATATTCCCTGGGGGCGAAGGCTGTCGCTATTGTGGCTGTCATAGATTTACTGTGCAACTGTTGCCTGACTGCATGCTGTACTGCATTAGCACGATGGGTTTGTGTTTTTCAGTATAAATGGCTCGCCGCCCCCTTTAAATCTGTGATCTCGACTGGGGGAGCACAGCTGGCTTCTTGGCAATAACTATTGCTCTCGTGGGAACACTTTGACCTTAGTGAGAGGACTGCGGACCATCGGCTGCGGGGGATTTTTTGTCGGTGCATATGCACGTGGGTATGTGGAGCACTCGATTTTATGTATGGGTTTTAATCTCATGGCTAGCTATTGCATTTACAGAAGTGCGCGCGCTCACGCATGCACCTCGCTGTGCGATTCGCTCCGTAAGAACGAAGCATTTCCCGTGCGCACGAGTGTCGGCTACAGTCCGGCACCGTGCACGAGGGCAGACAAGTTGGAGGTACAGATGTGCATGTGCGCTCTCGAATGCGTGGACAAGTTGGAGAGACAGATGTGTGCACATGACATTTGTATGTTGCTGTGCAATTTGCTCTGTTTGCACGCATATACCTTTTATGTAGAGACGCGGCATGTCTTCAAATTCTCTTATGTATATAAATATATAATTGCCTGGATGTTAGAATAACAGCATTTGTCCATGCTATTAATTTATATATAAATATTTTACACTTATACAAAGTGTGTGTGTACATGCATGCATGCAAAGTGCCTGCTGTTGGCGAACCTTTTTCGAGATTACATGTTTATTGTCTGGTGAGTACATAGGTCTATGCACGTATATATGACATTTAATCTCCTAACACAGCACGTTTAATGGTGATTGGGTGGTCAAGATGCAGGGCTGGCGACACAAGGGTGGTCGGATCAAAACTGCATGCCCCTGCATTTTTTTTTGTTCCGAAACACCTAAAAATATTTCCAGTGCTACTGGCGGCCGTCGGCTGAACTCAACTCCCCGATACTAGACCGCCCCTGCTGGAGACGAGTGAACCAACTCAGATGCACAAAATGGCAGCACCTATACCAGTGCTCCTAGCCACCTACTGCAGAACTTCACACACAGGCACGGGAATTAAAGACGGAGGACTAAAAAGAAAGAACTTAGCACACTCTGGTGACAGATGTGGGAATCAATTATAGCCGCCTACAGCAGACGATGTCGACAGTAGGATGCGAAAAGCAAGAGAAGGGTGGGGGGCGAGAAAGAAAATAACAGAGACTGGAATGAATATGAGAAAAACTCCTGAGGTATAGAACGGACAGGAGGCAGGAAAGAATGAGAGGGCATGAGAGAGATAAAAACACAAGAGAGAAATGTAAACGAGACCAAAACGAATATGAGAAAAAACTCCGAGGGATAGAATGAACTAAGGAAGGATTGACAGAGTGCGAGAAACACAATAACATCGGAATGAAAGAGCGGGAGAAAAAGAATCGGAATGCAAAGGTGGGATAAAACTAATCGGAATGCAAGAGCGCGAAGTGCCGAGGAGTAATGATAGAGCAGGAGGGAATAAAGAAAAATTCCATAGAGAAAAAGGGGAATCCAAGATGACCACCACTGACGAGTAATTACAGAGCAGGATGCTGCCATATGATGGTATCCAAGATGGCCGCCAGCTTGTCCCTTCGTCCCCAGCCAGGAGCCAGNACAGAGCAGGATGCTGCCATATGATGGTATCCAAGATGGCCGCCAGCTTGTCCCTTCGTCCCCAGCCAGGAGCCAGTTGGCGCTGAACTCTCTTTTTCATACTACTAAGTGTCTCACCTACTTTAACCATACCAGTTTACACCACCTGCCACAGTACCACTTGTATGCCAAATTTGATAGTAATCAGTCAATTGTTTCCCGAGATAAGAAAAAACTCTATTTGTGTGGTTCTATCTTAAAAAAGGCAGACAAATTAGTTTCCATGAAGGCAAAGTTGATAGTTGTTATATATATATATATATATATATATATATATTTATATATACTGCCAGCATACAAGTTTGGATTGATTAAATAGTTTCGACGATATAGGATACTAAGCTAAAATAGTTATATGGCCGCCATTTTGAAAACGAATAGCTGGCTTACTTAAAACACCTTACATTACATCACCTGCCACAGTGATACTTGTTTATCAATTTTGACAGGTGTAGTTCAGTTGTTTCCAGAGATATGACAAAAACTTTGTTTTGTCTTGTGGTGCTATCTTACAAAATAGCTGACAAAAGTTGCTATGTGTTGGCATATATGGTGTTTTTTAATAAATACTTTCAGCGTACAAAATTTTTGTTGAAATTGATTAAACCGTTTGGCAAGTACACCAAATAAACCTAAAGTATTTATATGGCGGCCACCAATTTGAAAATGAGTGCTTAGTTAATTCAAGTCACATATATTTACATTGCCTACCATAGTATCACATACTTGGCAAATCTGGCGAGAACTGGTTTAGTAGTTTTC
Organism: Clitarchus hookeri; assembly: GCA_002778355.1. Lineage (NCBI taxonomy): Eukaryota > Metazoa > Arthropoda > Insecta > Phasmatodea > Phasmatidae > Clitarchus > Clitarchus hookeri. The sequence continues at coordinate 431,626 of NQII01001824.1, forward strand.
GAGATATGATATAAAGGTGTTACTTTTTCATCTAGCACTATCTTCCAAAATGGCGGTTCAACTACAATATTCGTCTCTAAATTCAATACTTACATTATGCACTGCCTGCATACAAAATTTGGTTAAATTGGTATAATTGTTCCCGAAATATGACATATCACCCTAAATTGCATTTTTCATCTCCCTTATGNAAATTTGGTTAAATTGGTATAATTGTTCCCGAAATATGACATATCACCCTAAATTGCATTTTTCATCTCCCTTATACCATCTTCCATTGATACCCCAGAAATGGGGAATTGATCAGCAGCTTTGTGGTAACCAGACGGCTTGAACTGTTGAGGATTGTTGTTGCAACATCTTTATTGATAAATCCAGTTTTCGAATGAAAATGAATGACAACAGTACTCGAGAATGCAAAGGAACTGAACAGCGCACAAATTCGAACATATTTGTTGAACGGCCACGCTGGACCCTAAAACAGCATGCATTAATTATAAGCGTGTTGCAACAACCTACTAAATTACACCTGAATAAACCGCCCATTTTTCTTGATGTAGTTATCCGTTATTTACGTTTTCCCATTAGAAGCGCCTGGTTTTCATTCCATTTTTAATGTATTATTTGGACACAGACTTTTTTAGGACAACGTGTGTACTATAATTTGTTTAAACGTTTATAACCTTTTTAATTTTTTATGACTGAAGATATTTTTATTTGTTTAATTAATATTTGCAGCACTATATTACATAGAACTGTACAATGTCGTCAATCAGCAAACATGAAAATATATGCACTGAGATTCAAACTGTCCGAAAACAATCAATATATTTACAAATCGATATTTAGATTTGTTTATTATTAGCTGATTACTGGGAATTAGTGTGAGAATGTAATGTCGAGGTCCTATTTGCTTCAGTAACAGAAAGTTGGCTGCTGGGGGAACTTGCCTTCAAATGACAGAAGTGAAAATTTGGAGTACCATGTCAACAGTTCCTAGATTAGCCCTTCCCTGTATAGAAACTAAGAACCAGCTAAACAGTCATGGTAAACCTGTGAGACAGTATGAAAAAAATCACGACGTAGTTTTCCCTATACGTGTTATGAAAATAAACGACAAATGCATGCAGTATTTTATATGCTTACAGTTAAGAGAAATGAAAAGAATAAAAGCTAAATTTTTCGTTGATGTGTGCTGTAGAAAATAATAGTGTTTCCAGCCTACAGACCATCCCTTATCAGTGGTCACTAATCGGTACAATTTATTTGAAAAAATATGAATACCTACTACGACCTCTCTGAAAGGAGTTGCCTACTGCGAACATAAAAGCTAAACATCTCTCTTNAAAAAATATGAATACCTACTACGACCTCTCTGAAAGGAGTTGCCTACTGCGAACATAAAAGCTAAACATCTCTCTTGGTAATGCGGTTGGAGGAAGTAATGTCGTAAATACTTTGCCATAGTGTTGCACATTATTTCTCTTCATTTCACGTTTGAAGACTGTACATATTTACAAAGGGCATTTCACTACTTGTGATGAATCTGCCAAAATGGGAAGTACCAAAAATCTGTAATGTGTTTGTACTAACAGTGCTGTCTCGGAGTATTTCCTCGCTCTNCTGCCAAAATGGGAAGTACCAAAAATCTGTAATGTGTTTGTACTAACAGTGCTGTCTCGGAGTATTTCCTCGCTCTCTCAGGACCTTTGAGGAAAGCCATCTGGGCAACCTGGGCAAATGTCATAGAAGGCACCTGTACCCTGTAGTAGATGTTATGTGCACTGTGTACTAGAATAACTGCAGTGTACTAACCGTGCTGTCTCGGAGTATTTCCTCGCTCCCTCAGGACCTTTGAGGAAAGCCATCTTGGCAACCTGGGCAAATGTCATAGAAGGCATCTGTACCCTGTAGTAGAGGCTGTGTGCACTGTGTACTAGAATAACTGCAGTGTACTAACCGTGCTGTCTCGGAGTATTTCCTAGCTCCCTCAGGACCTTTGAGGAAAGCCGCCTCGGCAACCTGGGCAAATGTCATAGAAGGCACATGTACCGTGTAGTAGATGTTATGTGCACTGTGTACTAGAATAACTGCAGTGAACTAACCGTGCTGTCTCGGAGTATTTCCTC
>NQII01001825.1:7148-30279 GCA_002778355.1 Clitarchus hookeri
ACGGCGGTCTCTATATGCAATACGTCTTGGCAGAACCATTACCTACTCTACATAACATCCGTGCCTGCACACATTCTGTGCCTCAGTGGTGACTGCACGGCCAATATGAATCCGGTTTCATGCAGCCCGACCATACTACTCCGTTCAAATGGGTCTGGGCGGTGATATTCTTAGCAAACACAACGCCGCGGCATACTGCTCCGCCTCTTGGCATGCAGACTCCTACCTTTCCCGCCTGTTGTATGGCCCTTCTAAGCACTGGATACCTGCCACAAGCACCCTCTACATCATGTGTTGCAGTGACGTTTCTACAATGTCACTTTAATAATTGGCATTGCGCAAAACTCGCTTTGTTCGTCGTTTCCTTCCAGATGGATAACACCTTATGGGTGTAGCGATTTCCGTGTCCAGCAGTCCATTTTGTAACGGAAACATGTATATACTGTGTATATTTTTTATCTACGACAAGATCGCTTAATATTTATTTTAGGAGTAGGTACTTCTTTGGTAGTGACCCCAAATTTTTTTTGTGTTATATTTTCAAGCAAATCATATTTTTCGCAACAGAGTTGATTAAAATGCGGTTCGATAAAACAATATACGTTACTTATGTCAGCAGTGCGCAATTCTCGCAGTTATACTCCTGAAGTAAAATGGGTGGCACAAAATGCAACAATATAATGATTCTGAACTATGGTATTTTCGAAATGCTCTCATATGCTCTGTAACGAAACGTTCAGACGCACGGGTTTTTTTTTTTTGCTCCAATAATCATTAATTTTTTTCCTGAAGGCAGTTACGAGCGTAGAAGACCTGTTCAGCTAACTTGCAATGGGCTACTTCAACAAAATAGTTCTCGTTTATCAGCTTCACAGACATCAGTACCAAATATCAGGCGTGTTCCGTCACGTGAATTATGGAGAGCGGGGTTACAATCGCGATAGGCCCCACTATGGGCACTGTCCCCAAGTGGCTTGTCATCTCCATGCTTGGAAACTAACGCCATAGTTCATTACTATACAATAAAACTTTCGATTCCCACTAAAGTCCAACAACCCGTTTTATATCATCATATGCACATGACTTTGTCGTATGTCTTAATGTATTTAAAGTTTTCATAAAGGAAGTATCATGTCTATATATCACCTACAAAAAGCACTTAAGTCAGGTGAATTTGCATGTAAATAATTTTCCTTAATTCTTAAGGCCTATTGGCCGAAAAAAAAACTTTAAAAACTACATTTCTGTCAAGAACACATGTNGATAGGCCCCACTATGGGCACTGTCCCCAAGTGGCTTGTCATCTCCATGCTTGGAAACTAACGCCATAGTTCATTGCTATACAATAAAACTTTCGATTCCCACTAAAGTGCAACAACCCGTTTTATATCATCATATGCACATGACTTTGTCGTATGTCTTTATGTATTTAAAGTTTTCATAAAGGAAGTATCATGTCTATATATCACCTACAAAAAACACTTAAGTCAGGTGAATTTGCATGTAACTAATTTTCCTTAATTCTTAAGGCCTATTGGCCGAAAAAAAAACTTTAAAAACTACATTTCTGTCAAGAACACATGTCACCAGTAATTATTTTATTAGCTGATTCTGATTGGCCTTCATAAATGTAAGAGTTGTACAGTTTAGGGCATAGGCATACTGAATTTTCCCCATTTTATGAATTCCGGGTTGTAAATCAGAAAACGAAGCTTTAGAAAAACTGTGATCTCGTTCCGAATGTGTGTTAATAAATTATGTAAAAATAAAAGCACGCATTGGTTCGCACCCGCAGCAAAAATCTGGATGCTACTTAAAGCTAAGAAAATGCAGATACCCTTTTCTTGCGTCGTCAGTTATCATACTTTCATTGGAAGAAATTTTGCTGTTTTGTTTATTCGTTGTCAAGTAACGAAGCCCAATCTTCTTCGCGAATAGTCAAATTGTAGAAACAGCCAACCGACAACCATTAGGCCAACGTATACAGGTGTTTGCTTTGAAAAGTCAAAACAAATAATTTTGTAACTTTTTCTGTGGGNCGTATACAGGTGTTTGCTTTGAAAAGTCAAAACAAATAATTTTGTAACTTTTTCTGTGGGGAAGTTTTAATGCAACTAGGGTATATTCAAGTTTATAAAATTACGAGATTGTTAGAAAATTAATTGCTTTAATTACGTATTTTTGACGGTTCTACTAGTGATAGTAGAACCGGGACATGCGCAGAAGGAAAAATGTTAGTCTGCATCAGATTTATTCTGTGTTCTTTGCAGTACATGCGTAAAAATTAAAATTGATATATTTTTCGAGTTTTTTTTAGGTTATTATCATTCAAAACGCATTTATCGATTGTTCAAAGACCGGAGTGGCAGTTAGATCATTATCGCCTCCCACCATCATGAACCGGGTTTGTTTTCCGGCGAAATCACTCCCGATTTTCGCATGTTAGAAACGTGGCAGACGCTATATTGGCGATGGAACCCTTTCGGTGCACTCTACTCGACGAAATACCTCAGCTGTCTAGCTGTCTCTACATTTTTTTTCNTTGGCGATGGAACCCTTTCGGTGCACTCTACTCGACGAAATACCTCAGCTGTCTAGCTGTCTCTACATTTTTTTTTCCCCCCCGACAGAATTGAGAACTTGTGCAGACAGATTACCTGCCAACTCATTGTATAGTCTATTCGCGGTTTCTTCACACTTTTTTTTTAACCAAACCATTGAATAAACAACTCGTGTATGACGTTTTGGGTCGTTTCCTAAATATGTAATATATCACAAGCATTTTATACTTGTGTTAACATAAAAGTATCTTATTTTTTGTTAAATTTGACTATTACTTATATCCCATCTACAAATTATAATTTTTTAATTTATAAGTAATGTGAATTAAGACAGTGACAAAATAGGTGTGTTGGTATGTAAGAAATAGTTCTTATGCAAAATATTATTACACTGAGTGTAATTACACCTCTGGTGTAATTTTCTAAGCTTTGTTTATATTGGGCGGAGGAATACCCAGAAAGTAGAACTTTGGCAGGGCTTCAGAAAAGTTGGAAGTAACCGTGAACGGAGTATAAACACGTCACAGCTACAAAGTGTGTACATGCGACGTCCTGAACGTGGCAAATCACTTATAGTTTTTTTTTTTATGGATTTCAGAAATTTCTTCTGCAGGTGAAAATTCTTCTCTTTTTTGAAATCCGAACCTTATTCTTGGAGGTAGATGAAAGCCTTGCACTAACGACGCCTGTAATGCGCGTATAAAACCTGACGTAAACGAGAGGAGATCGTAAGCACACAGGTCAGCAGCTTTATCCTAACCCTGGGATATGAAAGTTGAAAGTCATGTGCTACTTAACACGCGGGTATCAAAGGCGTGCACCCTGTATATAAAAAAAAATTCAACCAGATACCTTTCGTTTTATAACCGGAGAGTTCCTCGGAGCGACTGTCGGAGCTCGGAGAAAGTGAGCGCACATCCCGACGTAAGTAATATTCGCCATCAGCGGTGAAGATTCGGCATCGCAGGCACTTACCGGGCGAAAGGAAAAACAACCCCAACAAAATAGTGAAATGGAAACGTAGTTGCATTCCGACGACCCCGAGTTTATCTTCAGAAGAATCANAGTTTCGTTGAAAAACGTGTATTTCGAACACTCTACAACGCAGTTCAAGCGCCAGGTAGACGGGCGCCTTAAATAAGACATTAAGAAGAAAAAAATGTATAATATTAGTTTTTATTCACGTTTGTATCAAGTCTGCTGACACCTGACTCCCCTCATTGGTGCCTAGTTATTTGGACACTACACATAAGAACTTCTGTGACTTATTTCAGCTTAGAAGTCAGCATTGCGTATTTAAGTGTTTTCCACACGAAATATTTNACTCTGAATTGATGTTTCTAACGTACGTGATATTTTGAAAGTACTTAACAGCTCTCGTCTGAAGTGTGTGTTCTTTTCGTAGATCAGCACGTTGGACGCACGCTTAATAGTTTCGTTGAAAAACGTGTATTTCGAACACTCTACAACGCAGTTCAAGCGCCAGGTAGACGGGCGCCTTAAATAAGACATTAAGAAGAAAAAAATGTATAATATTAGTTTTTATTCACGTTTGTATCAAGTCTGCTGACACCTGACTCCCCTCATTGGTGCCTAGTTATTTGGACACTACACATAAGAACTTCTGTGACTTATTTCAGCTTAGAAGTCAGCATTGCGTATTTAAGTGTTTTCCACACGAAATATTTGTCACGCAGACACTTGGCAGTAGTTACCGGGCAGACAAGTCGCTAGCGACCTAACTGGTGCGTTTGGTTAGCATAGTGTTAGAAGTCGAAGAGGTTGTAGAATTCCAGGCGATACAGAATACGACGGAAAGAGCCGAAGAAAGGGAAATTTTTGGATACTCGCCATTTTATTGCTAAAAAAATATTGAGATGGCGAAATGTCACAAGATATAGGTCGCGTTTCCAAAGTTTCTGAGTATGAAACAATTCTTCTCTCGGATGCCAGGAAGAGAGACCGTATGTGAAACTGCTTTTTCAGTCCCTTGCATGTCTCCTGTGTCCCTGCAATAGCAGGTCCCACAGGCGACAGATATCCTGTGTCTCGCCGACACGACGGAGACAGATCGCATGTTGTGGGAATAGTCATAGTTTGCATGTGTTTCCAGTAGGTATATCTCTTGTGTGGGAGATGGTAACAGAGTTACAGCCAACAAAGGAAAACTGCAGTTCAGTGCTTATTTCTCCTCTCTCTCTGCCTCTTGTCTTCAATGGTTCAGCCAAATGTAAAACTTATATTGCTTTCATTTTACACAAGATGTTAACCATGATTTCAATCCACTAGGAAAGTAATTTCGCGAGGTGAATTTGAATTACACATGCATCCGCCTGCAGTGGCGATGGAATAACATATTTAAGCAGTGCCCAAAACAGCGGAGTTCTTAGCACCAATAGATNGCATCCGCCTGCAGTGGCGATGGAATAACATATTTAAGCAGTGCCCAAAACAGCGGAGTTCTTAGCACCAATAGATGCGATATATGGTCAAGATAGAGCGGCAGTGGAACGCAAAGGTGGAGGAAACCGGAGTAGCCCGAGAAAACCCACATTTCATATTCCACACGCAAAAATTCGGATTTGAATCCGCCGGGAATTGAAACAGATTCGCCATGGTATGAGATAAGCGGTCCGACCACTCCACCAACACAGCCCTTCTGGGTTGAGGTTGAAGTATGCTTGATAAAAGGTAATCCCCAATGTAGCCAAAATTGCACCAGGAATGTCACCTTATTAAAATTTATTAGTAATTTTATTTTTTTCTGTTTACTTTCACAGACTTTTTTACGCCATCGAACATGGTTGGTAATGAACTAAAAAAATCATATCAGTGTTTCCAGTCTCAAATATTCAACAGAATAAAACTAATGCTTGTAGCATCATTTAGGTATAAAAAAACTTTAATTTAATTACACACCGTATACAACATTATTATTCCACAGTTCAAGCAAGTGCATAAAAACCACACATACTCTTTCCATTAGGAGGTTTGTGTGGATCAGACCAAAATCTTGATGTGGAACTACAGGCGATGACACCTGTTGCATCTAGTATTTTATCACCTGTGCATATAAGGCACAGACCACTAGAACAGTCATGTAGTGATTTCATCATACAGTACGTATCACTATAGGACCTCACTTAGCGACCCCATAATGAGTTCAGTTACCTGTAAAAAAACTTCCCATCTTTATACTGTGAGATTTGTATCATGTTTAGTTTAAGAAATCAACAACCCCATCTTCACAAGTTGTAAAAATATGTTAATTTTCTCTTGACAGCTTCCCCAGCCGGTGTATGTTTTTCCGCCACCACCGCCACCACATCCATCTTCTATGAAGAGCTACCTGCCCAATGCTGCAGGTGGGAGGTACATCAACCCCATGGGTCAGCCTCGCTATGCCATGAGAACTCCACCACATCTGCGCCATCTCATTGTGAGTATTCATTCACTGGTGGCATGTGTGTCCAGTCTAGTGTCAAAATGGTGGCAAATTTGCCTTGCCAGTGTGACCGCCTGTTCTTACCGGAGTAGGTGATGACAGCCAATCAACCCTATAGGCAGGAAGTGTGAAGTTTACTAGCAATATCTTTTCCACCACCAACTTTTCTCAACTGAAGGGATTCATTATTTCTTTTAAACACTGGCACAATATTAGGGCTGACCTGGATACATTGATAGTAATAGCTAATTCCAATCAATTCTTTTATGTATATAAACACAGTATGCATTTTCAACATCATTATTACAACCACCAGACATATTTTGTCAACTCAAATGTGGGAAAAGACAGTTGCAGTGTAGTTTTTTCCTAGTTCCATTCCAGGAAAATGCTGTTGTAAAATTACTTTTCACCTCCCTAATGATAAGTCACTGTCCTTGATGGGTAATTAAGAAAACTTGTAACTCTCAACCATCAGCATATCCATAACATTACAGTCAAAATATCGGTGTGGCATATTTGAGGTTGCTAAAAAGCCAAAACTTTGGTTCTATGTTTTGAGAGTTCTTGATATCATACTGATTATAACTTAATAAACATAGCAAATCGTTTGAAAAATAATATTGAACATGTTCTTTTAACATTAATATTAACATTTCAGCTTAAAAATCTTCATTCATACAAATTTCAAAAATTTATTTTAAAACAAAGTTTGGAGTTTGGTCCTAGCTAAAGAGTTTATTAAAGTAATTTGGATGTCATGTTGCAATTTCTTTTAAAGTCCAGCACTTGGTTTACCTGTGATTGGGGTTTAACTTTTAACTATTTGGACAATAAATTCAAACTCAAAAGTTAAAAACTGATAGGCCAATATGGGAGAATGAATTGTCAAGAAATATTCTTTATGAATTTTAATAAAATAAACTGTTATTTTTAGCTGAAAAAATATATAAATTCACAATACCTACAACTTCTTAATTTTTTTTTTTTAAGTTATTTTTTTCTATTGTCATATTTATTTCAGGCTGTTAAGTCATATGACAACAATAAAAAATGTTGCATGCCAAAACTGTAGAGAATAACTTTAACCTCTTGAATGCCCTTTTAAAATTAAATGTACAATCTTTGACTCTCTATCTAGATCAACAAGTTTAATAAGTACGTGCATATGCACTAAAAATATAGCTGATTTGTGACTCCCACTTAGGACTAATCAAGTTTTCCTGTAAACCAAAGTGAATATGTGGGCATCAGCTAATTTTTGTGCACATTCTGTATTTGGATAAATGTTGTACTAGAGACTGTATTAATACAACGTGTTTATTCTAGGTAGACTGCTATGATAACGCAAAAGAAACTAAATTTTTGGCAAAAAAATTCAAACTGTTTACTATATTACCCTATCAATATCAAAGAAAAATTGTTTGAATATGATTACACAGACATCTCAATTAGAAACAATTATAAATTGATTGAATTAGGATCATACTTAATATTTTNTTTGAATATGATTACACAGACATCTCAATTAGAAACAATTATAAATTGATTGAATTAGGATCATACTTAATATTTAATATCACAGAATTAAAAAGTGTTGAAAACTTAATTGGTTTTTCATGGTAATTATTTTCGAATCAGAATTGAAGAATTATTGAACAGAGATGAAGAACTTCATAAAAATAAAAATGTTTGAATATTATATTTTTTTTAATTTAAACCTTATCATCATTTGCATAAATAATATGTTTCTCCTTCAAGATCAAATAAAAATTCAGTACAATTATCGGGTAAAATATCAATGAATTTTTTACTTTCTCATAAAGATGTAACATAGTTTAATATAATAAAAAAGACTACATTCTATTTACGTACATCATTTATATAAGAATCTCATTTAAGAAACATCATAATTCTTTTTAATCCAGGAATACTGGGATCAAACTTTAAAACTTAAGAAATTTTATACAATTCTGTTAATCAATTGGCAGTGTATACTTTTTAAAATAGTTTTTTCTCTCATTAAAAATATACATATCATCAACTTTTTATTTACCAACAGCTGAAGCAGCCTTCACTGCATTAGAAATTTTTTTAATCATTAACTTGAACTGGTTTCATTTCGATAACTTAGTGTTATATTCTATTATAAACTTACAAAGCAATCTTTTTTAACATTTTATTTTTCAAAGTACAACTGAATCTCTAAACAAGACTGGTCTTAATTTCAGAAAAAGTGAAATGGTGATACTATATTTTTCCATTAATTCTGTAAAATAAATGTTGAAAACCTATTTTCCATTATTTGAATAAATATTGTTCGGGTTTTCGATTATCAATTTTTCAAAAAAAATTTTAAATCTGCTTTTTACATTTTTGCAAGTTTTTGTTCTCACTGATTATAAAAATGAAGTTTTTTTTTTTTTTAATGTCTTTAATAATTGTCAAAATATATTAAAATCCTTTCTTACATTTGAAATTCCTTTCAAATTTCCTGTGTCTGNAATGTCTTTAATAATTGTCAAAATATATTAAAATCCTTTCTTACATTTGAAATTCCTTTCAAATTTCCTGTGTCTGTTTCTACCAAATCAATTTGCCAAAACTCATCAATTCCAAACGAAATTACTTTTCTTCAAGGAAATTTTTTTCAAACAGATTTGTACCAATAATTAATTATTTATTCTCTTGCATACAACTGTTTCATTTGATTTCAATTATGTTGATATTTTTTCATTTTACAAATTAAACAAATACTCTTAAAATAAAAAATTTAAAATATAAAAAATTTAAAATATAAAAAATTTCAAATATAAAAAATTTCAAATATAAAAAATTTTATAATTTTTTTTATATCTTCTTCACACTTCAAGCACCAAGTGTTTTTAATTTAATATTTGTTTAAAAACCACAATAACGAAAATATTTATCTTGAATCCTTTTGCAGTTTTGCAGTTCTATCAACCTGTTTGAATGTGATTTTCTCTCCATTTACCACAGAAAATGGCTTTGTAAAATCAATGTCATGACCTTTTCATACAATTCATAAAATTACTCAATCGTGAACGTTCGAGTTAATTGCGAAAATAGTTGCATTGAAAAAACTGTGTTCTGTGTAGAGTTCAAAAGACTTATTAAATTTTTCTGTTGTCAATTTTTTGGTTAAATGAATTATTTGGATTAAATTTAATATTGAAAATTCAATCTACATTTATTGCATCGCTGGGAGCAACAGGACTGGCAACATTTGTCAATCTATTGTATTCAGAACTCTATTTTTATTTTTCAAAATTAATTTGTACAATAACAAATTACCAACAATGTCCATTTATCTGATATATTTTTAAAATTAAATTTCAAGACTAGCAAATTTTGAATTATTTGCCATGTCAGTCATAATCTGACCATTGTTGAAATTTTCTTTTTCGACATTATTCTGCTCAATTATCAATGCATCATCTTTTATTAAATTGTCAAAACGTTTATTATCGACAAAGTTATTTAACTAAGTTTTCAAAGCAACAACTTTTTTTAACTACAAAAATTTACTTTTTTTGACAAATTTATTTATTTCCAAGTTAAGTATGTTAATTTTTTAAAATTTTTCTATAAAAATTTGACATTTTCGAATTTATTTCATAAGGAAACTGACGTTATCGTTTTACATTCGTTTTTTTTATATTTAAAATCATGAAATTTATTGTAATAAAAATTGAGCCATTCATAATTTGCAGCAACATATATTTTTAATTTTTAATGAGAGTATTTAAAACAAACGTATTTACTTAACTGTACAGGTATCTGAATGCTTTATTTATGCTTGAATTCATTAATTTTGTAATCAACGTTTTCAATTCTTTCCCCAAATACACCTTTCAAAATTTTTGATGAATTTGAAGTCTATTTTAAAAATCTTTAAAATTTCCATTTTTTATGTATTTATTAAACTTATATTTGGAATAAACTTTTTTACTGTCATCAATTTTGAAATATTTATCCCAGCAACTGAGTAATGATTTTCTGGACAAATCTGTCATTTTAGAGCAAAATAGTTTTATTAATAAACTTGAAATCTTTCAAAATTAAATCCAAAAAATTAAGCACAAATGATTGCAAATAACACAATAAAAATTTAGAATGCAATCATCAATGAATAAAACATAATTGTTTTAAAATAATTTACCAATTCTTCAGGAATATTTCCACCAAAAGAAACAAAATAATAAATATTTTTGTTCCTTTTGTAATAACAAAAACATTAAGTTACACAATTTGAAGGAATATCTCAATGTTCAATTCCACATTCATTTTAATGTACCTACATTATTCGGTGATTAACAACTATAAACAATTCTGTAATTTTTAACTTTTGACGTAATTCTTCACATTGACATTGGATAAAGCAGCTGATGCAGCAGTTTTAGCTGCACAAGGAACTATTTCATTTTTTTTCTTACTTCTTTCTTTGATAATGAAGTAATATGGCACTTATTACAGATTTTATACTATTTGAATACAGGTGAGAAGTAGGCCCCTAAGATACCAATTATATATATATATATATATATATAAAGGACAGAAGCTGAGTAGTCACAGTCTAGTACTTGTCAACAGGCACACGCACAAAGGACAACATATTTTTCATGCCAGCTTCATCAGGTTTTAAAAGTGAGATTGAAAGTGAGCGAGTGAGTGAGTGAAGAGATTTGGACAGCTCTTTAACAGAGAGGTCTTGAGAGCTGATGAGGATGAAGTGAGGCGAGTATGGAGCAGTATTGAAATGAAAGTGTTGGGAAATGGGATATCCCAGAGAAAACCTGCCGACCAGCAGCATAGTCCAGCACGATTCCCGCATGCAAAAATTCAGGAGCGACCCCGCCGGGAATCGAACCCGGTTTGCCCAGGTGGGAGATGGCAAGTAGTCTAACCACTATGCCACTGTCCCCCCTTTGGTTTCAAAAAACAGCTCAAGTGTTTTGTTAATTGAATAAGTCAGCAAATAAATTATTTCGTATCAGTAGCCGACAAAATCGACTGATGAAGTAATCATCCAAGGCTCACCACTTGTTTAGGAATTATGAAATGAACACTAAGTTTGTATTTTATGTAAATAATGTATCTCGAAATTGTTGTTGTTAGAATATTTAAAAGGTATTTTGCCTTTAAGAAAAACCCCTTTTTTTACCCTAATTTATTTTATTGAAAATCTAATGATTTTTAAATGTAAAGTTAAATTTGCTGAAAATTTTTACATTGTGCATTTTGCACACCAGTAATAACAGTGAAGTACATATATATAAAGTTTTGTTCTTGCGGGAAGTTTTGAAATGTACGTTGCCTAAATAAATACCCTTTTAGTGTATTTCATTATATAAAAAATCCAACAATTTTTACGTGCTGTATTAACTTTACTAAAAATGTTCAGTATTTCTCACATTGGTAAGAACAGCGACACACTTAATGCATTTAGTTCTTTCAAAAAAGTTACAACTTTCGAGTTAAAGTAATTTGAACGTTATTTCTGTATGAACAAAATTTTACGCTGTATCAAAACAATGTAAGTTCAAATTGCCACACTCTCATAAGAGCTGCAAAACAACCACGTATCACGAAAGACGATAAACTAGAGTTCCTCACCCCACCAATAAAATAAGCAGAATCCTAACTAGTATATTATGTGGTCATAACAAAAATAAAACAGTTGTGAATGGCAACCAGCTATAGTAGCTTAAGTACTGGACTGAAGTTGTCAGTCTTTCAATGCCTGCCATTTGATTCAAAGAGTTCGTTTACAGAGATTGTTTTCTCACCAACAGAACAGTTGCGGTGGAGTGATACATTGTGGCTGCACTTCTTTTCGAGAACTGTCAAAATTTACAAAAGTTATATGAAACTGAGAATATCCTATATTGAGGCCCAGGGGCTGCTTGGAATTTGTTATAAATTGATGAGCTAATTCCCATCGTCTTGAGTTCAGAGCTACAGCTTGAAGGAGGTAGGGTTCTCTAAACTCTGGTACTGTAGCACAAATCAAAATCTTTGTTGCGTGATGCTGCATGTGCTGCAACTGGTTTTGTCTTGTAGGTTATGGATGTTACCAGCTATGGCTAGTTTATGCCCTGTGGCCATTCATCCTCTGCCCGAGAGTGTTGGTGGTGAGGCCGATGTATTCTGTATTGCAGTGCAGCTGATTAGGACGTGTGATTTTAGCTGGAGGCATTTCCTGTATAATAGAAGCGTTACTAGCTAGTGATTTTCTTGCAAGAGTATATTGTCAGTGTAAAATCAATTTTCTGTGGCACAGTTATAGTTGGCATGGATGGTGTATCCACGGCTGGTGAGTCTGTTATTGAAAGAAGTCGAGGGTTGATGGATGGCACAGGAGCCACAACATGTGCTATTGCAGGAGTGGGATCCTCTGGTTTGCATTTGTGATGGGCTACAGCTTCAGATGAATTAGTTTGTTGCAGAGGTTATGTGGTCTTTTGAAAACTAATCTGGGTGGTTTGGATAGCAGGTCTTGTGTTAGAAGCCAGAATTTTGTATCCAGAGTGGAGAATGGTTCTGAGTTTACTTAGGTCTTCACGATATGGGACAAACAGGGGTATATCTAAGTTGTTGACCATGGTTTGTGTTAAGATATTGGAAATGGCATCTGAATCTGATGAGGGGCATGCGGTAGAACCTGTCAAGAAATGCTCTGGCTATTTGCTCACACAGTTTGTTGAGATCACTGTTGGTGGAGCAGAAACGTTTAGCTCGGGTGGCAAGACTGTATGGTCCATCTCATATAAGTTGGCGAGATTCTGACAGTCAGTGAGTGACAACTTGTGGTATACAAAACAAACAAAGTGCCATTTACAAAATCCTGTATCAGCTGATGCAAGAACGAACAAAAGTTAATATTACGTTGGCTATTCTGAGTGCACTGCCGACACACATTAGACAAGCAGAAAATATGTGACAAGAAAGAGTTCCTAGATTAATTAAATACATTTTATTTTACGAGATCACAAAACAGTGGTTGTTAGTGTTACAAACTGAACTTTGTGATAAAGTAGTAATGTATAGGTGTTCAAAATGAAATGCACAATAAAACAATCCGTATCCAAATTAAACAAAACTTAAAAAAAAATTTTCCCCACCTCGTATCCCCCTTTCCAGCCATGCTTTCCATACGTGCTTTATATTAATTCCAAAAGCATACAGAAATATTGCATAACATTGTTGAATAATTTTTTCTAATAATTTGACAAAATATATTTCAAATTCGTGTCGTTCCGAGCCAGTAATAGAAAAACATTCAACTTTTAAAAATACGCTATCTATTGAGCAATGCAAATGGCTCAATCCTCGCTCTGTCATGCCATGCGCACCATCTATCTGCGCTTCCCGAAGCATTACCAGCCAGAGAAGAAAGTTTTCATGCTAACAAATTTACGAACAGATACCAATAGTTTTATTTTCCGCAAGCTCTGCATAATTTTTAAAGTAACATCTATTTTGTGTACAGCGATTTTGAGTACTAGTCATTTCTATTCAGCCGGTAATCATTCGTCTACGTAAATTGTACGCCATATTGTTCTCCCGAAAACCCATTTCCTTGTTCTGAAGAAAATGGGACACGCATGAATAGTTTTTAAGCTATTCTAATGTTATTCCACATCGACATCATATATTTCCAACTCAAATATATTAGCTATAACGTCCAAAGTGTGATAATTGCTACAACTACTGTTCTGCAAATGTTAACCCAAATTCACTGTCTCGGACAAATTAAAAAAGAGTTAGCAAATATTTAATTTTTTGCAAGGTTTTACATTTTTACTTTTATAACCTACTAATTTTTTTGGACAGATGTCAGTCTAAGATATCTAAAAATTTGTTTAGCATAACAGTACAATGGCTAGTGGATTAGCTGATGAGTTCATAAAAAATACAGCCTCCACTTAACGCACCAGCTAATGGCGAAAGGATACATAAACGAAAAGTAAACATTGGCGCTACTTTCGTCGAACTGTCAGAATCTCGCCAACTTACATGAGACAGACAATACAGTAGGGACTTTTTAGCATGGTTTGAGTGGTAGCTTCTTGTTGGAAGATTCCATACATTTAAAACATCTGCCTGAATAGTAAACAGTCATCTTCCTTGATGAGACTACACCACTGAACTTTATGTAGAAGGTTGTAATTTTGGCTTGTGGTTGCAGGTTCGTGGAGGAAGGAAGAAGCGTGACCATGAAGAGAGGCATCGCAGAAGGCGACGTGAGAGCCGTGATGTTTCCCGAGCGTCACCCGAGAAGGAACGACAAGTGACAGAAGAGGATGTGGCCAAAACCTACACTGGCATGGACAGAGAAATTGCAGAGGAGTTCATAGCCATCGCCATGGATCCCGGAGCAGTGAGGAACAAGCATGCCAACTCTAGCTCTGAGGACACTGCAACAACGTCGGACCACAGTGATAAGCGAGTACCGTGTCGCTAGGGTGATTCCTTCACTCAAACAAGCAGCAATGCAAACATAAAAGACTAAAGGATAGCTGGCCAGTGACACCAATACAGACATATCAAAGTGGATTGCTATGCGAAAGCTCCCGAGCTTCAAGTGCAGGTCTGATGTAAATGGTGCTTTACTTTAAACGTGTCGCAAAGTAACCAAATTACAAAAAAACTATTGTAAACAGTACAAAGTACAGAGTGCTCTTAGTTTATACAAAGACTACATATTATTTGTATATACATATTAATACAAAATGACATTAAAATAGAACCCAAATATGGGTGAATAACAGTCTCAACACCAACTCTGTGTTAGCTATGTCTCGTAGATGTGTTGCAGTACAGTTAAAATTTGAAGTAATTTCTTAATAATGAACTGTGATATGTTTATAAAGCAAACATAATTCATGGAATTTACAGCGTTACAAAATCACATTTCTTGTCACAATGATTTCACTGAAAAGCCAAGATTAGCATCAATGCTAATCTTGTAGGAATAAAAGCTTTTCATCTTGTGTTGTTTGGAGTGATGACCGTAGGAAGAATGCATTTTGTGGTACCGTATGATAATTTTAATATCTGTGGTCTTATTCAGTTCCTGCTTACTGATTGCAAAAGAGTGCATATTTGCAAGTAGAAGGTGCCCAATTGCACTTTCATGAATATACATAGAAAAATCTATCACACCACTAAACTGCATCTATGGTTAACCTGAATGTTTCCAGTTGGTGCGCGACACAAAAATAAATGTTTGTTACAAGCTAATCATTATAACCACGAGAGAGTACTCATTTACCAACCCACACATACTTGATAATGTGTGGTGTTTTAATAGTCACATTGTGTTACATTGTAAGAAAGATAAAATTACACTTTCAATACAGAACAGTAGTATTTCAGGTAACTATTTGACATGATAAACAAATGCCCACCACATTCTTACTATTGCGTTTCCAACAGTAGGCCATACTCTCTTAAAAATATCAATGATTAATGTATTAAATATAATCTAAGAGAGGTTTTTGCAAACTTCATTCAATTTGTGATGTTTGCCAAGTCATAATGCAAAAAAATGTTGCTTTATTACTTATTACGCTGTCATGCTATCTTACCATTGTGACTTTAGTGTCCTGTAATGTAAAAGGCATTTTTAACTAAACTAAAAATTTTTTTTACCTTTCTTGAATTTTGTTGATATTTTAAAGGACATGTGATAATTTTAAATAGTTTCGTAAGTATTAAACTTTTCCACAGACTGCGTCGTTATGAGAAACCTATATAATAACTGAATGAAACACAAATTGTAACTTTTGTAACTGTACATACATTGAAGTAAATTTTATAATATGTATATCTTGTTAAAAATTTAAGTTTTCACTCTGTTTACGGCAAATATCTGCCTAATAACTCACATTCCTGTACACTACTGCCCTTTAACAACTTCTGGATACAGTAATTACCTGCTTAGTCCTCTCTGCCAAACCTTTTATTTAAGACCTTCTAAAATTCACACACCCCAGTAAAACTTGTGTATAAGAGTTAGTCACATGCTACTGGACACACAGTTCTTACAGTATCTGCATTTCAGTACCCTATCAAAATTACCTTCCTCTGCCAGGTCCAATCAGAGAAAGTGAACCTGTTACTAAAATAACTAAATCACATATACAAATTTTATAGACAAACTTTGATGTACGTAATGTAAGTGATAATTTTGGATGGTGCTTAACAGCTGTTATTTTCAGCATCAATGAGGGTGAAAAATGGTGGATATGAGGTAGTGCTGTAACTCAATGGTGGGCCACCAGAAAACCACAACACAAAAACATTTAAAGCTATGTATTAATATTAATTAAGTTTGTTTCTCTTGTGTATAAGTTGTTCTCTGATTTTACCCCAGTACTTATTACTTTGTGAGTTTCCTTTTGGCATGAATGCACTACATATAGTTAAGGGTGCAGTAATCTACTGGTTACATCTACTGGTTACAGGAGCCAGTTTGGCCATCGGGAACCCCTTATTGCTGTGCCTCTACTCACACACATAAAAATGTCACTGTATTAACACTTTATGATTTTAAACAAATTACTAAAACTTAAGAAATTAGTAAATGGCTCCTTTTAAAGTGCCACAAATTTTATGTTCATTCAACCTAAACTTTTATATCAATACGTGAAAATGCCAATCGTAGGTTTTTAAGGGTTGTTCGGCCTATTCAACTTGATATTGCTATCAAGCTCTGGATATGCAAGTGAAAACAGTCATTTTCTCACATCTACAATAACTGACATGTAAGTTACATACGAATAAGTGAGCCAAATGTGTATAACAATAATCACTTCTATACTAACATTTTGCCAATTCTACATTAGCACGACCCTCTGTTGTATGCATACCTATGTGATAATCCAATCACACATATATAAATATATTTTGAATATTAGATATTCAGAAGATGACAACAAGCAGCCAAGATCACCTGTGCATGCTCTACAAGTGTTGCCTGGACTTACTATTTTCCACCCCTCCTGCCCATTCTCTCTTCTCTCATCCGCCATCACTCGTCAACTGATCAGTCGACAATGCTAGTGCGAGCTGTGTGATCGAGTGTGAACCAGAGTACTTTTTGAATATTGGAATACTGCCTTAAGTTTGTTACATTGACATTTGCTATCAGATGGTAAAGAAATTTCACTCCAAATCCTTTAAGCAAATGTGACAAGTTCAAGCAGACCTAATTCAACATCTCTCCGCAGAAACATTATACAATGGCAGTGCTATAGGATGTTCTCAGCCCGGGGTAGGCCTGCTGAAAAGACACCACAATTTTTATATTGTAACATGCACAATTATGTCAATGACTCAACCCAGTGCCACTTGTAAATAAGTGCATTTCACAGGTTCAAAGACTCTATTGTAAGACCATGCATTTTAGACCACCAAAGCATAATCAATCCTGAAGAAGGTGACGACATCAACAGAGCTAATTATGGTTCATAAAGATCATGTGCATGCCACTTCAGCACCATCATCTCACATTGTAACCAAATCCATGCTACCAACCTACAGATGGAAATTATTACTGTACAATTGCTTCACTGTTTTTAGGTTGTTTCATGCCAGTGTCAGTTCCTGTTTGCAAATGATGAATCATGCTGCTTTCTCAATATATCGGGAAAGTTTCTAGAAGCATTCGATTACGGCAAAGTGAAAATAAACATGTCCAAAATGAAGTACTATGTCTGGTTGTAGGAGCAGATACCCCAAGGCACCATAAAAGCAGTGAAACAGTTTGAGTACTTAGGCACAGCTTTCCAGAAGTCTGGTAACTGTGATGATGATGATGATGATGATGATGATGTGATTATAGGATACTGCAAACAAAACTAGGCGATCAAGATAGTAGGCGAGGTTTGGTGGAGGGTAATTTATAGGAAGGTGAGGAATATAACTTGGCATGCAGTGGTGAAGTTATGACGAGAAAGAATGAACTTTATAAGTGAAAAGTAGACAGAATGCACAAATACTCACAGGGCAGTAATAGGTACACACAGACAAAGTGAGACTAACACTTTTTTTTTCACGCGGATGCGTGATCGCGCAACGTTTCGCTGGCTAGGCCAGCATCAGGCGACAGGCGGTGGCACACTGCCTATGACGTTATGTGCCCGAGAAAGTAAGAAATAACAGTGAAAATACATAGAAAAATAAAATGGTTAAACATTGAGGATGGACACAAGACAGCGGAAAGTGTAAAGGGAGAAATGAAAGATACAAATTATGAAAATGAATGGAATAAGAAGCAAGGCTAGGATATCCAGATATGAAAAAAGGAAAATTAAAACATCAGAAAGAGAATGTATGTATGTATTTGGAGGAATCAGTTAAAAATAAGATTCAGGAAAGGGCCATTCAATAATATGGCTGTGTTAGAAGAATGGGTGCAGAGAGATGACAGAAAATTTTTCTAAAGTGGTTAGTGTCACGAAGAAGGTAATGTGGATGACCAAAGGTAACATGACGAGGGAATGTGACCTGAAGGATATAGAGTGCTAAGATCAAGGAAGATGGAAAGAAAGACTACAGGGCAACTGCTGAAGACGAACAACCCTTAAGTAACGCAAGGAAGTCAAACATTGTTCATATTGTATACATAAAATGTAATTTTGAGGAGAAAAATTTATACAGATTCCACTCTAATTACACAATATTCAAAAACAAATTTCTGTTTTTCATTTAATTAATAAATATGTAACAATAACTAACTTACTTGCAAAATTAAGATAATTCATATTTTAAAAAAAAAGCCATGAGCTACACCAAGATTATAGCACAAGAATAACATTTTCTAGTTTTAAAAATAATTGAACATATTGAAATTTTAGATAATTTTTGTCTGTAGCTGTTACAAAATACTTCTTAAATAATTTAAATAAGTACAACAGATCTTAAAATGAAACCAATACCTTAAAACTTCCCTTGGTAATTTTTTTTATGGTTTCATTAAACATAAGAACTGTAATTCTATCATACATGGATTATTAAGAATTCAAAAACATTATTTTTAATTTGCTACACACAACAAAAATAATCTCCAAGTTGAATAGTTTGGCACAAATAAAATATAATTAATTTTTTGCCATCCTATGCCATTAAGACTCATGAAGGACCACACTCAGGGCCATTTCACATCAAAGCAGTAAGTCAGGCTGGCCAACACAAGGGTGATACAGAAGTAATTGCTACACAAGTGATATTGTGACAAAAATAGGTTATGAAATCTTGCCTAAAGCATGCTCTCCCAGTGGGAATTGTAATGCTGGATAGTCGCATTGAATGTCTGGTGTGAGGAATAACCTCAAAAGAGACAGCGAAACAAAAAATATGTAATTACACTGATGCCAAACCATACAACAATCAGACGTCTGTGCCCGACTACAAATATTGTCTCTGTTCAGCAAGGTGCCAAAAACTGAAAAGTATGTATGCATAAATATTTCATATACGTATCTTAAATTCTCGGTGAGCATAAATATTTTATGTAGTAACAAAAGAATACCCTCTAGCTCCCCTTGTATTATCTAAACAAAAACAACATATAATGACTCAAGTTATGCACATAATATTTGTGTGGAACAAATACAAACAAAAACACTTGCATGACAGATACATACAATGCACATACAGCATGATGACACACTTGCACGGACGTACACTCACAACATTTTGTTGGTTGGACCACTTCTTATTCAGGCAGCAAATGTTGACAGCAGTGGGTGTGTTATTACTGGTGAATCTAGATGCACAATTGTGAATTAGGGTGCAAAGAGAAATTTAAACACTACATATTCAAATGGTTGTGTTGAATAAGTATTGTGCAGCATGTGAAAGTGAAAGTGCAAGAGAGTTAAATATGTTACGCTGGGACCTGCAGGCTGCACCGGAAGGGCAACGAATTGATGAGTTGTTTACCAAGATTATAAGTCTACACTATTATGTAAAGATGGTAAAGTTCTCACAACTAGTAGCAGGAGTCGATGTCTCTATAACAAGGCACTGTTTATACTGCTGCTAGCTTCTCCTATACACTGATGGAATCAGCTGCATATTTACAGGTATCTTTCACTTCCCATAAATATGCTGATCGAAAAAATAATAAATGGTTGCTATTATCTAAGGAGTAAAACTGAAAGTTACAATATTTAATTACATAAAGTAAAATTTCAATACAAAATACAGAGAGGCTTTAAAATTTATACTTAATACTGAAAAGTACTTTATTTCGAACAAGTATTTAATAATATTCTCTCAAGGATTTGAAAGATCAAGATGCATTTTAAAGTGAAAAGTAGGTACTTTAAAGTGAAGTTTTTGTCTTGAAAAATGTTACTGGTATCAGTGCATATATCCACTTGTGGATATCACTTTGCATACTGATAGAAAAATATAACAGCAGGACGGATTTCATTGCTAAACAAGTTGTGCTTACAAAATACATATGTTAAGGTTAAATATTTAAGATGTGGTATACTTTTCAAAATGTACCAACATTTGACTAGACTTTTTTGTACTTAGTTGACCAAGATTTAATATACAGACACCTCGATGTGATGGTAATATGCAC
Source organism: Clitarchus hookeri (assembly GCA_002778355.1). NCBI lineage: Eukaryota > Metazoa > Arthropoda > Insecta > Phasmatodea > Phasmatidae > Clitarchus > Clitarchus hookeri. Next base: position 27,781 of record NQII01001825.1, read on the forward strand.
CAGTAAGAGACTAAAAGTCATCATCACTATGTCCCAACCCACTGTGGTTGCTGGATCGCTTGTCTCCTCCCTTGGTTGCAGTTGGCCCGCCCAACTCCAGCTCTTCTTCCTCGTCATCTGTGCCCAAAAGCTCCGAGCCATCCCCATCAAGGAGCAGATCTGAGTCTGAATCTAGACTTCCACTGTCGTCGTCATCCTCTGTGGGTGCCATGCTCCCGAAAACCCGGCGCTGGCTCTGCCCAGCGGTTGAAGCTTTCCGCATAACTGGAACAACCACGTTTGATATTGCAGGTTACATTTAAACACAGAGATTTATTTTATATTGCACTGCAGGAAATTTTTTACATCCACAGGGACAAATTTGCTTATTCCACAACAGTATAAATTTTAACTTTTTTTTATTGTTCAGATGAAACATTATCTACTTGATATCTTCTGATTAAAAAAAATAATACAATGATACATACTAAGAGCTAAAAGTAGTTTCGATTTTTATAATACAAAGAATCAAAATTTTGATTCAATATGCAATAAAGTCAATTAAAACCTGGAAAAAAATTGTAACTCAATTAAACATTCCTAATAATAGAAAACTGTCAATACAATAATACATATCTCTCTGGCCAATAATATATTCTGAGGCGTGACGTCGGGTGATTGTTATGCGTGACGTCGGGTGACCTACGACGGTGTCACGGTCGGGCAAGGTTTTGTGTGTCGGTCAGAGACATAGGCGGTATGCTTGGCTGACTTTACTGGCTACTAACCAGACCTCTGCCCGTGTAAAGGCTAGAATGCGTGGCTTGACGGCACGGCACAAAGTCGGCTGTGGGCTTGGCTTTCCTTTGCATTACTGGTTGGCACACAACCACTGGTAGGGGGTAGCTCCTGAATCGGCCGCTGTTGCTGCTGAGGTCGGCCGGAACTCGTGCCCAGTCCTTGGGCGGAGGTGGTGCTGCGGCTGGCAGTGCTGCAGGGTGCCCGCGGAGGGCTGCTGGTCCTGGTGCTCCGGAACAACAGGTTCGCTATCTCCTGTGGCACGCAACGTCCCTGACGGAAGTAGGTGACGACCGGATGCATCTCGCCGGTGGTTTTGAATGGTGGCTGAAATAAGGAGGGGGAGGGAGCTGGGAGGTGAGGCCTCTCCAACTGTCGGGGGGCTTGAGCTCGTTCCCAGGGGGTTATGCTGCAGAGTGCAGTTGGGGCAGTGTTACAGCTCCCGTTGAATTCGGAGGCGGTAGCTGCCTTACTAGCTTGCCACTTCACACCACTCCTATGGGTGTACGGCATAAAGGTAGGTACTAAACTCAGCCCCACGAAGGAAGAACAAGCGACGATGATCCCTAGCTAGGCGTATAGCGTATAGCCAAGCTGAGGCCGAGCCAACCAGAGTCGTACACGATTACTCCAACCGGCGACAGTTCAATGCGGTAGTTAGGGCGGTGGGTTTACCCTGGATGTCCGACGACGACGTGAGTGTGGTCCAAAGGTGAGTAGACCTCCAGAACCAGTCCTTCACTCCTTCCGGCGACAGTTCAGCGTGGTGGATGGAGTAAATTGGCTGGGCTCGTTGACTAACCACCTTGTGGATTGAGTCTCTAGTGGTCGTGGCTCTACCGTAATACACACCAGGTGCACAAAATGGGTGTCCGTCTAATGGGCGTGTTTGCGACGTATGTGCGCCCGGTTAAGGGAGCCCGCAGTCCTACTCTAGGTTCGGCAACTGAGTTTGTAAATGACGCGGTCTCCTGCTTTTCCCTAGTGGGCTGACGTCTACGGGGGTAAAAGACACAGTCACTCTAGAATCAGTACCCGGAGGTTTGTTAGAAAACGTGTTTATTCCATGAGGAATATTCCATGGTAGTCCGTACTACCTCCTAACTAACCAGGAACGGAAGTAGAGTACGAATGCCAGGTGAAAGGGACCTGGGTCGAAACTAGACAAGAGCAGATGCGGCTAGGTAGCTATAGTACTAACTGACCCTAACAACCCCCCCCCTCCCACGATGCTGTTGTCTAAAAGGGACTCGGGTGGCACTACCAGAATGGTAGTGCGTGATGAAGGGGTTGAAGACTTCTTCGGGGGGTTGCTGGTGAAAGTCTCGAAGCGCTTCTGGTAAGTCACGAAGACAGAGTTGGCAGAGAACTCCAGCACACAAGGTTTTTCGAGCCAGCTGCTAAGAATGAACTGCCTTTCTGCGGCGGTGCTCGGACATATATTCCACCTGCCCGCGGGCTCTTTGAGATGCGGGGGTGAACTCCTCCTCCCGTGGGCGGAGCTGCGCTCTCGGGTGCCATCTTTCGGTCCGCGGCGAAAGCAGGCGTCTCTGTCATGCGAAGTTGCATCGGCTGCGCGAGCTCAGACGCTTAGCTGGGCCGCTTGGCTAGCTTCTACCACACGTGGGGGTTGGCGTGACGTCTGACATAAAGGCAAAACGAATTTGGCTGACGTGTCCGTGTGTGCCTGCGCGTCTGGGGGCGTACTGGTAGGCTCTGGTA